>CM031233.1:313046654-313504154 GCA_018340775.1 Taxus wallichiana var. yunnanensis
AGGGCTTTCTCACCTGGGTCCACCTCTCTTGTCCATTCAGCTTGGAAACGAGGTGCATGTGGCCATTTTCATCACCGGATCACTGATATCCATGACATCGTAGTACCTTGATCCCTTCTTATAATCCTGGATGCAATGGTTTCTTAATTGCCTCCTCATCCTAGAGGTCATCTAAGATCACGTCCCCTTTATAGCTTAGGCTTGTAAAGTGTGAGATTAACTGGGGAGTTATGCACATTTTGTGCCCTGTGAAATAGAAGAAATCTTCATGTATGCACGTCATTAACCATTGGTACAGGCACTCGGCTTCCCGAAGTATGGAAACTCATAAAGCTGAGAAGCCCTACCTTCTCCATTTTCACCTTGACTACGTCATTATAGATCGGCATCCCATCAGGTGTTCATTTGTTTGTGGGGCACACCAGCTCCAACACCATTTCCTTCACAATTATACTTGACCGGTGATTGTAATCGATTACGGTCATCTGTCTGATGTGGGACTCCCACTCTTGCCCTAGAAAAACCCCATCCGGTATTGCATCTCTGAGTACCATTCCTCATTGGTATCCAAAGGGATTTCTTCTTCTTTCTTCTTTCCTTTTCCCTTACCCTTTCCCTTCTTGGATTGTACTACAGGCTTATCAATTGGTTTTGTGGCCATCATTTTACCCTTTTCTTTCATTCCCTGGTTACTTTTGAGTTATTTGAGAGTTTTCCTCATGCGCCCCATGCCCTAGAGTACAAACCCTAATTTTTGATTTTCCTCCTTCGATCACGGCATTCTTTCACAATGTTCCCCACACCCATGAATCACTTCTACTCTAGTTTGTAGATCTAGTGGACTGATTGCACGTGAGTTTTTGAGATTTTCCTTCACACGAGTTAGCTCTCAAACCCTAGCTCTTGAAAGAAAATCATTCTCCTTGTTTTCACAAAGTAAAATAATGAACTGCCCATCCTTGTATTTATAGCTTTTCCCACTTTTACGCATTAAAGGCTAGGCTACCTACCACCGTATGACAATATTTAATGTGGCATTTTTCAAACAAACCCGACTTCAGCGCTTTTCCTTACACCCAATCCTTGCACGAAAAATTTTTTCACCCGCACCCAATCCTTGCATGAAAAATTTTCCAACCTTCTGGCACGCAGACAATCCATCTTGATAGAAGACTCTTGCGTGTTACCAGCACCAAAGGCACCTCTTCCATCCTCATGATTCTTGCTTTCACCTACCTCATGTTTTTGTGCTTTCTCCTTTGTACGTGGATTTCCAATGTAACTTTATTTTGTCATCCATCTGCCTTCCTAATGCATCTTTTCAACAGGGCCAGTTCAAATGGTCTGCCAACCCAATCCTCCTACAGAATAACTTCATGCCTCTTTTTATCACCTCACCCCACACTAAATCGATGTGTGGTCCTCTGCGCATTCATAAGTCAAAAAGTAATAAGGTTACCGGCACCCAAGGCACAAAACAAGACAACAACGTGAAAGGGAAAAACAAGAAAGGAAAAGCATAAAAGGAAATGCTAAACTAATTGGCAGAACTACCTTATTTACAAACACCAAGAAGCATTATTTATAGTAGGGCTTCAGCCTACTCCCATTGAAGTGTCTAGGTAATTTTGTTCCATCCAACTTTTAATCGCACATGCCCGAATCAAGGATGTATGAAATTACATAAGGACCCAACCAATGCACCTTCAATTTTCCAGGATGGCATAGAAATTTTGAATCATATAGCAATACCATCTGGCCAACCTCAAACTATTTGTTTTTAATGTGGCGGTCATGCCATGCCTTTTTCTTAGCTTTTTCAGTTGTTTGGCTCCATCTTGCTAGTGAGTGCCTTTCATCCAACTTTATCAATTCATCAATTCTTTCTTCCAGTGCTTGTTCATCATCCAACCCTCCTACGCATGCGCTATACGTAAAGATGGTAACATGAATTCAACCGAAAAATAGCCTCCTCCATGCGCCCAAACACCAATTGAAATGGTGTGGCCTTGTTCAACCTTTTATACGTTGTTCTGTATGCCCAAAGGACTACTGACACCTTTTCATCCCAATCCTTCCTACCCACATCACATATCTTAGTCAATGTGTGACTAAGGAT
This sequence comes from Taxus wallichiana var. yunnanensis, assembly GCA_018340775.1. Taxonomy (NCBI): domain Eukaryota; kingdom Viridiplantae; phylum Streptophyta; class Pinopsida; order Cupressales; family Taxaceae; genus Taxus; species Taxus wallichiana. The sequence continues at coordinate 313,048,774 of CM031233.1, forward strand.
TTTGTTGAATGCCTCTGCACTCCATTTTCCTGAGGGTGATAAGGGGTAGTCTTGTGATGGGCTACCATGAATTCTACTAATAGAATCCTGATTGTTTCATTTAAGAAGTGAGTGCCCCTATCACTTGTTAAACTTAATGGGCACCCATACCTACTGATAATGTTCTCCCACAAAAATCTAGCAGCTTCGTGGCTATGGTGCAATCCTTAGTGGGCACGGCCTCTACCCACCTTGTCAGATAATCAGTATAGGTAATGATATACCGTGAGTTAGTCCTTCACGCAGCTGGTGAGATTGGTCCGAAAAATCTATTTCCCACTTTTCAAAAGGTTCCACATTGGTGATGGGGCGCAAGGGCATCTCATCCCTTTTTCCAGGTTTTCCAAGCGCTGGCAAGTGGTCACAAGCCTTGCAAAACTCAATACAATCCTGGTGAATCATCTCCCACCATAGTCCAACGACTAGGATCTTGCGCGTGGTTACATTCCCCGCATAGTGTCCTCCAGCAATCCCACCATGGGCTTCTTCTATTATAGCTATGCGCTTCATGTTCTAATACACACCGGCGTAAAACCTCATCGTGGCCCATCTTATACAAATCCCCATTGATCAACATGAAGGGTGTGGCGTGTATGGCTAACCTTTTCCTTTCCAGAGCATTCATCCCTTTAGGTGCCACACCTTCTTTGAGAAAAACAACAATGTCTTCTAGTTCTGAGGGCGCACGCCACAACCTGAATAGTTGTGTCCGACATGGATTCCTCGATACTTTACGCGTCCTCTCCCGAATCAATCCTTGATAAATGATCTGGCCCACAATTGTTCTTTCCTAGTTTTACCACCACTTTGAATTCAAATTCTGAAATAAAAGTACCCAACAACATATGCACCCTTACAACACTACTTTGTTTACTAGATACTTCAAGGCCATATGGTCAGTGTAGAATATGAAGGGAGTTTCCAGCAGATATTTTCTAAATTTGTGGAGCACATAGATCATTGACAATGCCTCGTGCTCGGTCATTGTATAATTTTGTTCTACTGGTGTCAACTTTCTACTTGTAAAACACAAGGGATGATCAACAATCCCCTCTCCTGTTGAGCAAGAATGGCTCCCATTATTGTACCAGAGGCATCCACATGGACATGGAAAGGTTTATCCCAGGATGGGAATCATAGAATCGGTGCGGTGATAAGCCTTTCTTTTAGAGTGTCAAATGCCCTCTGACTGTGCCTCTCCCCACTGAAAGGCACTCTTGTGTCTGAGCAATATTTCCAAAGGTGCGGTGATCTTGGCATATCCCTTAATGAACTTTCTGTAGTACCCAGTGTGTCCAAGAAATCCACACACTGTGCTTTGGCTAGTAGGCTCCCCTAACCCTACAATAACTACAACTTTCAGGATCCACCAGTAAGCCCTCTTTGCATATGATATGTCCCAACAATGTTCCAAAAGGAGTTGCAAAGATACATTTCTTGATGTTGAGGGAGATCCTCAACTAGCCGACATCTTTCAAACATCAACCTCAAGTTATCACAATGGTCCCTTACCAATCCATACACTGTCCAATCATCCAAATATACCTAAAGGAACTTGTGGATGAAGTCCTTAAATGCTTGTACCACTATGCACAAAAATACAACGGGTGCATTCTTCAGCCCAAAGGGCATGACCGTGTATGCAAAGCTTCCCCACTCGGTGGCAAAGTTGTCTTTTCTTGGTCTTCCTTGCAATCCTTACTTGGTGATATCCCAGAATCCATCCGTAAAGGAATAGACCTCGCGCCCAAAAATCCTTCCAAAATCTCTTCAATAAAGGGGGTGGGAAAAGGATCTATGATACAAACAACATTTAATTCCCTATAATCCACATATCCTAATCCACCCATCCTTCTTTATGCTGATCACCATTGGACTTATCCACTCGATTCCTCCACAACCTCAATGATACCAGATGCTATCATCTTGTCTAGCTCTTCTTTAACCCTTACGCGCATGTTGGGATTCATCCTGTAAGGCCTCTTCCTGACCGGTGCACACCATCTTTCAACTTTATCCTCATTTCCCCCAATGAATGGTGGACACCTTTCAACTCATGGTATCCATGCGGGAATAAATCCTCAAATTTGTGCAAGAGATCGATGATCTTTGATACTTCCTTAGTCGACCAATAGTCCCCAATGATAGCTTCCTTGGGATCCTCTTCCGAGCCGATGTTAACTTTCTTGGTTTTGAGTGGTTCATGATATGCACGCACATGCATCCACACTATCAACTACTTTGCACGTGCCCCAACCAAATGGTTGACATTCAAGCTTTCCATCTCCTCTCCATCAACAACATATACCATCTTTCCTTTCTCCTTTTTAGCACACATGCACTCTCAATTGTATGTCTTCTGGTTCCTCCTCTTCAACCGCTCTAAGCTAGGTCCACCAAGTAAGTTTACTAACCTATCTTTCGCCATGGCACAATCCCCCAGAGTGAGGCGCTTGATAGTCTGCAACACCTCATCAATTGGTTGCTTGGTACTTCGGTACTCGAATGTGTGAACCAAGTCACCGCTAATTCTTTCCAACTTCCCATTTGGTGGCGTGTTTCAGAATGGATATACTAAGCACGTGCACAACCTTGTAGTGTCGAATATAGCTTGTGCACCCAAAGGGAGGGTGGTAAAGCTTCCGCCTTCTCCCCAGACCCTCTCACATGCCTGGATGTGGGAAGAGGTGGGTCCATTGCCATTGTAATCCTTGATAGCGGTGGGTATGTTACTTTTCAAGAATCGATAGTGAGCACAATTCAAACTTCGTGCCATTCCAACAAGTTCTCACTATGCATGGCCCACCACCTTGCTGCTGTGCCTATCAAAACATAACCTAGCATACTTCGTCACTTGTCCTCCCTCCAGTGAGCTTCCATCTCTCTCAAAAAGACCTCAGGGTATGCATCCCTAGAATACTTGGTTATTGCCTTCCTCCTAGGCACCGAACTATGTATGCCATTATTACCTTGGTTACTAATCCTTTTAGATGTCACCCAATCAATTCATAAGTCCCATGCACCTAATTATCGCATGTTATACTGGTAGTATCACTGATAGATTGAGCATCATCAAACTGGATGACTCCTTCTATAGGGTGGATGGTCTCTGGATCTCTTATGGAGCACACATATATTTTGTCTAGGACTTCCTCCCCAAGGGGTTCAATATAGGGGTGGACTTCCCATCAACTAGTGGTATAACTACCCGCTCTTCCTTGTTTTCAAAGCTTATGTACCCCTTGTTAAACCAAAGATTTACATTATTCTTATAACACCATGGGCACCCAAGTAGAGTTGGGAAATTATTTTCCTCGGCAAGCGCCAAGACTTCAAAATCCCCAGTGAACCTAGTCCCCTGAATTGTAATGGTCACATCCTCAAGACATCTATGGGCATCTCCTTTGTCTTATTTGCCATATACAACACATTTGAAGATGTCTCAGTAATGTAAGTCTTCCCATTTGATGCCAGGCATCCAGAGTGAGAACATTAACCTCCGCGCCTGTGTCAATGAGGATGCAAAGCCATCCATCCATCTACTACGTGTTTCGGGGTAATCTCTTTGTCATAATCAAGGCTATGAGGTGGGAGGTTTACATGTAGGATCTACCTTTTGTGTTCTTCCCTGCAGCGTGTGGCACCTTTTCTCTCAACCATGCCCCTAGTAGGGGAATAATATTCTCTTGCCTCGCAGGTTTACACACCTCCTTAACCTCATCCAAGTCATCCCTTGGTGCTTCTACTGGTTCTCCTTTGCTCATCCTTTCTAGTCTACTCTTTTAAGCATTGGATCTCCCCTTGTAAACTTTGAATTACGTCCATGGTTTCTTGGTAGACTTCTTTCTAGTGAGCTAGGTTTGGATACTTCCCATGTACTACTTCTTCTCTCGAAACTAGAGGTCTCGACTAGGTGCTTCCCTTACACACGTGGATTTTGCCCTTGTTGTTACCATAACAGGCTCTAGTTCTGATTCACGTATTACTTATGGAAGCCATTGCATGTCATCCTTCTTAATACTCACCATGGTAGTGCCCTTATCCTTCCAGTGATGCTGACTCATATGTTCATATAACTTTGGGCACTCTTCATACTTATGTTTTTTTCCACACCAGGAGCATTGTAGAAGATCTGGACATTCGCACTTATAATGGTTTATGGCTCCACAATTAAAACACGTCCCACGTGGGAACTCACTTCTTCCTCCACGGTTACCATGACCATGAAATCCTCCGCAAAACCCTCTTCCACACGCATCTCCATCTCTACGCTCCTCATACCGACGTTCATCCCCTTTGGAACTACTAGCAATGCTAGTCTAGCACACACCAAGATCAATTGCCTCATGAATCTGGTCAATCAATCTACAATCCTTGGTGTCATGTGTGGTTGAGGTACATATTTTGTAATAACAAGATACATTTTTGCGGATCACGTGCTTTGCAACAAGGTTACTTGCATCATGGTCCTCGTGACATATTTCATAGTTTACTGCTACGGTGCGTACCACCTTCTAAGTACATATCCCACCATTATCCTTCATGTGCCCTTCTACATTACAATCCATGCACCACATCCCTCTATAAATCTCTGGAACTGTGTTGGCAGATAATTTCTCCAATTGCTTAGCCATGGCAGCAATCTGAGCCTCTAGAAATGGGCTAACACCAGTGTCAACACTACCAACTACCTTAGCACGTAAAGTAGCTTCCAATGCTTTGCGGGTCCGTGAATGTTTTATGAGATAAATCCCTCCTAAAGGGTGTGATCAACCCTCTAAAACCACTGAGCATGTTGTGAAGGGTGGATATCATAAGATAGTTTAGACAATAGAGTTTTAAAATGCGCATCATATTCCCACACGCTCTCTACCATTCCCTACTGGATTTCTTTGAGAGAGCTAATGCTCTTCTGTTTAAACTCAGGTATGTGGAATTCCGCCAAGAATGCATTTCTTAGTGTGGTATAATCCACAACAGTCTGATGAGGGTCATAATTTCTATACCAACTATGTGCGCGTCCTTACAAGGTTGTCAGTAAATTGATTGGCCTTTTGATCCTGGGTCGTGATTCCCTTCGCGCACCATAGCAGCTCGCACTTATGCACATGCTCCATGGCATCTTCTATCCCACTGTAATCTAGTAAGTGTAGAGACATCTTGAAAAAGACTTGAGGAGGTGGCTGAGGCCCTTGCCCTCCCAATCTAGTCCCTTGGTTTCCTCTAGTGTTTCCTCCTCTACCGGATCCACTAGATCCTAAGCCACAAGCTCCATCACTTCCACCTTCAGATCCTCCTGTGTTAGGTACAAGGCCAATGTTTTTCATGCCAAACACTTCCATCGTCCCAATGAATTGTGTGCGATAGTTTGTGAACTAGTACACATCTCCATTCAACATCATTGATCATATGAAGAATACAAATGTATACATATCAATGTGGGAATCACTATCCATCCCAGGCCAAAGAGATTTGCTATAAGCTTCCATGAAGGACTGGTCAACTTCAAATCAGCAAGTCCAAATGCAAGAGAAGGTACTCACAAATGCTGCCCATCCTGAGGGGAATCATGGAGGATAACAAGGTAAAATGTTGAAGCCCCCTCCATTCTATGTTTCATTGATCATTGGAAACCATTTAGTACACAACTGCATGATTGATTCCGAAGCAAGTAGTTCAGTAATGCCCAAGCAAATAGCTGATTAGTTGGGAATTCAATATGAAGTCATATCCAAAGGGGTAGTGCAATTGGATGGGACATCAGTAACAACAATTGGAGTGATCAAAAACTTGAGTCTTACTTTACATGCATGCCCCAACGTTGTTGTTTTGCAAGATGTCTCAGTAATAGATCTTCCACCACTCTTTTCCCTATGTCTGTCAAGGGATTTCACAGCCAAGATTAGAGGTTACTTATCTACTGATTGGTCACACATGTTGTTCAGAACAAGATATGGAACTAAAGCCACAATCAGATCTGAGCCTATTGCAAACTTTCACATTGAGCCTTACACTCCAAGCCAAATCAATACCAATTGTTCAGCGTTTGATCAAGAGGATTATCCAAGCACTGATGAAGCTGACACCAAGGTTGGAAGCATCCTAGATTTGACTCTTGATGAATGGGCAAACAAGGTGCATGCTTTTGATCCTTATCAAGAAATAGAAGAATCTGAGCTAGGAGTCTATTGCATGCATGAAGAAAATCAGCCTATCCCTAGCATCACCAAGCCAAACCACAAGGATGACAATGAGGTATGGCAGTTGTTTTTTGATGGATCAAGGAGTAGACAAGGTGCAGGAGGGGGAGCTATGCTTGTTTCACCTCAAGGAGTTAAGTATTATTCATATTTTAGATTTCAGTTTGCATGCTCTAATAACACTGCTGAATATGAAGCTTTGATACAAGGATTGCATTGGTCAATCAAGAGAGGAATAAAGAACTTGCAAGTCTTTGGTGACAATGAGTTGATTGTCAACCAAGTTAAGGGGCAACATGCTGTCAAGAATGATCTACTCAAGTGCTACAAAAATAGGGTGTGGGACCTCATTGAAGATTTTGAGGGCTTTGGCATCAAATCCATTCCTAGAAAAGAGAACCAAGTTGCTGATAGGCTTATAGCAGCATTGGGCAGCCTTTGATGTTGTTGAAAGCATCCAAAAGACAAGGTACAACCAAACATCCATGTGATTGTAAGGCCTTCAATGCCAAACAACAATGTAAGTTGGCAAGTGTTTGAAAATGATCAACAAATCATCCATTTCTTACAAGAAGAGGCTGAGTTCTCAGCTAAAAATCAAGAAAAGTTGGAGCAGCAATATGGTGACCAAGTGGTACAGCTGAGAACCAACAAACTACCAAAGGGACTTATTACTTTGGAGTCCATTTTCAATCCTAATGATCAGTTTAGGAAGGAGAAAGCAAACATCCAAGTCAAGGGAGAAGATTCAGTGTCCATCTTGGTGGAAGAAGGCAAATCACTCCAAGTTGGTAAAGTGACAACTGAGCAAGAAAGGTATGAGTTCATACAACTTTGTCAAGAATTCCCCGATGTGTTTGCTTGGAGCTATGAAGATTTGAAAGGTTTCAATCCCAAGTTAGCTCAACACACCATTGAATTGGATCCAAGTACTAAACCCATCAAGAAAAAAAACAAAGGCTAGTCAATCCACACATGGAGCCTCTCATGAGAAAAGAATTGAATAAGTTGATAGAGTCAAGAATCATATTCCCTATCAAGCATTCTAGTTGGGTGGCCAACTTGGTTCCAGTTAGAAAGAAGAGTGGGGAAATCAGATTGTGTGTTGACTTCGAGATTTTGAATAGAGCATCTCTCAAGATCATTATCCACTTCCTTCCATGGAGCAGATTTTACAAGTTGTTGCTAGCTCTAAGAGGTTTTCATTACTTGATGGCTATTCAGGGTACAATCAGATTATGGTGAAAGAAGAGGATCAGTTCAAGACAACCTTTACAACCAAATGGGGAACTTATGCATACAGGAAAATGCCATTTGGGTTGTCCAACACTGGAGCTACTTTCCAAAGAGAAATGGACATGGCGTTCAAGGATTTGATTAACAACATGGTGCTGATATATCTTGATGATATCACTATTTTTTCAAAAAATGCAGCAGACCATCTCTTTCATTTGAGACAAGTGTTCCAAAGGTGCAGAAAGATTTGGAGTATCCTTGAATCCTAAAAAGTGTATTTTTCTAGCCCATGAAGGAAAACTCCTTGGCCACATTGTCTCCAAAGAAGGATTAGCAATTGATCCAGAAAGAGTTTGAAGCCATAAGAGCACTACCATTGCCAAGCCACAAGAAGGCCCTTCAAAGTTTCTTGGGGAGAGATAAATTTTGTTCGAGGTTTGTCCCAAATTTTGCAGCCCTAGTCAAGCCTATCACCAAGATGTTAAAGAAAAGCATGGCTTTCAAATGGAAAGAAGAAAGGCAAAGAAAGTTTTTGAAGCAATCAAAGAAGCCATCTCTCAAGCCCCAACTCTCATTAACCCGGATTTCTCCAAGGATTTCATCCTCTATGCATTTGGGGGTGATGATACTATTTCTACAATTTTGGTACAAGCAGAACAAAGACAATGATGAGCAGCCAATTGCTTTCTTCAGCCAAAGCCTAGAGGACTATGAGGTGAGATATTCTTTCATTGAGAAGCATGTTCTTGCAATAATCAGGAGCTTGAAGAAATTCAAGCATCTAGTTTCAAACAACAAGGTTCAATTGTTGGTTTCTCATGTGGGAGTTAAAGACTTCCTCCTCAACAAAGACTTGAATGAAAAGAGAGCAGGTTGGATTACTCATGTCATGGAGTATGACATTGAGATCAAAGTCACCAAGTTGGTCAGAGGAAAAGGATTGTGTGAGCAGCTGGTCTTGAATAAATCAAAGGAAGCATGCAATGAGAAGGAGGTTGTTTTGGCGTTGCAAGACAGCCATGAGCAAGGAAGCACTCAAGAGGAAAATGATGGTGTCCTCACTCCTTGCTGACCCAAGACATAATGCACTTCCTAAACATAGGTCTATGCCCTCCAGAGATGAACAAGACCAAAAGAAGACACTTCAGATTGCAGCTGTCCCATATGCCCTTGTTGATGGTGTTTTGTTCAAAAGGGATGTGAATGGAGTGCTGTTGAGATGCATTGGTACAAATCAGATTCATAGGGTGTTGGAAGAGTTCCATGGTGGATCAGCTGGTGGTCATTTTGCACCGAGAGTGACAGCTCTAAAGATCATGAGGGCTAGCTATTATTGGCCCAAGATTTTTAGTGATTGTTATGCATGGATCAAGAGGTGCAAGAATTGTGCATTCTTCACGGGTAAGGAGAGGCTAGCTGCCCTTCCATTGCATCCAATTTCAGTTGACCAGCCATTCATGCAATGGGGTTTGGACTTCATTGAGTCATTAATCCAAATTCAAGCCAAGGACACAAATGGATTCTAACAAAGAATGATTACTTCACCAAGTGGACTGAAGCAAGAAGCACTCAAGGAAGCAAATGAATCTAACATCCTAGACTTCTATGAGGGAATAACAACCAGATTTGGCATACCTGCTACAATAATATCAGATAATGCATTGGCATTCATTGGGTCCAAGGTAACTAATGGGCTGTCAAGAATGGGATCTACCTAAGTACTTCATCAAATTATTACCCTCAGGGTAATGGCCAAGCTGAATCTACAAACAAGAACTTGTTAAGGATCATTAGGAGGACTCTTGATGAAAATCAGAGGTCTTGGCATACTAAGTTGAAATCAGCCTTATGGGCTGATAGGATAACTCCCAAGAGATCTACAGGTAACTCTCCATTCAAGCTTGTTTATGGAAGAGAGGCAATTTTTCCCATGTCACTTGAGTTGCCAACATTGAACTCATGAAACAAGTTGGAGTTGTTGGAGTTTGGACCCATGGAGGTTAGATATGCAGAATTGATGGAGCTCCAAGAAATTAGAAATCAGGCATCCCAAGCAATGGAGAAGGATCAAGCTTTGATCAAGAAGACCTTTGATAGAAGGCCAAGGATAGATCTTTCCAAGTTGGAGATCTAGTGTTAAAATGGGATGCAGACAGAGAAAAACCGGGAAGGCATTCAAAATTTGATGCCATTTGGAGTGGCCCATACATGGTCACAAAGTGTAAGGACAACAATGCTTTCCAATTGTCTTCATTGGATGGTGAAGAACTACAGATTCTAGTCAATGGAATCCATCTAAAGCATTGCTACTGAAGGAATTCTCCACCTTGTACATATTAGCTTAGGTTTTCATTCCTCCAAGTGCTTATGCACATTGTTTTGTTGTAGATTAGCTTTTTCTTTCCCTAAGTGCTTTGGCACAAGCTTGTTGTTCTAGGAAATGTGTTTTGCAGGCCTTGCTCCAATCGATGATGTTCCACCCTCCATCTTCCTCCTTGCAATGTTCTAATCAGTTGGGGTACCAAGTAGAGAATTTGATGACTCCATGCCCAATGGATTGCTTCAGAAACTGGTAACTTCATCCAAAGAGGGCGATGACCCTCTCGAGTCACCAAAATTGTTATCCAAAATGAGCCCCTTGCTCATTTTGTGGCTAACTCCCTTCATTCTTCCCTCTCTTGTGCCTCAGTCATAATTTTTTGTTTTTTAGGCACTCAAAACCTTCTGGAAATGGCACCATTGGATAGATATTTTTCTCAGCTTTCCAGAAAGGTAAAGTTTTCCTCCTAACTCCATGTATTTTTGAAGTTATGGCTCGGTGGAGTTTTTGTGGGAAATTTTCCCCTAAAAGCCCGCAGCCAATAATATGAGTGCCACGTGTCCTCGGGAAGTGGCGGGGGTGGAGGTAAACTTGGAATTTTTACCAAGTGTTTGGAAAATTTTCAAAAGGAATATTTCACCCCGAAGGCCCGCCGATGAATGAGATCTTGCCACGTGTCCAAGGGGGAGAAAATTGAAAAATTTGACTAAGTGTTGGTGCCATGGAAAATTTCAAGAGCTAGGCCCGCATCAATCACATCATGCCACGTGTCCCAGAGGCCAAAAGTGGTGGGAGGGTGGAGAGGAAGTTAAAATTTTGGCAAAATGTTTTGTGAGGGTGCAAAGTCAAATTTTTCCCAAAGGCCCGCACATCCAATGACATCATGCCACGTGTCTCACCAGGGCAGACCGGGGCTGAGGGGAGAGATTTAAATTTTTCCAAGTGTTTCGGAAGGAAAAATGAAAAGGAAAATTTTTCCCCCAAGGCCCCAACCAAAGTGAGATCTACCACGTGTCCTGGGGCGACGAACGCAATGGCAGGGGGGGAGATTGGGAATTTTTCCCAAAGGTAAAGTGAAAAATTTCAAAGGAAATGTTTTCCCCAAGCCCGCGCCCAATGGGAATCTTGCCATGTGTCCATGTGGCACCGGGCTTTAGAATGCGGGGAAAATTTGGAAATTTTCCCAAAGCAAAAATGAAGGAAATTTTAAAGGAAAAATCCCAAAAATCAATGGGTTTTTCCACATGTGTCCAAGTCAAAAATATGGCCAAAAGTGATGGAAAAGTTAATGGGATCTCAAATGTCCAAGTTGTCAGAGGAAAATGGTCCCCAAGTGCTTTGAAAGTAATGCCCGCCCAATCATATCACACGTGTCCTCAACCATCGGCCTCATCCCAAAGAGATTTTTGAAAAATTTTCCAATGGCAAAACGATGATGGAAAATGAAGGCATCAAGGCCCATCCAAATCAATTATGCCACATGGCACTAGAATGGTGGAGCATGGGATTTTTGGGAAATTTTCCCAAATGCAAAAAGTGGAAAATTTCAAATTTTTCGCCCGCCAATCCGTTTTGGCCCTGTTTTGCCCTAAAATTTCAAATGGCCATAACTTTCGATCCAGAGCTCGTTTTTCACGTTCTTTATATCAACGGAAAGATGGTGAAATTATCTACAAGATTATGGGGTCAATTTTTATTTTTTGATGGAGTTTGGAGAGAGAAAATTGAAAAACACCTCTGGCACATGGTAATGAACAAAAATGACGTTTCAACCACCATTTTTAATGAAGAATGGCTCGCATTCTCTCCCAGCATGGTGAAAAATGTCAGGGAATGGACCTGTAAGGATGCCCATGCTGTTTTATTGCATTTTTGTCAGTGGTTGAAGCTCTCCCATGTTTTCCCACGTTTCTCTCTCTTGGGCTCATTTTTTGCATGGTAAAAGCCAGATTTGGCTCATTTTTGAAGGGTTGAACATTTTTCATGTATCTGCAACTCCCTTTTCACCTTTTTAAAAGTGATTTTGGAAATATTTACCTTTCCAAGACTACAACAACCTATTTTTACCTCTCTCGATCATGTTGTAATGCATGTGTTTTTGATAATGAAAATGACAATACTAGCTCTGTGAATGAGTTTTAATCCTTTTCTTGTTTGTGATGTTTATCATTGTTTTCCTTTTCTATCTTCATTACATTTTGAGTTTTGTGCATGCTTTGTGATGATTTTTTGCATTTCTATGATTTGTGTCAATCAGTAGTGTAAAAATGCTCACCACACTCCCTTGGTGCATCACCTTATCAGCATTAGTCTCATTTTTTTTGCATTCCCTATCTCTGTCCCCTTGGAATTTAGAGTAGATTTTGAATTTAAAACCTCTCTCTAACTTGTAAAGTAACACACTTGATCAAGAGGAGTTGAGGAACCAACCTCTAACTAGAGATTCTTTTCCCATTTTTACAAGTCCCACACTTGGGGAAAAGATTCAATGTTGTGCAATCACACTGGATGTCCAAAATGTCAAACTAGAAATCTGATCAACATCCAGGGGTGCTGCTGATTTGCACCAATAGTTTTGGCACACCCGATGGGACCTTAGAGGTCTTCATCTTCATTACAACAAAATTGATGTGCATTTGTTGCAAGTTTCTTGCTTAAAAGAGCCCTAAATTGCACATCTGGCGACTCCAAGGAAGAAGAATCAGCTGGTTTTAGTAGTGTAGACCTAAAAACTCATGAGAAGAATCACCACAAGGTCAAGAGTTGGAGAAGAAGAGGTGTTGTTTGAGTATCTACAATTATCTCCAAGAAGAAGGCAAAGAGGGAGGAGAATTCAAAGGTCTCCATCTCCACCAAACAGAACTCTATCAACTCCTCCACCTGGTAGGCCTTTCATTCAATCAACAAGGGTTCTAAGGCCAATCAGAATGGCACAACACAACCCCTATGTCAATTTCACTAGCAGCAGCCCACTTGCTCTCAATGCACAAAATCCAATCCCAGTTGCAGCATTGAAGAACATTCCATACTTTACTGGAGAGAATCAGACCACTCCTGGTGATCATGTCAAGGATATTGCTAATATTTGTGCAATCCATGAGATTAATGAGATGCAAGTTGTTGTCAAACTACTGGCATCTTCATTCAAAGGGAAAGCTTTGCAATGGTTCAGGAGTCTTGCCTCAGGTTCTATCCAAAATTGGAACCAACTATGTATAGCCCTCCATGAGTAGTTTGGAGAAAAGGGAGATAACTTGTCCCTTTTGGAACAATTGACAACCATCAAGAGAGCTCCCAATGAGCAGCTGACTGACTTCAACTTCAGATTTCAAATGACTTGGGAGAGAATTCCAATGGTAGTAAGGCCAACAACAGAAGGTGCTTTTCTATATTACCTTAAAGCTTTAAATTCTGATATTTCTATGTTAATTCAATCCATGGGAGGCACAACTATCCCTATTTGCTTATAGCATTGCCATTAGAGCTGAAAATTGTTTGATTCAAGCTGGCAAGCTAGCTCCTAGGCCTCCAATGCCATTGTATCCAAGTTTAGAGAGCCCAAGTACTAGTCAAGTGCCTATTTTAGCTCCTATTCCCACTCCTAGAAATCAGAATTCAAGTGAAGCTTCTACTTCATCTTCTAGTGCCTCAAATGAACTTCAAGAAGTCATGAAGCAATTGTAAAATTTAGGTAATGAGCTGGTTACACTCAAGAGGCAGCAAGCCCAAGGTTTTAGACCTTCTTTCCAGCCTCAAGCTCAGCCTAACAGGCAGCCATACCAACCTCAAAGACCACCCAATCCAACTTAAATCAAAATCAAGCAAGACCTCCTGCCAATAGACCATTTCAGCCCTATAATCCCAATGCTACATCTGCCTCTAAAGCAATAGTGCCAATGCAAAACAACATAGCTCAAGAGTATGATTGGTGTTTCCCATGCAATGAACCTCACAACCAGTCTATGTGTTTCAACGGTGCCTTAAATCAAGCATTAATGGTGACAACTACTGGTGTGGAGGGTGAAGGGAGTCAAGGAAATAACCAACAACAAGAAACATTCCAACAACAATCAGCTCCAAATGATACCACACTTGTAAACTGGCAGGCAAGAAGATTTTTGTGGCATGAATCAAACAATCCCCAAAGTGTTACAGCCAACACAAGGTCAAAAAGGAGAAATTTGGGTGAAGAACAGCCATTGGCTCCAAGTAATCCACAACCTTCTATCACTCCACAAATTATTGGCAAACAAAATGCAGTTCCAAACACACAAGGACTGCCTAAAACAGCTCCTAGGCCAACTCAAATGCCATTTGTTGCTGCCCATGTGCAAGGAATGAATGTGCAGGCCAAGGGATAGCAGAGAGATGCTTCATCTCCATTCAACATCATTGATCAGATGAAGAAGACAAATGTAAACATATCAATGTGGGAATCACTATCCATCCTAGGCCAAAGAGATTTGCTACAAGCTGCCATGAAGGACTGGTCAACTTCAAATCAGCAAGTCCAAATGCAAGAGAAGGTACTCACAAATGCTGCCCACCTGAGGGGAATCATGGAGGACAAAGAAGGTAAAATGTTGAAGCCCCCTCCATTCTATGTTTCATTGATCATTGGAAACCATTTAGTACACAATTGCATGATTGATTCCGAGCAAGTAGTTCAGTAATGCCCAAGCAAATAGCTGATCAATTGGGAATTCAATATGAAGTCATATCCAAAGGGGTAGTGCAATTGGATGGGACAACAATAACAACAGTTGGAGTGATAAAAACTTGAGTCTTACTTTGCATGCATGCCCCAACGTTGTTGTTTTGCAAGATGTCTCAGTAATAGATCTTCCACCACTCTTTTCCCTATGTTTGTCAAGGGATTTCACAGCCAAGATTGGAGGTTACTTATCTACTGATTGGTCACACATGTTGTTCAGAACAAGATATGGAACTAAAGCCACAATCAGATCTGAGCCTATTGCAAACTTTCACATTGAGCCTCACACTCCAAGCCAAATCAATACCAATTGTTCAACATTTGATCAAGAGGATTATCCAAGCACTGATGAAGCTGACACCAAGGTTGGAAGCATCCCAGATCTGACTCTTGATGAATGGGCAAACAAGGTGCATGCTTTTGATCCTTATCAAGAAATAGAAGAATCTGAGCTAGGAGTCTATTGCATGCATGAAGAAAATCAGCCTATCCCTAGCATCACCAAGCCAAACCACAAGGATGACAATGAGGTATGGTAGTTGTTTTTTGATGGATCAAGGAGTAGACAAGGTGCAGGAGGGGGAGCTATGCTTGTTTCACCTCAAGGAGTTAAGTATTATTCAGCTTTTAGATTTCAGTTTGCATGCTCTAATAACACTGCTGAATATGAAGCTTTGATACAAGGATTGCATTGGTCAATCAAGAGAGGAATAAAGAACTTGCAAGTCTTTGGTGACAGTGAGTTGATTGTCAACCAAGTTAAGGGGCAGCATGCTATCAAGAATGATCTACTCAAGTGCTACAAAAATAGGGTGTGGGACCTCATTGAATATTTTGAGGGCTTTGGCATCAAATCCATTCCTAGAAAAGAGAACCAAGCTGCTGACAGGCTTGCAGCAGTTGGAGCAGCCTTTGATGTTGTTGAAAGCATCCAAAAAGACAAGGTACAACCAAACATCCATGTGATTGTAAGGCCTTCAGTGCCAAACAACAATGTAAGTTGGCAAGTGTTTGAAAATGATCAACAAATCATCCATTTCTTGCAAGAAGAGGCTGAGTTCTCACTAAAAATCAGAAAAGTTGAGCAGCAGCATATGGTGACCAAGTGGTACAGCCGAGAACCAACAAACTACCAAAGGGACTTATTACTTTGGAGTCCATTTTCAATCCTAATGATCAGTTTAGGAAGGAGAAAGCAAACATCCAAGTCAAGGGAGAAGATTCAAGTCCATCTTGGTGAAGAAGGCAAATCACTCCAAATTGGTAAAGTGACAACTGAAACAAAAAAGGTATGAGTTCATACAACTTTGTCAAGAATTCCCTGATGTGTTTGCTTGGAGCTATGAAGATTTGAAAGGTTTCAATCCCAAGTTAGCTCAACACACCATTGAATTGGATCCAAGTACTAAACCCATCAGAAAAAAAAAAGGCCAGTCAATCCACACATGGAGCCTCTCATGAGAAAAGAATTGAATAAGTTGATAGAGTCAAGAATCATATTCCCTATCAAGCATTCTAGTTGGGTGGCCAACTTGGTTCCAGTTAGAAAGAAGAGTGGGGAAATCAGATTGTGTGTTGACTTCAGAGATTTGAATAGAGCATCTCTCAAGGATCATTATCCACTTCCTTCCATGGAGCAGATTTTACAAGTTGTTGCTTGGCTCTGAGAGGTTTTCATTACTTGATGGCTATTCAGGGTACAATCAGATTATGGTGAAAGAAGAGGATCAGTTCAAGACAACCTTTACAACCAAATGGGGAACTTATGCATACAGGAAAATGCCATTTGGGTTGTCCAACGCTGGAGCTACTTTCCAAAGAGCAATGGACATGGCATTCAAGGATTTGATTAACAACATGGTGCTGATATATCTTGATGATATCACTATTTTTTCAAAAAATGCAGCAGACCATCTCTTTCATTTGAGACAAGTGTTCCAAAGGTGCAGAAGATTTGGAGTATCCTTGAATCCTAAAAAGTGTATTTTTCTAGCCCATGAAGGAAAACTCCTTGGCCACATTGTCTCCAAAGAAGGATTAGCAATTGATCCAGAAAGAGTTGAAGCCATAAGAGCACTACCATTGCCAAGCCACAAGAAGGCCCTTCAAAGTTTCTTGGGGAGAATAAATTTTGTTCGAGGTTTGTCCCAAATTTTGCAGCCCTAGTCAAGCCTATCACCAAGATGTTAAAGAAAAGCATGGCTTTCAAATGGACAACAGAAGGCAAAGAAAGTTTTTGAGCAATCAAAGAAGCCATCTCTCAAGCCCCAACTCTCATTAACCCATATTTCTCCAAGGATTTCATCCTCTATGCATTTGGGGGTGATGATACTATTTCTACAATTTTGGTACAACAAAACAAAGACAATGATGAGCAGCCAATTGCTTTCTTCAGCCAAATCCTGAGGACTATGAGGTGAGATATTCTTTCATTGAGAAGCATGTTCTTGTAGTAATCAGAGCTTGAAGAAATTCAAGCATCTAGTTTCAAACAACAAGGTTCAATTGCTGGTTTCTCATGTGGGAGTTAAAGACTTCCTCCTCAACAAAGACTTGAATGAAAAGAGAGCAGGTTGGATTACTCGTGTCATGGAGTATGACATTGAGATCAAAGTCACCAAGTTGGTCAGAGGAAAAGGATTGTGTGAGCAGCTGGTCTTGAATAAACACAAGGAAGCATGCAATGAGAAGGAGGTTGTTTTGGCGTTGCAAGACAGCCATGAGCAAGGAAGCACTCAAGAGGAAAATGATGGTGTCCTCACTCCTTGCTGGACCCAAGACATAATGCACTTCCTAAGCACAGGTCTATGCCCTCCAGAGATGAACAAGACCAAAAGAAGACACTTCAGATTGCAGGCTGTCCCATATGCCCTTGTTGATGGTGTTTTGTTCAAAAGGGATGTGAATGGAGTGCTTGCATTGAGATGCATTGGTACAAATCAGATTCATAGGGTGTTGGAAGAGTTCCATGGTGGATCAGCTGGTGGTCATTTTTCACCAAGAGTGACAGCTCTAAAGATCATGAGGGCTGGCTATTATTGGCCCAAGATTTTCAGTGATTGTTATGCATGGATCAAGAGGTGCAAGAATTGTGCATTCTTCATGGGTAAGGAGAGGCTAGCTGCCCTTCCATTGCATCCAATTTCAGTTGACCAGCCATTCATGCAATGGGGTTTGGACTTCATTGGAGTCATTAATCCAAATTCAAGCCAAGGACACAAATGGATTCTAACAAAGAATAGATTACTTCACCAAGTGGATCAAGCAAGAGCACTCAAGGAAGCAAATGAATCTAAAGATCCTAGACTTCTATGAGGGAATAACAACTAGATTTGGCATACCTACTACAATAATATCAGATAATGCATTGGCATTCATTGGGTCCAAGGTAACTGAATGGGCTGTCAAGAATGGGATCTACCTAAGCACTTCATCAAATTATTACCCTCAGGGTAATGGCCAAGCTGAATCTACAAACAAGAACTTGTTAAGGATCATTAGGAGGACTCTTGATGAAAATCAGAGGTCTTGGCATACTAAGTTGAAATCAGCCTTATGGGCTGATAGGATAACTCCCAAGAGATCTACAGTAACTCTCCATTCAAGCTTGTTTATGGAAGAGAGGCAATTTTTCCCATGTCACTTGAGTTGCCAACATTGGAACTCATGAAACAATTGGAGTTGTTGGAGTTTGGGCCCATGGAGGTTAGATATGCAGAATTGATGGAGCTCCAAGAAATCAGAAATCAGGCATCCCAAGCAATGGAGAAGGATCAAGCTTTGATCAAGAAGACCTTTGATAGAAGGCCAAGGATAGATCTTTCCAAGTTGGAGATCTAGTGTTAAAATGGGATGCAGATAGAGAAAAAACCGGGAAGGCATTCAAAATTTGATGCCATTTGGAGTGGCCCATACATGGTCACAAAGTGTAAGGACAACAATGCTTTCCAATTGTCTTCATTGATGGTGAAGAATTACAGATTCCAATCAATGGAATCCATCTAAAGCATTGCTACTGAAGGGAATTCTCCACCTTGTACATATTAGCTTAGGTTTTCATTCCTCCAAGTGCTTATGCACATTGTTTTGTTGTAGATTAGCTTTTCTTTCCCTAAGTGCTTTGGCACAAGCTTGTTGTTCCAGAAATGTGTTTTGCAGGCCTTGCTCCAATCAGATGATGTTCCACCCTCCATCTTCCTCCTTGCAATGTTCTAATCAGTTGGGGTACCAAGTAGAGAATTTATGACTCCATGCCCAATGGATTGCTTTCAGCAACTGGTAACTTCATCCAACAGGCAGATGACCCCTCTGAGTCACCAAAATTGTTATCCAAAATGAGCCCCTTGCTCATTTTGTGGCTAACTCCCTTCATTCTTCCCTCTCTTGTGCCTCAGTCATAATTTTTTTCTTTTTAGGCACTCAAGACCTTCTGGAAAATGGCACCATTGATAGAGATTTTTCTCATCTTTCCAGAAAGGTAAAGTTTTCCTCCTAACTCCATGTATTTTTGAAGTTATGGCTCGGTGGAGTTTTTGTGGGAAATTTTCCCCTGAAAGGCCCGCAGCCAATAATATGATGCCACGTGTCCTCAAGGAAGTGGCGGAGGGTGGAGGTAAACTTGGAATTTTTACCAAGTGTTTGGAAAAAGTTTTCAAAAGGAATATTTCACCCCGAAGGCCCGCCGACGAATTAGATGGTGCCACGTGTCCAAGGGGGAAAAAATTAGAAAATTTTCTAAGGGTTGATCCAAGGAAAATTTTCCAGAAGCTAAGGCCCGCATCCAATCACATTGCCCACGTGTCCTCTCCTGAGAGGCAAGGGAGTGGCGGGGGAGGAGTTAAAATTTGGAAAATTTGGAAAGTGTTTTGCGTGAGGGCAAAAGGAAAATTTCCCAAAAGGCCCATCCAAATCATGATGCCACGTGTCCAAGACCAGCACGGGCCACGGGGGAAAATTTAAAATTTTTTTCCCAAAGTTTTTGGTGTAAAAAAAGAAAGAAATATTTTGGCCCAAGGCCCCACCAACCAATGATGAGATCACCACGTGTCCCTGGGGGAATCGAGGAGCACGGGGAATTGGGAATTTTTCCCAAAGGTAAAAATCAAAAGGAAATGTTTGTTTTCCCCAAAACCCCCCCAAACCCGAGCCAATGGAGCCATGCCATGTGTCACCGGGCTCTGAGAACGTGGGGGGAAAAGTTGGAAATTTTCCCAAAGAAAAAAAGGAAAATTTCAAAAGGAAAAGTCCCCCCAAAATGCGAGCCAATGGAATCTTGCCACGTGTCCATGTGGCGGAAAAAATGGTAGAAAAGCCCGCAGGGAAAAATGGAAGGAAAACAAAATGGGGTTTTTCCATGTGTCCAGTCAAAAATGGTCAAAAAAAATCAGGAAAAGGCCCGCAGAAAAGCCACGTGTGAATCATATCACGCCACGTGTCCTCAAATCATCGGCCCGACGGAGAATTTTTGGAAAATTTTCCAATGGCCAAAACGATGGAAAATGAAGCATCAAGGCCCACGACCAATGGAATCATGCCACGTGGCACCGAATGGTGGAGTGCATGGGATTTTTTTGGGAAATTTTCCCAAATGCAAAAAGTGGAAAATTTCAAATTTTTCGCCCGCCAATCCGTTTTGGCCTTGTTTTGCCCTAAATTTTCAAATGGCCATAACTTTCGATCCAGAGCTCAGTTTTTCACGTTCTTTATATCAATGGAAATCTGGTGAAATTATCTACAAGATTCTAGGGTCAATTTTGTATTTTTATGGAGTTTGAGAGATAAAATTGAAAAATGCCTCTAGCACGTGGTAATGAACAGAAATGACGTTTCAACCACCATTTTTAATGAAGAATGGCTCGCATTCTCTCCCAGCATGGTGAAAAATGTCAGGAATGGACCTATAAGGATGCCCATGCTGTTTTATTACATTTTTGGTCAGTGGTTGAAGCTCTCCCATGTTTTCCCATGTTTCTCTCTCCTGGGCTCATTTTTGCATTGTAAAAGCTAGATTTGGCTCATTTTTGAAAGGTTGAACATTTTTCATGTATTGCAGGCTCCCTTTTCACCTTGGAAAGTGATTTTTTGGAATATCATACCTTTCCAAGACTACAACCTATTTTTTCCTCTCAGGTGTTGTAATGCATGTGTTTTTGATATTGAAATGACAATGCAAGCTCAGTGAGTTTTAATCCTCTAATCTTTTCTGTTTGTTTGTTTGATTCATTTCTGACCTTTCATTACATTTTATCAATTTTGCATGATGTTTTGTTGCATTTCTATGATTTGTGTCAATTTATAGAAGTAAAAATGCTCACCACTCCTTTGGTGCATCACCTTATTAGCATTAGTTTCATTTTTTTGCATTCTCTATCTCTGTCCCCTTTGAATTTAGAGTAGGATTTTGAGTTTAAACCTCTCGTAACTTGCAAGTAATACACCTGATCAGAGGAGTTGAGGAACCAACCTCTAATCTAGAGATTCTTTTCCCATTTTTACAAGTCCCACACTTGGGGAAAAGATTCAATGTTGTGCAATCACACTGGATGTCCAAAATGTCAAACTAGAAATCTGATCAACATCCAGGGGTGCTGCTGATTTAGTTTTGGCACGCCCATGGGGGACCTTAGAGGTCTTCATCTTCATTGCAAAAAATTGATGTGCATTTGTTGCAAGTTTCTTGCTTAAAAGAGCCCTAAATTACACATCTGTGACTCCAAGGAAGAAGAATCAACTGGTTTTAGCAGTGCAGACCTGAAAAACTCATGAGAAGAATCACCACAAGGTCAAGAGTTGGAGAAGAAGAGGTGTTGTTTGAGTATCTACAATTATCTCCAAGAAGAAGGCAAAGAGGGAGGAGAATTCAAAGGTCTCCATCTCCACCAAACAGAACTCTATCAACTCCTCCACCTGGTAGGCCTTTCATTCAATCAACAAGGGTTCTAAGGCCAATCAGAATGGCACAACACAACCCCTATGTCAATTTCACTGGCAGCAGCCCACTTGCTCTCAATGCACAAAATCCAATCCCAATTTAGCATTGAAGAACATTCCATACTTTACTGGAGAGAATCAAACCACTCCTGGTGATCATGTCAAGGATATTGCTAATATTTGTGTAATCCATGAGATTAATGAGATGCAAGTTCTGTCAAAACTACTGGCATCTTCATTCAAAGGGAAAGCTTTGCAATGGTTCAGGAGTCTTGCCTCAGGTTCTATCCAAAATTGGAACCAGCTATGTATAGCCCTCCATGAGTAGTTTGGAGAAAAGGGAGATAACTTGTCCCTTTTGGAACAATTGACAACCATCAAGAGAGCTCCCAATGAGCAGCTGACTGACTTCAACTTCAGATTTCAAATGACTTGGGAGAGAATTCCAGTGGCAGTAAGGCCAACAACAGAAGGTGCTTTTCTATATTACCTTAAAGCTTTAAATTTTGATATTTCTATG
This sequence comes from Taxus wallichiana var. yunnanensis, assembly GCA_018340775.1. Lineage (NCBI taxonomy): Eukaryota > Viridiplantae > Streptophyta > Pinopsida > Cupressales > Taxaceae > Taxus > Taxus wallichiana. The sequence continues at coordinate 313,070,733 of CM031233.1, forward strand.
TTAATTCAATCCATGGGAGGCACAACTATCCCTGTTGCTTATAGCATTGCCATTAGAGCTGAAAATTGTTTGATTCAAGCTGGCAAGCTAGCTCCTAGGCCTCCAATGCCATTGTATCCAAGTTTAGAGAGCCCAAGTACTAGTCAAGTGCCTATTTTAGCTCCTATTCCCACTCCTAGAAATCAGAATTCAAGTGAAGCTTCTACTTCATCTTCTAGTGCCTCAAATGAACTTCAAGAAGTCATGAAGCAATTGCAAAATTTAGGTAATGAGCTGGTTACACTCAAGAGGTAGCAAGCCCAAGGTTTTAGACCTTCTTTCCAGCCTCAAGCTCAGCCTAACAGCAGCCCATACCAACCTCAAAGACCACCCAATCCAATTGCAAATCAAAATCAAGCAAGACCTCCTACCACAGACCATTTCAGCCCTATAATCCCAATGTTACATCTACCTCTAAAGCAATAGTGCCAATGTAAAACAACATAGCTCAAGAGTATGATTGGTGTTTCCCATGCAATGAACCTCACAACCAGTCTATGTGCTTCAATGGTGCCTTAAATCAAGCATTAATGGTGACAACTAACTGGTGTGGAGGGTGAAGGGAGTCAAGGAAATAACCAACAACAAGAAACATCCCAACAACAATCAGCTCCAAATGATACCACACTTGTAAACTGGTAGGTAGAAGATTTTTGTGGCATGAATCAAACAATCTCCCAAAGTGTTGCAGCCAACACAAGGTCAAAAAGGAGAAATTTGGGTGAAGAACAACCATTGGCTCCAAGTAATCCACAACCTTCTACCACTCCACAAATTATTGGCAAACAAAATGTAGTTCCAAACATGCAAGGACTGCCTAAAACAGCTCCTAGGCCAACTCAAATGCCAGTTGTTGCTGCCCATGTGCAAGGAATGAATGTGTAGGCCAAGGGACAACAGAGAGATGCTTCATCTCCATTCAACATCATTGATCAGATGAAGAAGACAAATGTAAACATATCAATGTGGGAATCACTATCCATCCTATGAAAAAGATATTTTGCATACAAGATTGCAATGAAGGACTATGGAAAAGTTCAAATCAAAAAATTGAATGCAAAGAATATTTAAATCAAAATGTTCCTACTTCAGGGAATCATGGAGGAAGGCAAAAAGGAAATATGTTGAAGCCCCTCATTCTATGTTTCATTTTCATCATGAAAAATTTCCTGCACTAAATGCATGATTGATTCCAGGTAAAAGTAGTTCAGATGTGCCAAAGTGCACAATAGAAAAGTGTTGATGCAAATTCAATATGAAGTCATATTCAAAGATGTAGACACAAAAATGGATGGGACATAGTGACAAACGGTGTAAGAAGATGTCATTAAAAATTTGATGTCTTACTGATGGCACATGCCCCAATGATGTTGACACGAAAAATGCAACTTATATGAATAAAATCTTCCACTATCTTTGGATGCCTATTTTGGAGGATTTCAAGAGCTAAGATTTCGGTTATTTATCATTGAAATTTGTGTTTTTCAAAATGGATGCACATATGGCACAGGTTAAAAAGAAAATTTGCACAAAAATGGATGCACCTATTCAAAGTTCCTAAGAATATTTAAACACAAAAATAGATGCACTTTGAGGCACATCTTCAAAGGCAACATTTTGAGCATTGACCTTACTTTGACAGACATGAAGAAAACCACAATTCGCAGATATTCAAAGGCCAGGCCATAATATTTTCATAGGAGCTTGGATTCATGCAAAGGTTGGACTTTTCTAAAGCTTACGAGGTCCTCTATCCAAATCTATGATTGGATATATTTAATTTGAGAAAATTTCCCATTTTAAAATGCAAAATACAAAATCCCATTTTTGGGTTTGCTAAGGGTTCTCATCTACATTAATGAGATGAATTAAATGCAACTTAGAGGTGGGATGGGATTATATTTGGAATTCATTAAAGTCTTTTCTCTCATTATTCCTATAAATTGTAAGGAGGAAGAAATTTCGAAGGTTGTGACAAGTTGTTCACCACAAACAACATCTCCCTTGATTCTCTTTGGTATCTCGGCCATTGAATTTGTGGAAGAATTCAAACCTGCCCATCAAAATTTAATCAAGCAAGATTTTCTCTTGGCATTTTGTAGTGTATTGTGTCATATTTGGAGAAATAATGCATGTCAACAAGATGATTTCTCAACAAATGGCTCAAAAATTAATTTTCATCCTCTGATCTTTCACTTAAATCTGAGCACCTCATCATTGCATGATCTTGTGGAGGGTTTTAATGGTTTGTGAAATTATGGCAATAACAGTGTTCTTCATTCAGCTCGAAATGATCACACACTTTGTTAGTTTAGGGTTTTTTTATGAATATTTTTACCCAAATTTCCTTGGAAATTTGGGTCCAATAGGACTTTGAGTAAACCTTCTACACCTCCACAAATTTTTAAACAAAATGTGTTCCATTTGAGGCATTTTCTAAAAAACTCTAGCCAACTCATGCCGGAGAGCTTTCCCATTCACAAGGAATGAATTGTGAAAAGATCAATGTTACCTGATCGAGAGATGCTTCATCTCCATTCAACATTGATTGATTCGAGATGAAGAAGACAAATGTAAACATATCAATGTGGGAATCACTATCCATCCCAGGCCAAAGAGATTTGCTACAAGCTGCCATGAAGGACTGGTCAACTTCAAATCAGCAGGTCCAAATGCAAGAGAAGGTACTCACAAATGCTTGCCCAGCCTGAGGGGAATCATGGAGGACAACAAGGTAAAATGTTGAAGCCCCCTCCATTCTATGTTTCATTGATCATTGGAAACCATTTAGTACACAACTGCATGATTGATTCCAGAGCAAGTAGTTCAGTAATGCCCAAGAAAATAGCTAATCAGTTGGGAATTCAATATGAAGTCATATCCAAAGGGGTAGTGCAATTGGATGGGACAACAGTAACAATAGTTGGAGTGATCAAAAACTTGAGTCTTACTTTACATGCATGCCCCAACATTGTTGTTTTGCAAGATGTCTCAATAATAGATCTTCCACCACTCTTTTCCCTATGTTTGTCAAGGGATTTCACAGCTAGATTGAGGTTACTTATCTCTGATTGGTCACACATGTTGTTCAAAACAAGATATGGAACTAAAGCCACAATCAAATCTGAGCCTATTGCAAACTTTCACATTGAGCCTTACACTCTAAGCCAAATCAATACCAATTGTTCAGCGTTTGATCAAGAGGATTATCCAAGCACTGATGAAGCTGACACCAAGGTTGGAAGCATCCCAGATCTAACTCTTGATGAATGGGCAAACAAGGTGCATGCTTTTGATCCTTATCAAGAAATAGAAGAATCTGAGCTAGGAGTCTATTGCATGCATGAAGAAAATCAGCCTATCCCTAACATCACCAAGCTAGACCACAAGGATGACAATGAGGTATGGCAAGTTGTTTTTTTATGGATCAAGGAGTAGACAAGGTGCAGGAGGGGGAGCTATGCTTGTTTCACCTCAAGGAGTTAAGTATTATTCAGCTTTTAGATTTCAGTTTGCATGCTCTAATAACACTGCTGAATATGAAGCTTTGATACAAGGATTGCATTGGTCAATCAAGAGAGGAATAAAGAACTTGCAAGTCTTTGGTGACAGTGAGTTGATTGTCAACCAAGTTAAGGGGCAGCATGCTGTCAAGAATGATCTACTCAAGTGCTACAAAAATAGGGTGTGGGACCTCATTGAAGATTTTGAGGGCTTTGGCATCAAATCCATTCCTAGAAAAGAGAACCAAGTTGCTGACAAGCTTGCAGCAGCAGTTGGAGCAGCCTTTGATGTTGTTGAAAGCATCCAAAAAGACAAGGTACAACCAAACATCCATGTGATTGTAAGGCCTTTAGTGCCAGACAACAATGTAAGTTGGCAAGTGTTTGAAAATGATCAACAAATCATCCATTTCTTGCAAGAAGAGGCTGAGTTCTCAGCTAAAAATCAGGAAAAGTTAGAGCAGCAGTATGGTGACCAAGTGGTACAGCTGAGAACCAACAAACTACCAAAGGGACTTATTACTTTGGAGTCCATTTTCAATCCTAATGATCAGTTTAGGAAGGAGAAAGCAAACATCCAAGTCAAGGGAGAAGATTCAGTGTCCATCTTGGTGGAAGAAGGCAAATCACTCCAAGTTGGTAAAGTGACAACTGAAGCAAGAAAGGTATGAGTTCATACAACTTTGTCAAGAATTCCCTGATGTGTTTTCTTGGAGCTATGAAGATTTGAAAGGTTTCAATCCCAAGTTAGCTCAACACACCATTGAATTGGATCCAAGTACTAAACCCATCAGAAAAAACAAAGGCCAGTCAATCCACACATGGAGCCTCTCATGAGAAAAGAATTGAATAAGTTGATAGAGTCAAGAATCATATTCCCTATCAAGCATTCTAGTTGGGTGGCCAACTTGGTTCCAGTTAGAAAGAAGAGTGGGGAAATCAGATTGTGTGTTGACTTCAGAGATTTGAATAGAGCATCTCTCAAGGATCATTACCACTTCCTTCCATGGAGCAGATTTTACAAGTTGTTGTTGGCTCTCGAGAGGTTTTCATTACTTGATGGCTATTCAGGGTACAATCAGATTATGGTGAAAGAAGAGGATCAGTTCAAGACAACCTTTACAACCAAATGGGGAACTTATGCATACAGGAAAATGCCATTTGGGTTGTCCAACGCTGGAGCTACTTTCCAAAGAGAAATGGACATGGCATTCAAGGATTTGATTAACAACATGGTGCTGATATATCTTGATGATATCACTATTTTTCAAAAATGCAGTAGACCATCTCTTTCATTTGAGACAAGTGTTCCAAAGGTGCGTAAAGATTTGGGTATCTTTGAATCCTAAAAAGTGTATTTTTCTAGCCCATGAAGGAAAGCTCCTTGGCCACATTGTCTCCAAAGAAGGATTAGCAATTGATCCAGAAAGAGTTGAAGCCATAAGAGCACTACCATTGCCAAGCCACAAGAAGGCCCTTCAAAGTTTCTTGGGAGGATAAATTTTGTTCGGAGGTTTGTCCCAAATTTTGCAGCCCTAGTCAAGCCTATCACCAAGATGTTAAAGAAAAGCATGGCTTTCAAATGGACAACAGAAGGCAAGGAAAGTTTTGAAGCAATCAAAGAAGCCATCTCTCAAGCCCCAACTCTCATTAACCCATATTTCTCCAAGGATTTCATCCTCTATGCATTTGGGGGTGATGATACTATTTCTACAATTTTGGTACAGCAGAACAAAGACAATGATGAGCAGCCAATTGCTTTCTTCAGCCAAAGCCTGGAGGACTATGAGGTGAGGTATTCTTTCATTGAGAAGCATGTTCTTGCAGTAATCAGGAGCTTGAAGAAATTCAAGCATCTAGTTTCAAACAACAAGGTTCAATTGCTGGTTTCTCATGTGGGAGTTAAAGACTTCCTCCTCAACAAAGACTTGAATGAAAAAGAGTAGGTTGGATTACTCATGTCATGGAGTATGACATTGAGATCAAAGTCACCAAGTTGGTCAGAGGAAAAGGATTGTGTGAGTAGCTGGTCTTGAATAAACACAAGGAAGCATGCAATGAGAAGGAGGTTGTTTTGGCGTTGCAAGACAACCATGAGCAAGGAAGCACTCAAGAGGAAAATGATGGTGTCCTCACTCCTTGCTGGACCCAAGACATAATGCACTTCCTAAACATAGGTCTATGCCCTCCAGAGATGAACAAGACCAAAAGAAGACACTTCAGATTGCAGGTGTCCCATATGCCCTTGTTGATGGTGTTTTGTTCAAAAGGGATGTGAATGGAGTGCTGCTGAGATGCATTGGTACAAATCAGATTCACAAGGTGTTGGAAGAGTTCCATGGTGGATCAGCTGGTGGTCATTTTGCACCAGAGTGACAGCTCTGAAGATCATGAGGGCTGGCTATTATTGGCCCAAGATTTTCAGTGATTGTTATGCATGGATCAAGAGGTGCAAGAATTGTGCATTCTTCACGGGTAAGGAGAGACTAGCTGCCCTTCCATTGCATCCAATTTCAGTTGACCATCCATTCATGCAATGGGGTTTGACTTCATTGGAGTCATTAATCCAAATTCAAGCCAAGGACACAAATGGATTCTAACAACAATAGATTACTTCACCAAGTGGACTGAAGCAGTAGCACTCAAGGAAGCAAATGAATCTAGCATCCTAGACTTCTATGAGGGAATAGCAACCAGATTTGGCATACCTACTACAATAATATCAGATAATGCATTGGCATTCATTAGGTCCAAGGTAACTGAATGGGCTGTCAAGAATGGGATCTACCTAAGCACTTCATCAAATTATTACCCTCAGGGTAATGGCCAAGCTGAATCTACAAACAAGAACTTGTTAAGGATCATTAGGAGGACTCTTGATGAAAATCAGAGGTCTTGGCATACTAAGTTGAAATCAGCCTTATGGGCTGATAGGATAACTCCCAAGAGATCTACAGGTAACTCTCCATTCAAGCTTGTTTATGGAAGAGAGGCAATTTTTCCCATGTCACTTGAGTTGCCAACATTGGAACTCATGAAACAATTGGAGTTGTTGGAGTTTGAGCCCATGGAGGTTAGATATGCAGAATTGATGGAGCTCCAAGAAATCAGAAATCAGGTATCCTAAGCAATGGAGAAGGATCAAGCTTTGATCAAGAAGACCTTTGATAGAAAGGCCAAGGATAGATCTTTCCAAGTTGGAGATCTAGTGTTAAAATGGGATGCAGACAGAGAAAAACCGGAAGCATTCAAAATTTGATGCCATTTGGAGTGGCCCATACATGGTCACAAAGTGTAAGGACAACAATGCTTTCCAATTGTCTTCATTGATGGTGAAGAATTGTAGATTCCAGTCAATGGAATCCATCTAAAGCATTGCTACTGAAGGAAATTCTCCACCTTGTACATATTAGCTTAGGTTTTCATTCCTCCAAGTTCTTATGCACATTGTTTTTTGTAGATTAGCTTTCTTTCCCTAAGTGCTTTGGCACAAGCTTGTTGTTCCAGGAAATGTGTTTTACAGGCCTTGCTCCAATCAAGGGATGTGTCACCCTCCATCTTCCTCCTTGTAATGTTCTAATAATTTAAGGTACCAAGTAGAGAATTTGATGACTCCATGCCCAATGGATTACTTCAGAAAATGGTAACTTCATCCAACAGAAGATGACCCCTCTGAGTCACCAAAATTGTTATCCAAAATGAGCCCCTTGCTCATTTTGTGGCTAACTCCCTTCATTCTTCCCTCTCTTGTGCCTCAATCATAATTTTTTTCTTTTCAAGCACTTAAGACCTTCTAGAAATGGCACCATTGGATAGAGATTTTCTCAGCTTTCCAAAAAGGTAAATTTTTCCTCCTAACTCCATGTATTTTTGAAGTTATGGCTCAAATCGAGAGTTTTGTCCGAAATTTTCCCCGAAAGGCCCTTAGCCAATAATATGGTGCCACATGTCCTCGGGCGTGGCTGGAGGGTGGAGGTAAACTTGGAATTTTTACTAAGTGATTTAGCAAAGTTTTCAAAAGGAACATTTCACCCCAAAGGCCCACCGACGAATGAGATGCTGCCACGTGTCCAAGGAAAGGAAATTGAAAATTTTCTAAGGGTTGATCCAAGCAAAAAAATTTAATGCTAGGCCCGCATCAAATCATATTGTGCCACGTGTCCCTAGAGGAAAGGAGTGGCAGAGGGTGGAGTTAAAATGAAAAATTTGACTAAGTGTTGGCACCATAAAAAACCTCCAAAAGGGCCCGGGTGAATCAAATGATGCCACATGTCCCGGGCACCGAGGGAGCATGGGGAAAGATTTAGAAATTTTGAAGTGTTTTGGTGAGAGGAAAGGAGAAAGTTTTCCCCTGCCCATGACCAAATGGGATCGGAGCCACACGTGTCCCTGGGGGTTAGAACGTCGTAGTGAGGGGAGATTGGGAATTTTTCCCAAAGGTAAACAAAAGGAGATGTTTGCCCCCAAAACCCGTGCCAATGGAGCTCATGCCACGTGTCCACCGGAGCTTGAACAAAAATGTTGGAAATTTTCCCAAAGCAAAACAAAGGAAATTTCAAAGGAAAATCCCACAACCAATGGGGTCTCGCCATGTGTTTAAGTCAAAATGGCCAAAAGTGACAGAAAAGTTAAGGGATAGAGGCCCGCAACGAATCATATCACGCCACGTGTCTTCAAATCATCATCTTGGTGGGGATTTTTGGAAAATTTTCCAATCATCAAAAAACAATGGAAAATGAGGCATCAAGAGCCCACGGCCAATGGAATTATGCCACATGGCACCCAGAATGGTGGAGTGTGGGGATTTTTGGGAAATTTTCCCAAATGCAAAAAGTGGAAAATTTCAAATTTTTCACCCGCCAATCCGTTTTGGCCCTATTTTTCCCTAAATTTTCAAATGGCCATAACTTTCGATCCAAAGCTTGGTTTTCACGTTCTTTATATCAATGGAAATCTGGTGAAATTATCTACAAGATTCTAGGGTCAATTTTGTATTTTGATGGAGTTTGGAGAGATAAAATTAAAAAACGCCTCTGGCACGTGGTAATGAACAGAAATGACGTTTCAACCACCATTTTTAATGAAGAATGGCTCGTATTCTCTCCCAGCATGGTGAAAATGTTAGGGAATGGACCTATAAGGATGCCCATGTTGTTTTATTGCATTTTTGTCGGTGGTTGAAGCTCTCCCATGTTTTCCCGCATTTCTCTCTCTTGGGCTCATTTTTTACATGGTAAAAGCCAGATTTGGCTCATTTTGGAAGGTGGAACATTTTTAATGTATTGCAGGCTCCCTTTTTTACCTTAACAAGTGATTTTGTGGAATATCAGACTTCTTCCAAGACTACAACCTATTTTTTCCTCTCAAATGTTGTAATGTAAGTGTTTTTTGATGTTGAAAATGACAATGCAGGCTCTGTGAATGAGTTTTAATCCTCTATTTGTGTTGTTTGATTCATTTCTGACCTTCCATTACATTTTATCAGTTTTTGCATGAATTTTTTATGCATTTCTATGATTTGTGTCAACCTATAGAAGTAAAAAATGCTCACCACTCCTTTTGTGCATCACCTTATTAGCACTAGTTTCAGTTTTTTGCATTCTCTATCTTTTCCCTTTGAAATTTAGAGTAGGATCTTGAATTCAAACCCTCTCAGTAACTTTGCAAGTAATATACCTGATCGAGGATTTTGAGGAACCACCTCTAATTTTGAGATTCTTTTCCCATTTTACAAGTCCCACACTTGGGGAAAAGATTCAATGTTGTGCAATCACACCGGATGTCCATCTCCACCAAACAAATCTGATCAACATCCGGGGTGCTGCTGATTTGCACCAACAGCTACCATCAATATTTTGATCGCAAGGGGAATAGCACGTAGAAATGATCCCCTGGGCTCTCGCAAGAACTCAAACTCAACAAATTCTAGACAAGAATACATGGAAATGGTGTATTCCATAGTTTAGCTAGTCAATACTCCCTTCCACCAATGATCTATAGCACGGGTCCATGTGAGATCAACATCTTACAGGTTTTGATATGTTTCTTTGGTCCAAGGGTGTGATTTATAATGCCACCCCGATCTAGATGTATAAGTCGAGAGCCATTCGAATAACTCTACTAGGAAACAACAGAAGAAGGTTTCATACAACTCATGATAAAGAGTGTCTTTCACCCATCTTTGCGTATCAAACCCAGATCCAAGATACTAAATTTCTACGTGAATTCATCCTCTGTGCTCTTAAACCAATCTTCAACACCTTTAAGTGTTAAGCACTCCACCATCACTTTTTACAAAGATCATGATATATGCCATGTTCCACTACAACTTCGAAAAGAGGTCCCAGCAACGGAACAAAGATGTAGTCACTTTTTCACCCACTAAGAACAAGGGAACCTCATGCATGCTGGAATATCACCCAGTGGGCACTGGGAACTCACCCGAGGTGCATGATAAGGAGCCAAGTCTCTCTTTTATGTGAGTCTAGTGGAAGGCATAGTTCATGATTCTGACTTAGTGATTTAATAGACATGAAGAGCTATAGAGCTCAAGATGGCTTCTACACCCCTTCAGTCATAATAGAAACAAATCATGCAACAGAAATAATAGAACCAAGAGTTGTAAATCCACTAATATACTTAACCATTCAAGTGAGGTCCAGGATTATACAAGATCAAAAGCAGAGTAAAAACATGCAGATAATACAGAAGGAGATCTTAATGTAAACATGATGGTAACCTTATCATATTTATTCAGAGTCTTGCTACAAAGTATCATAGAGGGGCAGACCATAGTCATGCACCATCTCTAGATTCATACATGTATTCCCACAAAACAAAAATTTCATTCCCCATTTTCCCCATTACATCCTTACTGGAATTCTTTACCCATTTTCATCCCATAGTTCTTGCAGTAATTCTATAGAGCTCTGCTACCTCACTTCTCTCTCTTCTTTGCCAAGGGCACACATATAAATAGGCCTCTGAGCTCTAACAAACTCCTCTGTAGCCTCAGATCTGGCCCCAAGTGTCAAGGTATGGGTCACCCCGGCGCATGCCTCTCCATGTCATGATTAAATTTTTAGATCTTTCTATCGCAAGGTATATTCCCTCCAGGACACCCTATTGCTAGGCTGGAACCTTATCCAAATGGAACATGTTCTTCATGTGTCCTACCCAAAAGGCCAAAAATGGCTAAGTCCCAAATTGTTCTTCATGCAGCGTGTGTGCCCCTGGGTTCTCCAAGAAGCATTTTGAATACGCCCTGTGCACCTTAACTTGCGCACTTCCTTCGGCCATGTGCACCTACGTGCCCTTAAGATTTGGAAGCTATGATAGGGGCCCAATAATGTGACTGAACAGCGTCACTTGAGATCTCAATATCTAAATGTATGCCTGAGAGACACACATGTTGCATTTGTTCCAAAAATTCTTGAGGAGGAGTTCTTCATTATTTTCATTCAAATTGTCTACCTTCTATTTTCCTTTATCACAACTCATTGTTGTGATGGATTCCTGATTTTATACTTCATCTTCCTAGGTTACTTTCTTTCCATTTTTTCTTCTAGTTTTTCTTCTTTGATCCTATATTCCCATTTCATTTCTTTCTTTCTAGGTGTTGTTTGAGGCTTTTCTGAGTTTGTCTTATTTTCAAGATTCATCTTCACATTGGATAATTTCTTTTCTTTCCATATGAAGGTGTAGAACTTGTTATTTGTTAGGTTGATTTTTCTGATAGAAATTCTTGGAGAAATGAACAACTTCATGGCATGTATAAAAATGATATGAATTATCCTTTTGTTTGAATGTGAATGACCATTGCTAATTTGAATTGAGGGTTCCTCTAGAAAATACTTGGCAATATGTACTCTTTCTTAATAGTTAAAACATATCCAATTCTTCTCTAACTCAGATCTGCAATCTCTCCATGGATGATGTTTGTATACCTTAAGCCATTTATAATTTATATCTCTATTTCCAAATCCATAGCATGAAAAAAATATCCATTACATTTTCTATCATACCTAGATGCGTTGGGCTACCTAACTGACTTAGGATTTTCTTTGTTTATCTCCTTGGTTTGCTTCTTGTTTTCTTATGTGTTGGGACCATACTTTTCATCCACTATGTTCTCTAAAAATATTTAACAACACACATGACTTGGTTCAACATTCACTTCTCTTTGTCATGCTTGTACTAGTTCCTCTCTGAGATCATTCAAATCTGCATGTAATTTCTCACATTCTTCACTCTTGGCATGAATTGTAGTTTGACATACCTCATGCTCTATTTTTCTAGAATGCCTTTTTGTGCTTTAAAAATCACTAGGCTGATTAGCATATTGTTCAAATTCAACCCTCAAGGCCTTTAGTTATTTTTCATACTTTAGGAAGATATTCTCTTTTTCTTTCATGCTCTTCATAGTATTTTTCTTTGTTTGGTTCACTTCCTCTTGAAGTATCTTCCTAGCTAAGCTGATTTTATCACATTATTTAATTTTTTCCTTGAGAGCCTTAAATATCAGGTTTGAATTTTTCTTCAAACTCTTCTTCCTTTTCTCATGTTCTTTTTCCTTTTGAGCCAACACTTCTTCATGGTGTCTAATTTTTTTCTTGTTCCATCACTAATGTTCTCAACTTGGTAACCTCTTCCTCCTTGAGTTTGAGAGAGTCTAGAACCTTTTCTAATTGAGAATCCTTATCTTTGCATTCTTTAGCATCCTCTTGATTTTTCTTGCTCAATTTATTCTCAAGAAGAGTGATGTGCTTCTCATAGGCATTGATGTATACTTTCAATTTCTTGTTTTTCTTCCTTGACTTGTCTAATTCATCAAGTGCACACTTTAATTCAACTTCTAGATTGACCTCTGCTTCTTCATCATCTGAATCATGTCTAGAGCTATAGAAAATTTCCATTGCCATCATCAACCTTTCTTTGTGAGATTTATCTTAATACTTTTTGTTTTCACTTTGTGTGTTGGTCTCACCATGCTTATGTCTACATAATCACCTCCAAGCTGTTAGGATTTACACAGAAACCCACCACTCTGATACCAATTATTAGGAATTTTAGGCACTGAGAGGGGGTGAATCAGTGTTGATAAAAAATTACTCAATCAATTACCACTTCTTCAAATCTATTACTATTAAACTTGATTGATTGTCATAATCATGCATCATTAACCAAGAGAGATATGAAGTGAAATAAACACACACAACAAAGAAGAGACAAAATATAATGTGGGAAACCCTTTCAGGAAAAAACCCCACTGAAACCAATGAACTAACTTGGACAATTGTCCTGTATAGTTACAATGATTTGCTGATTAAGCTACAACTCCAATAATTTAACCAAACCACCAACCAGTCTTTGACAAGCTACAACTTACTTGGAAGCAAAAACTCATGATTTTGTACAAAGACCCACTCGATATGGAGGGTTGAACCCCTTAAATTTAATCAGCCACAACTAATCTTCTATAGGCCACTACCCACAAGGAGGTTATAACCCCTTGAGATCTAAGAAAAACTTAGACTATAATACACTCAAAATTTGATCATCTAGATTCTATTTTACACATACAATTGATTATGATCACCTTGCTATTGCTCTCTTCATATACATATATTCATTCTGATTTCTCTATCTCCTTTTCTATCTCTGTAAAAATCATTGTATTTAAGGTTTCTTTCATCAACGGATCTTCATTTTTCAGCAATGTCTCCTTCTCTATCTCATCTTATACATGCATACATTTGATCCAATTTTCTTTATTATGCTCTTCATGCAATCATCTCCTTTGAATTTGAAATTCTGGTATTCTTCTCCACTCAATACTTCATTGATGATTAAATATGGTTTATGTCCTTGTCTCTACACCTAAATCTCATACTCTTTTTCTCAATTTCAACAACAACATGATAATCATGAAACCTTGATTAAATAGACACACTCTAGATTTTTGTTTTTCTATTTTTGTGTATTTTTAGCATGTATATAGTTCCCTTTTCAAGTCACAATTTTTAACATTCCTTTGTGATTTAAAAAACTGATTTATTTATTTCATTGGATGGAGGATGAATTTCCCTTTCCAAAAATTCCACCCACACACAAATCTGATTTTTGGATCTCAAGTTATCTCCATTTTTAACACTCCTTTGTGATTTAAAACTAACTTGTGGAATAAGAGATATCTATGTTATATTATCCCTTTTTATTAAGTAAAAGGAAAATACAACAAAAATAAATCACCATGAAACGCCACAAAGAAGCACCATAAGACTTCGCATCATGAAACTCGCCACACAACAACAAATTCACAACAAAATCCCAATGCAACAATAGTCATATCATTGTATAAATCTTGTCGATTTCCGAAAACCGTGTAATATAACTAAAATGTCTCATAGACCTTGAAGATACTAGTTTCACAGATGATTAAACTTGTTTGATCTTTTTAAAAATGTTTAACCATTTCCTTTGTTGATATGATAAATCATATTTGTTACATATTGATAAGGTTCATCCATTACATCACATATCTGCACTAATTTTTTTCCTTGTATGGTGGATTTGTTAATTTTCCATACGGATTAAATAATCCTCCATGGATTCCTCTAGGATTTGGCAGATATCCTTAGAATTCAGCAGCTTCCTTCTTATGTCCAAAAATTTAACAAAACTTAATTGAATTCCTTAGAATCATCCTGATTATCTTGAAGCTTGTTTGACTTTTGGATGCCCAATTCACTTGCCTAATACCTTGCTTCACAACACTAAAACATTTGTTATCATTAAATTCCATTATCATGAAATCACCTGTGTAATCTTCTCCTCATCCTTTCCCGAGCTTCGTTCTGAGAGATGTTTTCCTTAAAATCATCCTAATACTCCATGGAATCTCCTAGAATTTATTTATGAGCTAACACTACCAATAAACCTTCAACTTCTTCACTTATTCACAACTTTCTCTCCATTTCTCACCCCTTTTTCCATCAATGCCACTTGACATCAATGATAATGACCAGGGTTTAACACTTGCATACATGGTGCCACCATGATAACCTCAAGAAAATAAGTCTCCTACTCTATCCCTAGGGATAAATGAGTAAGAAAGTGTCACATAATTTCAATAAGTAATTATTAAACTAGTTATAGACCCTTGGTTTCTTATGAAGTGTACTCTTCGGATGATGAAAATGTAACCAAGGAAACCAAAATTTAAGAGGTACCAACCCAAACAATTGAAGGGGTAGAGAAAGGCCCTATTAGATAGGAACAACCATCTACTACAAATGTAACCCCTCAGGAACCTCATCTGTGATGGATTAATCAAGATATAATTTCACAAAGACAACAACAAGATTGGGTTTCCCAAGAGGATCCTATGATTAAAATAGAATTTAATCCAAAGACAAGGACTTTGAGAAGGGTGATAAGGAAGTTAATGTTTTTCATTAGGATCTCATTTGGCATTAAATTTTGAGGACTTGTTATTGCTTACCAAGAAGAGAACAACAAAAGTTTCTCAAGTAGCTAAGTATCGGAAGATCTCATGTCATTTATTCAAGCCTCTACAAAATTTGTAGTAGAGATGGTATGAGTAATGTAAGAAGGAATAAAGATTTAGAAAGATAGAGTAAGGCCAAAATCCTTATTAAGATAAAATGTGAAATAAGAGCCTAATATGATGTTATTGTAGAAGTAAAAGAAATATGCAATGAAGTAAAGAAATTAACCAAAGTAAAATAAGTAATAAAATTTGAAACTCTAGTTGCAAAGGGAAGAAGAAGATACTCGAGTTGATTCGTAATAAATTTTGAACTATGTCGAAGTGATGACCAGATGAATGAAGTGGCAGGATAGTCACATAGAGACCCAAAAATGTAGATCTAGACAAATAGGATGGACCGGGGCTCCTAGAGAGGGACAAGGGAACTTGTGGGAAGCCTAGGCCTTTTTTTGGGTGCTTGGGTCTGCAAAAAAGATTAGAAAATATCCTCTTAAGTGTCGTAAGGTGTTCACATCTAGTCACCTTTTGTCACTACAAGGTCATTGTAAACTTGCAATCAAATATGAACCTACTAAACCCTCAAATAGACGTCAAATCCTAAAAAAGAAAGATGCAAAATGATGGGTTGGAATGTCCTCAATTGTCATAGTGGTGAAATTATGATTGAGTGATGCACTACATCTCAAACCCATGTAGTTCTATGTGTGTGCGGAATTGTGCCCTAGGTGGCTCTCATGCAGTGACACTTGATAGCGATCAAAGTAACTAAATTTAAAGAAATGTAATAGATGTGTACATGGAATATAATGAACTTCCCTCATATGAAGTGTATGTTGAATAACTAGCCCTTTTGTCCCTTATGATGGTGATAGATGGATGGAATGAAGATCTTAGATTCTTGATGGATGGAACCTTATGTGGTGATAGCTAATGCTTAGTGATTGGTCCTTTATTATGATTACATAACTTTATATTTATATGATTCCCTTACTTGAATTTTGTAAGTAACACAAAAATCTCAACTAACAAAAATATAAGATGCTCAAATGGATAGAAAGGAACCAAAAAGTGTGAGTAAAGTATAAAGGGGTTAGGGGTTCCCAAAGGGGTTGATGGCTCCTGGCACTAGTTTCTAGGATGATAAAATATATAGTTTAATAAGGTAGGTTGAGCAAGTAAAGGTGCAAGATTGAAAGGATAAACATAAGACAAAGAAAGGTGGCCAAATACATGGGTTTATTAGTACTTTCCTTACTAGTAGTATGTGATCAAGACTAGATAATTACCCAAAGTACTTGATTTTGTGTGTACATTTGCCCCAAATTTATGTTGGTGAGTGGAAATCTTGACAACATAAAGTAGATAGAGATACGTACCTGATAACCATGTAGATTGATGATGAAAGTGTGTTGAGGGACTAGACAAAGTGTGGAGTGATAAAAATGTGAAGCATGGATGCTAAAGAGGAGAAAGTGTAAAAAAGTGATGATGAAAATGAACCTAGGGAAGAAACATGTGTAGATGTCACGATGTACATGTTGTTGATGTTGATGTTATTTATTGTGATGATATTGAGTACCTCTTCCCATATGGGTAGACCCAGTAAAGGATACGAATGATCAAATAGTCAAACACGAATGTATATATGTAAACACTATGTAAAAATGCTGAAAATGTGAAAAAGGAACATGTGCACCTGATCCGTGATGAGAAAAAGGGTATAGAAAGGATCTTAAAGACGTCGATGAAGGGAAATTTTTTTAGGCAATCTCACGCCATGGTAGAAGAATTAAAGCGAGAAAAGTATAGTGTCATCCTCCAACCTTTAACCACTTCCTAAATTTGTAAAGCACTATGAAATGTTGGTTTTTTAAGAAATCCTATGCCACAACAGTAAGTAGTGTAGAGAGGAAAGTCTGGTGTCATCCTTTAAGCTTTAACTACTCCCCAAAACTAAAACATCACTACATATGGTATGCACTTGTCCTTAATATAAATTTACCAGTGCTAAAGGACTCTCTGCCTCTATCAAAAGCCTATGTGATATGCCAAAAATTGTGATGAACTAAAAATGCTGAAGATATCCCCCTAGTTACTGGAATTCAAGAAAGACATTGTTGTGATAAGGACCCAAGTCTAATTCTCAACCGTGTCTGAAAATAAAAAATGAGTTGTACCAATATTATGTTGTGTTGTGTATAATGTTGTATGGGGTGACTGAATCACCCATGTAATTCCCCCTTATTTGGGGTGCATGTGACATCATTAAAGGAGCATGTGGCCCAAAAGAGGACTGACCATTATGTTAAAACTATTCCTTACGGGGAAAGAGAATGTGCTTGGTAGAAATCAAGGCACATGCAAACAAAGTGACTAGGAGAAAATGTTATTACAAGAAAAGAAAAACACTCATGTATAAGATGGAATGTAAGCTAAGAAAACAATGTGTAATCTAAGATGCAATTAAACATGCAATAATTCAATGTAAGACATGAAAAGGGGGTTTAAAAAATGGGACATCACTCACGATGTTACAAGATAATCAAGGTTGTAGTGGATACAAACAGACAAGTGTGCACACAATACAAAAGGAAAATCCCACAAACAATAGCATACAAATAACAAACAATGAAAATTAATGCAACAAATAACCATGGAAGAAAATAGTTCTATAAAAAAGTGTTGCACATGAATCGCTCATTAGCATGTTAGAAAGATAAAAAGGTATTTTAAAATGTGTGTAATCCGACATATAAATGTACTATGAAAAAATGAAATAATAACACCAATAGTATATGAAAATGGATGCCCTTAGGAGCCATTGTGGGAATGGTAATAGGTATTGCACGAAGCATCCATGCTACATGTAATAGATCTATATAATATGTGATCACAACTATAAAGGCAATTGAATACACATGTTTGTATTATAAAGATAATGAAATACAAGATATTTATCTAACATGTGTAATAAAGTGAACATGTAAGAAGAAATAAAAAAGAGTAAATGCAACAAAGATATGCAGTATGTTGTGGATGAGGCAAAATGAAATATAGTGTGAATGATAGGATATATGTATAACCTAAAGGATGTGTATGCATGAAATGAGGTTTATTTTTTATTCCCCCTCAGTAGTCAAGAATGACCCGTAAAAAAAGGTGTGTCATTAGGAAATGGTCTGAAATGTATGTACTAAAAAGATGTGATCATCAAAGTGCAAGGTGTAGAGTAATCATGTGAGTGGATGAGTGATTTGATTATACGTGTGAGTGTGATGATTTCCATTTGAGATGTATACCCTCAGCATTTTAGTAATGACCATGGAACTAGATTATAATATAGGGTAATGACAATAGTGTATAGAAGTAGATGTGAGAAAGATGTAGTGTGAGTGCGTAAAGTGAATAAGATGAAAAGTGTGTGATAGATGATGCAATGAGAGGATGTTGAATGTTTATAATGTGTTTTTTTGAGATGTGTAATGTGTAGTGTGTAGTGTGACTAAGTAATGATAGAGATATGTGTGATATGGACGAGCTTGTAAATATGTGGTGTGTGTATAGTGTGCGGTGTTTGAGGTTCATGTGCATAGTATGCACTTAATAGTCAAGTGTGAACCATAACACAAGAATGTGTCATTTGGAAATGATGGTATGAGTGTGTAAAGATTTAGGTGTGATGTAATGAGAGTATAAGATGCATGTTAATGTTATAGGGGGAGAGAATAAGCGTGATGCTCCCCAAACATGTGAATGTGGGTACACTATCTCGATACAAGTGAAAGATGAAGGCCCTCCACTCAATGCTAGTAGAGATGAATGTGTGCAACCATGATCTAAAAGTGGTGCTATATGATATATATGATACGCAAGTGAGTTAATCCTATATGCATGTGACCTATGAGTATACGAAGGGTACCTTTGTGTAACAAAATGTGGAAGAAATGGAGACCTATGTAAAGCCAAACATGGAGGTGATGAACACCTATGTGAAGTAGAGTGTGGAGGTAATGGACACCTATGTGGAGTGAAATAAGGTGGCGAAGTATTCCTATAAAGATGAGTTTTCCTTATGATGGACCTAGACTGATTTGTGTGACTAATTGAGTTATGAGACCACGTAGGTCATGAGCGAATAGGTGAGCAAGGAATAGATTGTGCTTTAGGATCGATTTTCCGTGGGGAACTAGATACACTATGTGATGCAATGGAAACCTTAAGAGGAGACTCTGACCATGGAGTGGAGGGAGGCACACCATTTATAGAGATGACCTAATTGTTGTGAATGAACTTCAAATGCAAGCTGGTTCATGGAAATAATACATTAAGATTTTTGAATCTAGTTAAGGCCTAAGAGAATATCACACCCTTCAATTGTTTGTGCTATAAGGAAGGGCACAAGCATGGTGAGAGGACCGGTAGTAATTTGAAGCTAGACTACCCCATTTGAGTTATCCATTGGATATGAAATGTGTGAGAGGGGTTAGCCAATGACAAAAAAATAGAATAAGAAATTCTATGATCGGCCACAATGGATCAACTTTGGTGTTATAGATAGGTATGGATATGATAGAGGTGGTAATGTGTAGGTGGTTAGAATATAATTCAACATGATAATCATGATCAAAGAAATAAATAAATGGTTGAGAAGTTAGTATGAGAAACTAGAAAATCAAGAGCCCCAGGTAGGATGAGGCACTACACGATATGTATGGTTAGCCATTGAATCAACCTATTTCTTTTCATGTTTTGGAAGTGGATTATTGAATATCTTGATCTTATGATTTTCATTTATTGGTGCGGAGGCCATAGGCTCTAGAAGTTCAAGCTTTTTTCATCGATAAGATCTTGGATGATAGTGTGAATTTTGAAACACCTATCTATAGAGTGCCCGACACATTGATGAAAGGCGCAACAAAAATTTTCATTGTAATTTCAAAATTTTAGCAAATATGGATCTAAGTTGATCGGAGGAGGAAGTGTAATAATATTTCTCTCAAAAATTTATTGTAATATAAGATGTGGAGCAATAGTCAACTTTATATATGTACATTTATCCAATTGTTATTGGAGTTCCTTGGTGTTAGAGAAACATTTACCAAGAACTTTAGCTTCAAAGAGGTTTTGTGGTTAGTTTAAAATGTGTTTTACTTTGAATGTATGTAGAGAATGAAGCTTTCTCCCGATACTTAAGTTTTTTTATAGATAAAAGTTTAGTATAGTGTATCTTGATAATATGACACAAGTGACAAAATGAGGGAGATGTCTCAAATAGGATGCTCTCCTAAAGAGGTGGAAATAAAATTTAAATCAATAATTCTTTAATCTCGAGTTAGCAAGCACATTAGACAACTTAACTAGGTTCTTTTTTTATCGTAATACATAGTTATTTATATGTTCATTAGACCCTTGTTTAACTTGTGAAAGTTACACATATGAAATCATAGAACCGATATTGACATAAAAATGAGTAAGAAAAGAATCAACTAGATGCATGAAAGAATTCACTAAGTGGACATGTAGGTCATATAACCAACTCGTCACATACTCTTAGAGACTGCGAGGAAAAATATTTTCTAAGATAGTGTGATCATCCACATAGTCAAGACATTCCACGTGAAAGGATTGAAGATGCTCTTGCAGATCACCATGGCCTTTGAAGATTAGAAACTTAAAGGATTTGAAGTTGGGTGGTAGTGGATATGCAGAAATGGTGAGTGCAAAAGGAGTGTGAAGAAGTGAAGTTGAGTTAAGAGATGAAGATACACAAGAAGTTAGTGAATTTGTGTCTATAGATCATGATATAAAGATGTTAAATTAGGAGTATTCGAAGAAAATTCAGGTTGTGCATTGGGAGTATTCGGTGGAATGATAGGAACTATGGTAGTAGGAATAGAAATTGGTATAATAGGTTGAGTGGAGGCTATTAGTATCCAATATTACACATCCTGCGAGCCAGTGATGATTAACACTTGATGTGGGATGCTCTAAGTATGGAAGACTTGTTGTTTTGTAGCTGTTATCCAAAATTCACCCTCAAGGTAATTTTGATAACATGCGTCAAATTCTTTAGTCCCAGGCAAATAGATTGAGTCAGGGACAAAAATTCATGTTTCTAGGGTCCCCTCATTTTTTTAACTCCCCTGTCCAAGTAGAAGAGAGCAAGTTCTGAGAAAATGTGAAAAAAATTTGCAAAAACAAGCTCGGGCCAGGAAAAATCACGAAAAATGGCTAAGTCCTAGTCCTCGCAGCATTTGGGACAGTTGGGACAAAAGTACGCGAACCGGCCGAACCGGGCGAAATGAGTCAAGGCAGCCCGAAATAGTCTGGGACGCGCGGGACAAAAGTACGCGAACCGGCCGAACCGGGCGAAATGAGTCAAGGCAGCCCGAAACATCTGGGACGCACGGGCCAAAAGTACGCGAACACCAAACCGGTGAAATGAGTCAAGGCAGCCCGAAATAGCCTGGGGGCACGCCAAGGGCCAAAAGTATGCGAACCGGCCGAACCGGCCGAAATGAGAACTTTTGTCCCGGGACAGTTGGGACAAAAGGGCGCGAACCGGGTGAATTTGTCCCAGATGGTCCAAAGCAAGTGGGACATATGGGCTGTGAGTACGCGAACCGTCCTGTTTGGCCGAAATGGGAAATTTCAGCACCAAACCAAATGGGACAAAGGGACGCGCGGGACGCGAAAAGCTGAAATGGCCGAAGGCAGGGAAGAAAAGTCAACGTCTGGTCCGGAAACTTCAAACGGCCATAACTTTTGACTCCGAGCTCCGATTTTCATAAAATTGGACTTTCTGGAACGAGCACGACGTCCTCTACGCCACAAAAAATTGGATTTCTTAATTTTAATGAGGGTAGATATATTTAAATAAAAGAAACATATTCGGCTCCAGCCAGTCAATGCTCTTTCCCGTCAAATGACAGAAAACGCCTGCCAGGCCCAAAATAGCTGCCCGCACTCAGAAGGCCATAACTTTTGCATTTCTCAACGAAATCACACAAAATTGGTACCGTTGGAATCGTGGTTCTGATTCCAATGCACAGAAATCAAGAAATTCTAGATTTGATTAGAAATTGTTTAGGTTTTTTAAGAAAACGTGGCCGGGTTCTCGAACAGTGTTCTATTTGGTAGCCTGGAGTGCAATTAAGAGGCATGGTCATCATTCTTTCTCTCTTTCAGCAGCACATGGGACAGTATGGGGAGCCTTTTTGCAAGTAATGGAAAACCATTTCACTCAATTTAATGCCTCTTACAGGTGGTTAAAGGACAGATTTCGGGATTTCCATTTTCCCTTCTCTTTTCCTTCTCATTTTTCTATAAATTGGAGTGTTGGGCTCATTGTAAAGCAGAGAGTTTTTGGGTAACAAAGCTCTGTCAAAATTGCTTTGTGAAGCCAGTGTGTTGTAGGCCCTTGTAGTGGACTCCTTGCATGGTGATCCAGACCCTTATCTTGTAATAGATTGAACTGTGCATATCATGAAGCAATAAAATACCAGTTTGTGGATATATCTTCCCCTGCTATGCTTTCTTGCATTCTTCTTGCCCCTTTGATCCTTCTATGAGAATATTGTGTCTATCTATTATGTTCTTGCAGGAATTCATTATCATTGTGTGTGCTTGGAATATTCTGTGAATGCATTTTTGGATTATGGTGAACTGTCATCACCTCTTCTAGTGTGCACTTTGCCTCTCCTCAGTATTTCACACATTTGGAGATTACTCTCACACCCTCTTTTCTCGGTGTATCACCGCTTTAGTGTAGGCTTTCATTTTATGCATTCTCTCTCGGTCCCTTGGAATTTTAGGTTAGAATAGCTAGTTTCTCCTGCATTAGAGTAGATTGTGGCGGTGTAGTTTAGGAGCAAGAACCAGCTTTCTCTGGAGGTCTATCTCATGTAGCAAGTCCCACAACTTGGAGATAGTACCCATGTTATCCAATCACACTTTGGATGCTTAGAGTGATCAAACTAGAAATCGATCAACATCCGGGGTGCCGTGATTCGGTGATAACATGAGTAGCTGGGAAGATTTTTGACAAACATTTTTAGAACCATGTGTTGGAGGGACTGAGTGACACGTACAAAGGGGATGACCTTCCCTGATACTTTAGGTCTTTCCTTTAACCAGGGTGAGAGAACCCATTTTGTAACTTGAACTTGTGAAGAAAATAGGTGGAATCACAATTTCTTAGTCTTCTCTTTGAAATTTGGAGATCCGTACTAAATGAACATGGTCAATGTATGCACTATTTAACTGTCATGATTTGTCACACTAAATAATGTAAATTTCACTCAAGTAGGACTCATGTTACTCTAGATAATGGAAATTTTGGTTTGCTTCTACATATTTATGAAAAGGGAAGGTAAAATGGTAAATTCCCTTAGAAAATGTTCATAGGAAGAGAAAACAAAAGTGGTTCAAAAAGGATTTAACAATTATAGGTTTGTATTTGTGTAGGAGTGGGAGATTAAAGTAGGATAAATTTGATTATACAAAATTCTCAAAAACTTTAACAATGTTAGAAAATTTCTCAAGGTGAAAAGAACACATCAAACAACTAGAAGCAACCCTTTAACTAGAAGATATGCACTCATGGAAGCCCAAGAATACATGCTTTCACACAATCTTTAAGAAATTAAACACAAAATATCATGTTAACCTCTCAATAAAACATTGACAATTCCTGATCCATTATGCCTAAGATTCACTCAAAGACTTACAAAAATATTCTCAACAGAATGGATGCATCATGAATTTAAAATTGTTTACCATACTATGAAAGGAAAGATCTTCCCATAGCATAATTACAATTGCTAAAACACCACCACCAGAAAAGATCTAGTGTAATTTAGAGGAATTCTCAACACAAGATTTCAATAGGAGAGATAAATGGTTGATTTAAATTATATCACCCAAAGACAAAGATAAAAATGCTCATGAACATACACACATTTTATTTTAGTATTTTCATATTTCTTAGTAAGGGAAAATAAATCCTATGATCTCAATGTTTGTCAATGGTTGTACACTTGCAACCATCTTGATATAAGAATATTTGAAATATGAAACAAATCACATGTATCTCAATTCGACTCAAGTTTTCAAGAATTCTAATCAGTTTACACTATTTTTCTAAGATTTTGGATAAATTAACCCCCCTTCAATATGAGAACATGCCTCTCATATCTATACAATATTTAATTCTTTGCTTGATTTTCCCCCCAAAATTTTGAATATTTTTAAGGAATATTCCTAAGGAATAGTATCTGATTCTTCTTTTTTGAAAATATCTTATTCCCTATCGTAATATGTGGAGAGATCTATACAAATTTTCCAGTGTATGTTTGATTCCCTTATATTGAGTGAGATGCATATGTAATTCATTATACATCACCAACTTGATAATTTCTACTTCGATAGGTTGAGAAATATTTTTTAATGATTTTTTAGTGCCCCCAAATAGTTTGATTTGATGTTAATCATTCCCACCTTTTGGGAATCCACCTCGAAACACACACAATTATTGTCATATCTTTCTGAGTTGAGTATTTTCACATGTGTTGTGTTACATTAGGACAATTACCTCCTTTTTTATATGATATCAGTCTACTTCACATTTATCTCCCTCGTGTGGATATCATAGACAATCTTAGTAATCAACTCACCATGATTTTTCTCACTCAACTCGCTAGCCTCATCTTCACTATAAATTCCCACCATTTCTTCTACAAATTCACATCCCTTATTTTAAGTGTGAGAAGCTTAGTGAAATTATTTTTCTGCAATATGGCGGGAGTAACATTAACATCCAGTTTGAAAGAGATTTCCTCCAAGGATTTAAACTCAATTTTTGATTTTTCAGCCCAAATGAAGCATTCGTAAGAATGTTATTTGGAATTACAGATCCAGAGGACTATGATGGGTCATTGAAATCTTAGGTTGTTCGAGTGTCTCTAATTTGAAGAATAATCAAGATATGTCTCATCTTTTCTACTTTCCAAATGATGTATTTTCATCTTTTTAGGTGGGAGCATCGAAAAATCCTGAGGTCTTGAAGGAATTTTAGATCAAGAGCATGTCACTTCAAGGAGATTCCTTCATAATATTATGTATTCTATAAAGGGGTTTTTATAAAAATATTTTTGCTCTTTTTTGCACGGTGACCGAGTTAGAGAAACATCTTTCTAATTTCAAGAAGAGGCCAAAAATATTTTCCTTCACAACCTTTGGGGCATCACCATTCTTCATGAAGAAATTTAGGGGTGAGTCCAACTCCAAACCTCTGCTCAATCTGCTCTAAAACTTCCATGATTTCACTCCCTACCATAGCCAACACTTCCATTCCACCCTCTACCTTCAAAGCATCAAGGAAGAAAGAACTTTCCAAGTATGGTTTGGATATCAAAGGGTGGATTTCCTCTTACAAGAAGAAAATAGATCTGATTGGCATTTTAGATGGTCTTAGGAAAAATGTTGATGATCTCATGGCTTTGGGCATGTCTCATAATTGGAAGGGGACATTTTATTTGTGTAGATGGAAATTGGGACAAAATAATTTGTACCTAGGAAGAATAGGATTTTAAAGAAAATTTCTTCTTTCGAGAGGATTTCTTAATAGTATAAGATTAGGTATCTTTCCCTTAGTATTTTTTTGGTATAATGTCAAGAATGTATGTAAATATTTTCCTGGGTTGGGCCCCTATAGAACCCCATTTTTCTTTTTTTTTCAAATGTAAAATATTTAAGGTGTTACAATGAATTTCATGTTAGTAATAGATATATAATTCTATTAAAACAAAATGAAATCCTACTGCATTGTTCCACATTACATACATAATTGAAATCCACAATTTAAAACAATATCCAATTGTCATGAATAAAAGTAATAACTAGAAAAGGACAAGCCTAAGCTTGCTCACAAGTTTAGGATGATCATCATCTCCTTCTTCATTGTCTTCCTCCTTGTCAGGTCACATGTCCATGTAAGCATCAAATATTTGGAACAACTGCATCAACTCCTCTTCATCGGTCCTATGTGATGTTTGAATATTAAGTTATTCCTATTCAACACTTCAACACATTTTTCCATCTTTTTCTTATACTCTTTAAATTTTTAGTTAGATCAACAATTTTTTTCCACAAAGATAATCCTCTTAATGACCTCATAGGAGAAAATTTTCTCTTTGATGTATTAATCAAAAGATTGAATCAGGTTATCAATCTCAAAGTCCTCATAAGTAGTTTTTTTGTTAAATACCATCTCTTCTAACCTACTTTCTATAGTATCAATACCCTTTTCTATCAAATCTTTCTCTATTTCTATCTTTTCCTTGACTCGATTCACAACTTCTACGCTAATTTTGGCTAAATATTCCAAAGGCGCATCAAACCCTTTTTCCTCATGTAACACTATTCCTTCATTTTCTACTAAGTCCTCATCAAGTTTGAGAAGGATCCCTTCCCAATGGTACAATTCATTTTCACATTGTTCATTTAATTCATTTATGTCATTGAGCATGTTGGTTAACTCGTATACATTTCTATTATGTTTTTAATGACTTTTCTACCCTTTTGAGACAAATCCTCCACTCATTTATCTATTTCCTCGCCTTCTCACTAGCTTTCTCTATTTTACCTAGGATTTTTGGCGTAGTGGTAGTGGTATTTTCTTAGCTTTCTTCTGCTATCCCCATCAACTTTTGTAAGCATGAAGTCAATGTCCTTATTTTCTCCTTCAACTTCTTCATAGATACTTTGTCTTCATCAACCTTCTCAGTAATAAAGCCTTCAACTACGATTGTGACATCTTGTTTTAATGTTTCCTTCATAGGATTCCCCAATTGGATGTGCTTAGCATCATAATAAATTATTATAATATTATCCTTTGACTTATCTTAATGGGGAGTTACGATTTCCGTGGTCCTAAATCCATGATGATATACATATGTTTTAGTGAGAATCCTTTCTTTATTTCAATATTTTTTAGGTTTTGGGAAGGCAATACTTTTGATATCTAAAAATCCTCTTTGAAAAACTTCCTTTTCATTCTCTTGAAGGATTCCTTCTAGCCAACCAGTCATAGGGTAATTACCCATCTTTACTCCTTTTGGTGTGAGGTGTGGAGTTTCGAGTACAACACTAATTATGTTGATGTTCCTTGCATATCTTAAGGTAATGGCATATCTTTGTGTGTTCCTTCCACTTTCACCACTTGTTTTTCACTTTCCAGTGTCATTGTATTTGGCTGCTCTTTATCTTGGTCTCAAATCTAAGACTAGTTAATACCTTTGACTCTTTGTTACTAATTACTTTCTCACCTTGAACCTTACCTTCTACGTAAATTATAGGTACACTTGTTGTTTCCCTTGAAATTTCATATGGGGTGACCATTGAACTTGCATCTTCTTTAAATTTCTCTGATGAAGTGACCATTACATGTTTCTTTTTAAATCTCCCTATCTAGACTTAGAAACTTAAATGGATCATTGTTCTTTGAAATATCTTTATCCTCCACAAGTGGTTATTTGGTAGACAAGTCTCCTTGGGATTGCTCCTTAACCACATTTTTCTTTGTTGGGTCCTCTTCTTGTTGTTTTGTTGGCTGAGATTCAAGGATTGATTCCTAATTTTTACCTTTATTGTCAATTTGTGTACTTTCCTCAGTATTGGTCTCAGTGGGTCTACTTATTTCTTTTGCAGTCTTAATTGTAATTTCCTTAATGACACTTGTACTTTGAGAAACTTTACTCTCCTTTATTATCTTTGAATCCTTGGGTGGTTGAATTTCAGTATAGAAAACATCTTATACAAATGTTTCATCCATAATTGTTTGAGTCACCATTTCACCTTCCACAATGGGGGTTGTACTTTCAATTTGGATACCTTGGGGTTGATGTTTGAAGATAATGGTTATGTGGGATAACCACCCCTTAATTGAATATGGTTCCAAAATTATACTCTAGGTTAAATATTTAATAATAAGAAATATTTATATTTATATTATTAAATATCTAAACCTAGGAATATACTTTAGGTTAAATATTTAATAATAAGAAATAGTTATATTTCTATTATTAAATATTTTAACCTTGGTATATGTGTCAACCGATATGGTTGAAAAGGTGAGTCGAGAGACATACCCGATCACCTCATATAAAATGGAATTCAAGTCCTCATTTGATATATTCAAAAAATTAATATATCAAAGGTTTTCACCCTTGTGATTAGGGTTTCTAAGGAGGAGATGATTTACTAGATGTAAAAATTTATCTAAAATAAAGTTACTTTTCATAGTGGTTTTTACCTTTGGGTTTTCTACTATGAATATTGTTTCCAGTGTTATTTACTTTTGTAAGTATTACTTTATTATTATGCAATGTGATGTGATGTTTATTTATTTAATATTACATAGTTTATTAATGTTGATTAAATCCATAATTAATATAATCCTCAAATTCTAACATGGTAACAGAGCAAGGTAAATTAAATAGATTAGATCAAATGTTTTTGTATTTAATTTATTTAATTTTGTATGGGTTTTTCCAACCAACCCGGAATGGTATTTAAAATTATCGGGCCCCTTCTCCCTAATTTTTACAATCTAAAATAATGTTTTGTGAGGAATTAATGTGAGTATGCACAATTGAAAGGGGCTTACATGCGTGTGAAAAATCACATACAAGAAAGGGTAAATTAATATATGAAATATTTTTTATTTTTCTATAGTTTTAAATGTATGTAGGATAAAAGTTTTTAAAGGTAAAATTCAAGAGTAAATGAAGGGAGGATATACTTTTTATGCAAATAGAGATTTTGAATTATTTCATTGGCTAGGTGAAATTACTTGTCCCCTCTATAACTTGTACTCTCATGTGATTCAAAATATCCTTGCACCTAATAAAACTTCTCTTACTATTTTTCACCTTATTCTTCTCAAAATAATATGCCTCTGTTTTTAGATCCACCTATTATAGGACTTGATTTAAAACAAATAAGTTTATACTTTTTATAACTATATTCTTTAAATAAAAATTTACTATAGAATAAAGATCATTATAGTTTATATTATATAAACTATTCTCAAAAAATTATATAGTTGTTTATATTTTATAATTTATAAACAGAATCATTTGAAACTATATAGAAGAAGAAATTTTAAAATTTCATATTCTAGAAATACACAGGAAATTTTCACTGTGTTAAATTTGATGGTCAAATGACCATCATGGAAGACCAAAAATAAGGCAGAATGATGGTCATTTAGACGTCAAATTTAAGCTAGCTATATCTAATAAATTTTCACTGTGTTAAAATTGATGATCAAATGACCATTCTGATAGACCAAAAATAAGGTAGAATGACGGTCATTTAGATGTCAAATTTAATCTCGCTAGATCTTTATCTTCATTAACACTTTTCAGAAATTTGAAGTTGTTTTGTGTTCTTAGGGGTTTCATCTTCTCTTCTATATGGTCGAATTTTTTTTTATGATAGGTATGGGGTATAATGCAATGCCCTTTATAATGCGGGTCATTATTTGATTATGGGAAGTTAATTAGTATGCATTTTTATGACAAAATTAGTTATGGTCAAATAGTTTCTTTAGATATATAAATTTAGATCTGGTTCTATTAATATTGTTATGATCATTAGTTATTTCTTTATAATATTTGATTTTTTAATGAAATAATACAAGTTTTTTTATCATAAAATATGGCTATTGTCATTTTTTTGATTAATATGTTTCTAACTTAGTGGTGCATTATATCATAACGGGGTATACTTTTCAGGTTTAGGATATTTGAAAGACAAAGTGGTGTCCAATTAATTTTTCCTTAATAAATCCTCGATACTAAATGGAGCCGATTCTAATATTTGGAAGATCAAAGTCAAATCGTAACTTATGGAGAGAAAAATTAGGACAATTGTTTTAGGAACTAAGCGTGCACCCATCAATCAAGTAACTACAAAAATATGAATGCATTCTCACAACATACGCAGGAGGCACTGTCATTACCAATCTGGCACTATGATAATTCTTCACCGGGAACTCCTCGTGCTATGATTATTTACTAATGCACAGCCTTTAATTTGGTGGATGTAATCTGGAAACAAAACAACAACATAACACAAGAATACCATCAACTATGACAAGACGGAATGATGAAAAATCTGAAATATCAAAGTAAACTATAATATTAACATGAAATTGTTACAATCTCACCCATGAGGTACTTCAAGTGTTATTGACTTCACTTGCCTTTCACCAAGACTATGGGAGAAACTTTACAATTACACCTCTTAATGGCTTCTTCAACACACCTTTAAACCGATGGCTTCCTTCACACACTTATTACAATATTTCTCACTACTTCCTTCTATGCTAAATGAGGGGGTGGCCTCTCTATTTATAGAACTTCTAGGCTTATCCATCTTATCTCTAAAATAGGATAAGAAATCCATTTTGACGAATCATATTCCATACCTTAACTCTTATCTCGTACATGTAAGCTTATCTTTTAAGATAAGATAAACCTTATCATTTTACATGGGTTCCACATTTTTAGACTTTTTACAAATAAAATACACAAAATATTTATGACCTCACTCCTTGTCCTTATTACCAATATAATATTTCTAATTCCTAATCATGTAGACCCTACTTCTCTAATTACCCAAACTTTGACATTTTAACATTACCGGACCACTTACGACAAATATTTTTTTTACAACATTCCTATTGTACTTTGAATGTTATCGTACTCCACATTATTGGCGGCACTGCATCTTGATGGCGCCGTTATCTTTATCGACACTACTATTAATTATACTTAACAACATCCTATTCCTAATACATACATTAATGAAATAGAAATTATGGAGGAAAATTTTAGTGTCGACATCTTCCCCTTCCTAGCTTCTACTCCGTCCTCGAGTAGACTATTCTCAGTGCTTGGAAAATCTTCAACTTGTCGTGGTTAACCCATTTCGTAATGGGAGTGCCATCCAATTCCTCCAAATGCATTACCATTTTCATGCACACACTGCTTTATTTTGTAGGGCCCCATCCATTTTGGAAGAAATTTTCTATCTTCTTTTTTTGTATCTAGAATCATATACTAGAACCAAGTCATTAACATGAAATGGAGACCACCGGATCTTTTGATCAAAGTATTCCTTCTCGCTTCATTTTCTTCTTATGGCTTGTATCCTTTGCTATTTCCCTCATTTCCTCTAGCAAATGAAGATGTACCAACCTTTCTTTTATTGAATCACTTTCATCCATCCTTTCATTTTTCATAACTCTCACAGTGGGAATATCAAACTCAATAGGAAGAATCGGATCAATGCCATAGGCCAACCGAAATGGGGAGTATCCTGTCTGCTGACTTTGATGTTGCCCTATATCCCAACAATGC
The DNA here is from genome assembly GCA_018340775.1 of Taxus wallichiana var. yunnanensis. NCBI lineage: Eukaryota > Viridiplantae > Streptophyta > Pinopsida > Cupressales > Taxaceae > Taxus > Taxus wallichiana. The sequence goes on from CM031233.1 coordinate 313,102,214, forward strand.
TGCATGAATCCTTTTATCCCACTTATGTACTGCAAGGCTGCATCTTTTGCTAGAATTTAACACAACACAAAATTTGTTCGTTCCACCTGTCCATTTGTGCTTGGCTTGTATGTTGTTTCCTTCCCGTGCTTAATAGAAAACTTATTGACTATGGCTTCTACTACCTCATTAATGAAGTGGCTTCCTTGATCTATTACAATTTCTAATGGACAACCAAATCGGTGACAATGCGTTCATATATGAACCTTGCCACTTCATCCATGGAAGTTATTTTCAATGGCCTAGCTTCAACCCACTTGGTTAAATAATCTGTGGCAACTACAATATACTTATTTTGGCGTGAGGTAGTTGGAAGTGGACCTACAATGTCTATTCCCCACTTTTCAAAGGGACAAAATGGAAGAATAGGGCATAATGGAGCTGATGAAGTCTTACGGTTACCATGTGTTTGACAAATATCACATGTCTTACAATAATTATAACAATCTTTAAAAAGAGTGGGCCAATGATAACCTGCATCCAAGATCCTTCTTGCTGTAAGTTGTCTAGAGAAGTGCCCTCCACATGTACCATTGTGGAATTCTTCTAGCAGCTCCTTCCCTTGATCACGTCCAACTTCCTCTTGATCTTGTCCATCGTGTCCTATTCGAAATAATACTTCATGCGAATAGAATATGGATGACTCGGCTTGAGTAATCTTTCTCTTAGTCTTTGCATTGGCACCATCAGAAACTTGAATTCATTCGATAATTCCAAATATCTATGTATTCACTAGGGATTGTGTCAAGGGATAACAAGGTTGCATCGGGAACCATCATAGGCTTGAGAGAGTGCATCTGCATTGACATGCTTCTTTCCTGGCCTATCTATAATATCAAATTCAAATTCTTGTAGCAAAATTATCCATCTTGCTATCCTCCCTGATGGGTTAGGCTTATTTATAATATATTTTAGAGCCTGATGATCTGTTACAACTAGAAATTTTTGCCCTAGCAAGTAATTTCTAAACTTCTTTACAGCAAAAAATGATAGCGAGCCTCTTTTTCAGATTCTGATAATTTATCTTAAGCCGCTCATTTTTCTGCTCCCAAAGTAAATTGGATGTTCATTCCCATTTTCATCCTTTTGGCTCAAAGTACTTCCTAGTGCTACATCTGAGGCATCAGTGTACACAATGAATGGCTTGCTCCAATATGGATTCTTCAAAACAGGTGAAGACACCAGGGCTTCCTTCAGTTGTCCAAAAGCTTCATGTGCCTTATTTCCTGGTTCATAAGTAACATCCTTCTTCAAGAATTGGGTTAGTGGCTGTGCAATCTTTGAGAAATTCTTGATGAACCTTCTATAGTAACCCACATGGCCTAAAAATGATCTCAACTTACTTCTATTCATAGGAAATGGTAAATCTTTGATTTTTGAAACTTTATCAGGATCAGTACCAATACCATCTCTGATACAACATGCCCTAACAAAACGCCTTTAGAACATCCAAAGACACACTTTGTAGGGTTTAGTGAGGCTTGTGCTTCATCTAACCTTTGAAATGTTGTCTCCATCTGGTGCAGGTGGTCCAACTTGCTCCCATAGATGTAAAAATCATCTAGAAATACTCTGATGAAGGTCCTAATATAGGGTTCGAACACCCTATTTATCAAACGCTGGAATGTTATTGGAGCATTACACAACCCAAAAGGCATAACTCTATAAGCAAACGTTCCCCAAAGAGTGGTGAACGTGGTCTTCAGCTGATCTTTCTCTGCTATACGAACTTGGTTGTAGCCGCTATATCCATCAACAAAACTATAGCACTCCTGGCTAGCTACTTCGTCCAAGATCTGATCTGAAAATGGAAGAGGGTAATGATCCTTCTTTGTTGCCTTATTGAGCTTCCTGTAATCAACACAAATGCGTAGCTTCCCATTTTTTTATTGAGATCACAATGGGAGAAACCCATTCTAAATTCTCCATAGCAAATATGAATCCTGCATCAAGCAAATTATCTATTTCTTCTTTTATAGTATTGGAAAAATTAGGATTCATTCTATATGGCATTTACTTTATGGGCTTAGCACCATCTACCACTCAATAGAATATTCTACCCAACTTACTTGACGGAGTTCCTTGTAATCAAAAGTGAATAGGTGTATGTACCTTCGAAAGAGCCGGAGGTAGGATTCCTTCTCACTCTCCATCACAAAGATCACCAATCTTTATTTGTTGGAGATGATCATCAACTTCTTCTTCGATAATTTTATGGGGTCATGAGTTGGTGTGACTAGAAGGATATCCATGACTCAAACATCAACCTCACTTTCTTCATCTTCGTGTCCTCTTCACCGGTACTAGAGTAATCGAGAGGATGTCCAATCATCGCCATTTCATCTTTTGAATCCTCGGGTTCTCCTGCATTATGATGTCGAGGATCACGTTTATCTTCACCCTCTCTCTACCACATCCAAGTGTCATGAAACCTTCATTCTAGTAGTTTCTTGCATGAACTCTCCTTAGCCATGGTCTTCCCAGCAGCATTGGGTATGCAACAGTACCATTTTTCATCACCTAAAATTCTACCACACATACAACACCCATAACAGATATTGCCACATTTGAAACTACACCTTCTGGTTTAGTTTTTCCTTTATTAATAATGACCGAAGGGCGATCAATTTTAAACCCAACAAATTCATTACAGATTCGGTCATTACATTAATCGCAAGCACCTCCATCAACTAAGACATCATGAATTGAAATACCATTACATAATACCTCACTTGTGGAGCATAGGGATCCGCTCTCCTCCAAAACAGGGACCTCAACCTCCTTCCTTCGTCGAGCATTGAGTCCACTTCGCAGCTCCCGCCTCTTCTCGAAGACATAGCCAAGAGTTGACCATATGTAATATTTACAGCCTTTTGACAGATCTTCCAAGATAGAGTATGGTCCTTGCCCCGTGAAATCAAAAAATCCCGCACACTCAACTTTCTTCTCCTATGTTTCTTACTAGTTTCTCCTTTTATCTTCTTAGGATCATTTCCATCTTGATTATCTTTTTCTTTCTTTCTTTTTGTTACAAACACATCTACTTCATTATTTATGCTCTTATCTACTACATCAAAAGAATTCATAGGTGCTTTTCCTTTATCATTATCTTCTTTACCGGATGTAGAAGCTCTATCTCGGACAATTATACTTATAATGACCCTTTTATAACAACCATAACATACAACTTCGAAATATTTCTTTTTCGACCTCTATCTCCTCCCTGAGAACTAAATTCCTTTCCTTGAAGAAGATTAATAGTTAACTAACCCATCTTTTTGAGCAGATCTTCATACTCAGTAGATGTACTAGGAGAAATATTTGTGCTCACCGAGAGTGGTTGTGGATTCTGGACCAAAGATGCTTTGGTGTAGGCTCTACTTAGCAACAATTTCTTTGGGCTCCTCTTCCATGCTTTCTTCTTGCCTTCTTGCAATCTCCTTTGCTTGTTCAATGGTAGCTGGGCGGTCATACTTCACTCGTTGTCTAATATCTGGCTTCATCCCAAGAATGAAGTGCTTACATAGGAGATTATCCACGCCATTCATCAACCCATCCACTAATCCTTCCTTCCGGATCTGGGCATCGAGCTTCCTCCTTAGCTCTAGAACATGAGCATGATAATCCCTTATCTTCTCCTTCTCTCCTTGGGATAGCTTTGTGATCTCGATCATGAGATCTGTATATTTCTGTTGTTCACCAAATTCTTCAAGAAAACTTTCAATTAATAAATCCTATGAATTTTTCACATTATCACCTAGTGTTTCAAACCACCTAAGTGTTGAACCATCCAAAAGGTAGGAAAAATTCAGTCCATTGTTCCCTTCTTATAAGGCTATTACAAATACAATATCGTTTAAACTCTTGAATGAAAGAAGAAGCATCTTCATTAGATTGAGTTGAAAAAACAGGAATCTTTCCCATTTTCAAAAGTAACCACCGTGAAATACCAACCCACAAGTACAATCAACAAGACTTATGTGCACAAATAATTGGAATAATTGTAATAGAAAGTGACTTTACACCTTTCTACAATAAAAATAGAAATGACCACGGTAGAATTATGGTAAAACTTGACTTACTATGGTAAAACCGACTTTACTTGTGGTAAACACTATTCACGGTAAAAAGTGACTTTACTTTGTGGCAATTACTATTCACACAAAGTAAAAATGACTTTACCATGGTAACTACTATTCATGGCAAAAATGACTTTACCATGGTAACTACTATGCACAGTAAAAACAAGGTTACCCTCCAATTGATTTTTGACTAAGTGGGAATATCTCTCCAGAAAATCCACCAACGAGGAATGGTCCCACAACGGAACCAAAATGTCATCACCAATCTAGCACTATGATAATTCTTCACCGGGAACTCCTCATGCTATGATTATTTACTAATGCACAACCTTTAGTTTGGTGGATGTAATCTAGAAACAAAACAACAACATAACACAAGAATACCATCGACTATGATAAGATGGAATGATGACAAATCTGAAATATCAAAGTAAATTATAATATTAACATGAAATTGTTACAATCTCACCCATGAGGTACTTCAAGTGTTATTGACTTCACTTGCCTTTCACCAAGACTATGGGAGAAACTTTACAATTACACCTCTTAATGGCTTCTTCAACACACCTTTAAACTGATGGCTTCCTTCACACACTTCCTACAATATTTCTCACTACTTCCTTCTATGCTAAATGAGGGGGGTGGCCTCTCTATTTATAGAACTTTCAGGCTTATCCATCTTATCTCTAAGATAGGATAAGAAATCCATTCGACGAATCATATTCCATACCTTAACTCTTATCTCGTACATATAAGCTTATCTTGTAAGATAAGATAAACCTTATCATTTTACATGGGTTCCACATTTTTAGACTTTTTACAAATAAAATACACAAAATATTTATGACCTCACTCCTTGTCCTTATTACCAATATAATATTTCTAATTCCTAATCATGTAGACCCTACTTCTCTAATTACCCAAACTTTGACATTTTAACATTACCGGGACCACTTACGACAAGTATTTACTTTTTACAACATTCCTATTGTACTTTGACTATTACCATACTCCACATTATTGGTGGCACCGTTATCTTCTATCAGACGCTACTACTAATTATACTTAACAACATCCTATTTCTAATACATACATTAATGAAATAGAAATTATGGAGGAAACTTTTAGTGTCGACAAAGACTTTCCATGATTACAATGTGAACAATGAATATCTTCTACACATTGGTAATATCAAACATCCTAAAGAGGTATTGATATAATTAGAATCCATACATGAAGGTACGTGCTTATGTAATATTATTAAACTTGTTCTAGAATTTCTTACGACTCTTATGAAAGGACATGAAAAATTAGTCAATTTCTTATCCAAGATTAAAAATATCAAAGAAAAATTAGATGGATGCGGTTGTGAATTAATTGGTGAAAAATAATCAACTTTATTGTTCATTGACTATACATGAAAGATTTAGGAATTTTATTTCTATCTTAAATTCTAAATATCAGAATGAGGATGAATTACCAAACTTAAATACTTTGAGTTCTCTTCTAATACAGGAAGAGCAAGTGATGATGAACTTCGACTCTAAGGAGAATGCCTCTTAGGCACTTCTTTCTTAGAATTCGAAGTTCAAGCCTTGCAAGCCCTTCTCTGATTAGAAGTTTAGATCTAAATCTTCATTTGTTGATAAGAAAAGTGTTACTTTTAAACATTTGTATGTAATATTTAATGGTAAATGTCACAAATGTGGAAAATTTGGGCATAAAAAGGAAGAGTGTAAATATAAGAAACCTATCCATAAAAATCAGAAACAAACTATCTCATCTAAATATAATTTAAGGAAAAAGGATAGTTTTAATGATGCTCCTAAAACTATTGCATTATATGTTGCTTTATACTCTTCCTCTAATTCTGAATGGATTCTATATTCAAATGCTTCAAATCATATGACTGGTATTTCCAATTCTTTATTTGATGTTACAAAAATGAATGAACGTGTGTATCTTGTTGATAACTCATCTTTAGAAGAAATAGAGAAAAGAAAACTAAAATTTGCAAATGGTATTTTGAATGATGTTTTTTTTTTCCTAAGCTTAAAAAGAATCTTTTTTCATGTTCACAACTAACTCGTGATGGTTTTTCTATTCAAAATTTGAAGGATACTTAGTACATCAAGGATATTAAGGATAATATAATTGTTGAAGGAATTGAAAGATATGGTATATATATTTTTGATGATTTTTCTATATACATCTTGTTTTGTAACTCATAGTTTGAATAATTCACAACTATGGCATGAAAGGTTAGGAAATGTGAATTATCTAAGCTTGTATGAAATGTCTAGAAATAATCTATTGAAGGGTTTTCCTATGCTTTGTCTTCATCTCACATTGCTTATGAAGGGTGTTTACACTCAAAACAAAGTGTTAAACCCTTTTACTTACATCCTAAGGAGATTTCCTCTTCACTACTAGAACTTATTCATAGTGATGTTAGAGGACCTCTTAAAGTAGCTTCCTTAAATGATTCTTTATATGCTGTGACTTTTATTGATGATTTCACCAAGATGATTTGGACATATTTTCTTAAAAATAAATTTGATGTTTTTGGAAAATTTTAGGAATTTAAAACATCTCTTGAAAATTCATCAAATTATAAAATTAAGTGTCTTAGAACAAATAATGGGGGTGAAGATGTTAGCAAGGAATTTGAAAAATTCTATATTGATTGTGGTATTAAAAGAGAATTAACTTCTCCCCATTCTCCCCAGTCTAATGGTGTTGCAGAATGGAAAAATATGACTATTTTAGATATGGCTCGCACTATGCTTCATTCTACTAGTCTTCCCAAATTTATGTGGGTAGAAGCAATGAACATGACAGACTACATCCTAAATATGGTCCCTACCAAATCTATTCACCTTTTGACCCCCTTAGAGAAGGGGTCAAATAAAAACTTAATGTATCACATTTAAAAGTCTTTGGTAGTCGTTCTTATATTTTATAATTTATAAGTAGAATCTGTTTGAAACTATACAGAAGAAGAAATTTTAAAATTTCATATTCTAGAAATACACAAGAAATTTTAATTGTGTTAAATTTGATGGTCAAATGACCATCACAGAAGACCAAAAATAAGGCAGAATGATGGTCATTTAGATGTCAAATTTAAGATAGCTAGATCTAAGAAATTTTTACTATGTTAAAATTGATGATCAAATGACCATTCCGATAGACCAAAAATAAGGTAGAATGACGGTCATTTAGTTGTCAAATTTAATATAGCTAGATATTTATCTTCATTACCACTTTTCACAAATTTGAAGTTGTTTTGTGTTCTTAGGGGTTTCATCTTCTCTTCTATATGGTCAGAATTTTCTTTTCTGATAGGTATGGGGTATAATACAATGTCCTTTATAATGCAAGTCATTATTTGATTATGGGAAATTAATTAGTATGCATTTTTATGACAAAATCAGTTATGGTCAAATAGTTTCCTTAGATATATAAATTTAGATCTGGTTCTATTAGTATTGTTATGATCAGATTAGTTATTTCTTTATAATATTTGATTTTTTAATAAAATAATACAAGTTTTTTATCATAAACTATGGCTATTCTCGTTTTTTCAATTAATCTGCTTCTAGCTTAGTGGTGCATTATATCATAACGGGTATACTTTTCAGTTCAGAAATTTGAAAGACAAGTGGTGTCCATTAATTTTTCCTTGATATATCCACGATACTAAATGGAGCCGATTCAATATTTGGAAGATCAGGGGTCAAATTGTAACTTATGGCGAGAAAAATCAAGACTATTGTTTCAGAACTAAACTTGCACTTACCACCGGTCATCAAGCAAATACAAAAATATTAATGCATTCTCACAACATACGTAGGAGGCACTTTCCATGATTGCAATGTGAACGATGAATATCTTCTACACATTGGTAATATCAAACATCCTAAAGAGGCATGGATACAATTATAATTCATGCATGAAGGTACGTGCTTATCTAAGATTATTAAACTTGTTTTAGAATTTCTTACGAATCCTATGAAAGGAGATGAAAAATTAGTTAATTTCTTATCCAAGATTAAAAATATCAAAGAATAATTAAATGGATGCAATTGTGACTTAATTGGTGAAAAAATAATCTACTTTATTGTTCAGTTGAATATACATGAAAGATTTAGGAATTTTATTTCTATCTTAAACTCTAAATATCATAATGAGGATGAATTACCATACTTAAATACTTTGAGTTCTCTTCTGATACAGGAAGAGCAAGTGATGATGAACTTTGACTCTAAGGAGAATGCCTCTTGGGCACTTCTTTCTTGGAATTCTAATTTCAAGCCTTGTAAACCCTTCTCTTATTAGAAGATTAGATCTAAATCTTAATTTGTTGATAAGAAAAGTATTATTTTTAAACATTTGTATGTAATATTTAATGGTAAATGTCACAAATGTGAAAAATTGGGCATAAAAAGGAAGACTTTAAATATAAGAAACCTATCCATAAAAATCATAAACAGACTTTCTCATCTAAATATAATTTAAAGAAAAATGATTGTCTTAATGATGCACATAAAACTATTGCTTTATATGTTGCTTTATACTCTTCCTCTAATTCTGAATAGATCCTATATTCAAATGTTTCAAATCATATCATTGGTATTTTCAATTCTTTATTTTATGTTACAAAAATCAATGAATGTGTGTATCTTGTTGATAACTCATCTTTAGAAGAAATAGAGAAAAGAAAACTAAAATTTGCAAATGGTATTTTGAATGATGTTTTATTTGTTCCTAAGCTTAAAAAGAATCTTTTGTCATGTTCACAACTAACTCATGATGGTTTTTCTAGTCAAAATTTTGAAGGATACTTGGTACATCAAGGATAGTAAGGATAATATAATTGTTGAAGGAATTGAAAGATATGGTATATATATTTTTGATGATTTTTCTTCTAGCATCTTGTTTTGTATCTCAAAGTTTGAATAATTCAAAACTATGGCATGAAAGGTTAGTAAATGTGAATTATCTAAGCTTGTATGAAATGTCTAGATGAAATTTATTGAAGGGTTTTCCTATGTTGTTTTCAACTCACAATGCTTATGAAGGGTGTTTACACTTGAAACAAAGTGTTAAACCCTTTCACTTACATCCTAAGGAGAGTTTCTCTTCACCACTAGAACTTGTTCATAGTGATGTTAGATGACCTCTTGAAGTAGCTTCGTTAAATGGTTATTTATATGATGTGAATTTTATTGATGATTTCACCAAGATGATTTGGACATATTTTCTTAAAAATAAATTTGATGTTTTTAGAAAATTTCAGGAATTTAAAACATCTCTTGAAAATTCATCAAATTATAAAATTAAGAGTCTTAGAACAGATAATGGGGGTGAATATGTTAGCAAGGCATTTGAAAAACTCTATATTGATTGTGGTATTAAAAGATAATTAACTTCTCCCTAGTCTCCCCAATCTAATGGTGTTACAGAATGGAAAAATATGACTATTTTAGATATGGCTCACACTATGCTTCATTCTACTAGTTTTCCCAAATTTATGTGGGTAGATGCAATGAACATGATAGTCTACATCCTAAATAGAGTTCCTACTAAATCTATTCACCTTTTGACCCCCTTAGAGAAGTGGTCAAATCAAAAACCTGATGTATCACATTTAAAAGTCTTTGGTAGTCATTCTTCCTTATATTTTATAATTTATAAATAGAATCTATTTTGAAACTATACGAGAAAAAGAAATTTTAAAATTTCATATTCTAGAAATACACAAGAAATTCTCACTTTGTTGAATTTGACGGTCAAATGACCATCACAGAAGACCAAAAATAAGGCAGAATGATGGTCATTTAGACGTCAAATTTAAGCTAGCTAGATCCAAGAAATTTTCATTGTGTTAAAATTGATGATCAAATGACCATCACGACAGACCAAAAATAAGGCAGAATGATGGTCATTTAGATGTCAAATTTAATCTCGCTAGCTCTTTATCTTCATTACCACTTTTACAAATTTGAAGTTGTTTTTGTTCTTAAGGGTTTCATCTTCTCTTCTATATGGTCAGAATTTTCTTTTATGATAGGTATGGGGTATAATGCAATGCCCTTTATAATGTGGGTCATTATTTGATTATGGGAAGTTAATCACTATGCATTTTTATGACAAAATCGCTTATGGTCAAATAGTTTCCTTAGATATATAAATTTAGATCTGGTTCTATTAATATTGTTATGATCAGATTAGTTATTTCTTTATAATATTTGATTTTTTAATGAAAAATAATACAAGTTTTTAATCATAAAATATGGCTATTCTCATTTTTGATTAATATGTTTCTAACTTAGTGGTGCATTATATCATAATGGGGTATACTTTTCAGGTTCAGGAAATTTGAAAGACAAAGGGTGTCCAGTTAATTTTTCCTTGATAAATCCTTGATACTAAATGGAGCCAATTACAATATTTGGAAGATCAGGGTCAAATTGTAACTTATGGTGAGAAAAATCAGGACAATTATTTTAAGAACTAAGCTTGCACCGATCGGTCATCAAGAAACTACAAAAATATGAATGCATTCTCACAACATACACAGGAGGCCCTTTCCATGATTGCAATGTGAATGATGAATATCTTCTACACATTGGTAATATCAAACATCCTAAAGAGGTATGGATACAATTATAATCCATGCATGAAGGTACATGCTTATCTAAGATTATTAAACTTGTTTTAGAATTGCTTACGACTCCTATGAAAGGAGATGAAAAATTAGTTAATTTCTTATCCAAGATTAAAAATATCAAAGAACAATTAGATGGATGTAATTGTGACTTAATTGGTGAAAAATAATCTACTTTATTATTCAGTTGAATATACATGAAAGATTTAGGAATTTTATTTCTATCTTAAACTCTAAATATCAAAATGAGGATGAATTACCAGACTTAAATACTTTGAGTTCTCTTCTGATACAGGAAGAGCAAGTGATGATGAACTTTGACTCTAAGGAGAATGCCTCTTAGGCACTTCTTTCTTAGAATTCAAATTTCAAGCCTTGCAAGCCCTTCTCTGATTAGAATTTTAGATCTAAATCTTAATTTTTGATAAGAAAATTATTATTTTTAAACATTTTTATGTAATATTTAATGGTAAATGTCACAAATGTGGAAAATTTGGGCATAAAAAGGAAGAGTGTAAATATAATAAACCTATCCATAAAAATCATAAACAGACTATCTCATCTAAATATAATTTAAGGAAAAAGGATTGTTTTAATGATTCTCCTAAAACTATTGCTTTATATGTTGCTTTATACTCTTCCTCTAATTCTGAATGGATTCTATATTCAAATGCTTCAAATCATATGACTGGTATATTCAATTCTTTATTTGATGTTACAAAAATCAATGAACGTGTGTATCTTATTAATAACTCATCTTTAGAAGAAATAGAGAAAGAAAAACTAAAATTTGTAAATGGTATTTTGAATGATGTTTTATTTGTTCCTAAGCTTAAAAAGAATCTTTTGTCATGTTCACAACTAACTCATGATTGTTTTTTTGTTCAAATTTTGAAGGATACTTGGTACATCAAGGATAGTAAGGATAATATAATTGTTGAAGGAATTGAAGATATGGTATATATATTTTTGATGATTTTTCTTCTCGCATCTTGTTTTGTATCTCATAGTTTGAATAATTCACAACTATGGCATGAAATGTTAGGAAATGTAAATTATATAAGTTTGTATGAAATGTATATAAATAATATTTATATGTTGTGACTTTTATTGATTATTTCACCATGATTATTTGGACATATTTTCTTAAAAATAAATTTGATGTTTTTGGAAAATTTCAGGAATTTAAAACATCTCTTGAAAATTCATCAAATTATAAAATTAAGATTCTTAGAATGGATAATGGGGGTGAATATGTTAGCTAGGCATTTGAAAAAATCTATATTGATTGTGGTATTAAAATATAATTAACTTCTCCCCAGTCTCCCCAATCTAATGGTGTTACAGAATAGAAAAATATGACTATTTTAGATATGGCTCGCATTATGCTTCATTCTACTAGTCTTCCCAAATTTATGTGGGTAGAAGCAATGAACATGATAGTCTACATCCTAAATAGGGTCCCTACCAAATCTATTCACCTTTTGACCCCCTTAGAGAAGTGGTCAAATCAAAAACCTTATGTACCACATTTAAAAGTCTTTGGTAGTCATTTTTTCTTATCTATCCCTAAAAAGAAAAGAAAGAAACTTGATATGACTTATTTTTCTTGTATTTTCATTAGATATGGTATTAACACTACAATTTTAAGGATTTACGACCCTGTAAAAAGGGAAGTAACTAAAAATTGCAATGTTTTTGTTTTGGAAAAATGCTTTTGTGCATCTACAAATAGTTATAAGATTTCTAATCCTATCAATATTTCTAATGATGGTTATGATTATAATAATGAAAATATGGTAAATGATCATGATGATGTTTCTTATGTTGATTTTATGGATGTTTTTGAATCTCTTGTCTCTTTAGCTAAGAAACCAAAATGGGCTCAAACTGTGTTAGAAAGTTCTAATCCTATTGACCTTAGGAAAATGACTAGAAGCCATCATACGTACCATGCATTAATGACCTTGTATGAACCTGAGCTGTAAATTTTTAAAAAGCTTCTTAAGATGAGAAGTGGATCAATGTAATGCAGGCTGAATATAATTCCTTGATTCAAAATCAAACTTGGGAGTTGGTTCCACCTCCAAAGAAAAGAAGCATTATAGGGTCTAGATGGTTGTACAAAGTAAAATATAATGTTGATGGTAGTATTGAAAAATATAAAGCTAGACTTGTTGCTAGAGGTTTCACTCAAAAACCTGGGATAGATTATGTTGATACCTTTTCCCCTGTAGCTAAAATGAGCACAATTAGGACCTTGTTTGCTATTGCTGCTCAGTTTGGGTGGGAAATTCACCAAATGGATGTAAAAATGTTTTTTTGAATGGTGATTTAAAAGAATAATTTTACATGTCTCAACCTAAAGGATTTGAAGAAACTCATAAAGAAAACTATGTTTGTAAGTTGAAATAATCTTTATATGGTTTAAAGTATGCTCCTAAAGTTTGGTATGTGAAAATCAATGCTTTCTTTAAACAATTAGGTTTTATTTATTTCTCTTCTGATAATGATCTATTCATTAAGAAATAAGGTTTTCAAATTATCATTATATGTCTATATGTGGATGATTTGCTTATGACTGGTGATAGTCCTGCTTTAATTCATAGGATTGAAAAAATGATACAATACTTTAAACTAACATATTTAGGTCTCTTACATCATTTTCTTGGCATGGTTATATTTCAAGACAAGAATTCTATTATTGTTTCTCAAGCACAATATGCAACCAATGTACTGAAAAATTTTAATATGATTGATTTTAAACCAATTTCTACACCTATGGAAGTTAGACTAAAACTTGATCCTAAACCTACATGTGAAAAAGTTGATCCTACTTTGTATAGGTAGTTAGTTGGTAGTTTGATTTATCTAACTATAACTAGACCAAATATTTCCTATGCAATAGGAATTACTTCAAGGTTTATGTAGGAACCTTATAGAGATCATTAGAATCTTGCAAAAATAATTCTTAGATATATTAAGGGAACAATCAATTATGGGTTGCATTATACTAAGGATGAAAATGCTAACTTGCATGGATTTTTTTATTTTGATCATGTTGGTGATGTATTAGATAGAAAATCTACTTCTGGTTATGTGTTTAAATTTGGTGCAAGTTCCATTACTTGGTGCAGTAAAAAACAACCAACTATTTCTATCTCTTCAACTAAATTTGAGTATAGAAGTGCAATGGAAGTTGCAAAAGAGGCTCTATGGATGAAGAGGTTATTTGATGAGATAAAGATGAAGGATCAAGGTAGTGTTCCTTTGTTCTGTGAAAAATAGAGCACCATATATCTTACACATAATCCATTACAACATCAGAGGATGAAGCACATTGAGATATCTACACACTTCATCTGTGAGAAGGTGTTAAGTGGTGAGATACATCTCAAGTTTGTGTCAATTGAAGAGCGGATTTTTAACATCTTCACGAAACCCTTGAGTGCTTTGTAAAGTTTTTTTACTTTCATGAAAAACTTTGATTATTAGAGTTGTCATTGAGGTGGAGTGTACATGAAAATATCATCTCTTAATGGAACTGGTATTTGTAAAATGAAAAATGTATTGTAATAAATACCTTCAAGAAAATGTAAAAGACCTTTGGGCATTTGTAAAAGACCTTCGGGCATGTGTAAAAATACCTTTGGGCATGTGTATACCTCCTTGGATTCTTTTTCATAAAGAAGTGTAGAAATACCTTAAAGGCAGTATTCAATAAAATTTTTAGTGTTATTGAGTTTATTGGTAAACATCCAAGGTAAACATATTGTTAAGGGGGTCCTTGGTTATAAAAGGATCCTATATGCTTGGTTTCAAGTAACCTTTTAAGATAACATGTAAAAATAACAAATCATACTTAGCCACTGACCATGGGATGATCTTTGGGATTCCAAATCCTTTTGTAACAAAAGGTAACTTGAGTATGATGAAGGTGTTATAATTCCTTCAACCTATATGCTAGCCTAAAACCTTTATGGTTTAAAGATTGTAAATCTGTAGGGTACCACGGAAAGTAATCTATTGTCATATGTTATCCCACTTAACATTAAAGGGGAGTGTTGGAATATAATGGTTAAGTGGGATGGCCACCCCTTAATTAAATGTTTTTCCAACATTATACTATAGGTTAAATATTTATATTTCTATTATTAACTATTTTAAACCTTGGTATATGTTTTAACCGAAATGGTTGAAAATTTGAGTGGGAGATATACCCAATCACCTCATATAAAAATAAATTTAGGTCCTCATTTGATATATTCAAAAAAATAATATAGTAAAGGTTTTCACCCTTGTGATTAGGGTTTCTAAGTAGGAGGTAATTTATTAGATGTAAAAATTCATCTACAATAAAGGTTACTTTTCATAGTGGTTTTTACCTTTGGGTTTTCCACTATAAATATCATGTCCATTGTTATTTCCTTTTGTAAGTATTACTTTATTATTATGTAATTTGATGTGATGTTTATTTAATTAATATTATATAGTTTATTAATTTTGATTAAATTCGCAATTAATAGAATCCTCAAATTCTAACGAGATGAGCTCCCCCAGTTTGATATTTGATGATTGATCAAAATCTTTTATGTGTATTTATTTTTGGGAAACACTTGTACCCTCCTTTGTATAAGTTTCAACTTTTTTATCAACCATCTCGAGCCTAGGAATCTCTTTTAGTAACTCCAAATAAACTATTTCAATAGGCCTTTTTATTGTTCATGTGCTTGACTTATTTTAATTACCTTTGTTACAAGATGCTCCTCAGTTGCACAAAAACTGGTTTATCTTGCACTTGTTCTATCATAACATCGCTTGGCTAACTACATATAGGGGATCCATAAAATATTCCTATAATAAATTTAGTTGGAGACAAAGATGAAGTTATGACTAGTGGTGGTAAAACTAGAGTAGAATGAATACCATTAGGAGTCTGTAATGCCATTTCTTGATGAGCCAATGAAGTAACAATTTTCTTTTGAGTTTTAATTAGAGTAGGAGGATCAATCACTTTAGTATCCTTTCTTTTTTGTTTCTTTACACCATGACCACCTGTATCTCTTTCCAAAGGAAATATTATTTTATCCCATTTTGCATTTCTTTCAAAACACTTGAGTTCAGGACCCTCCCTTCCCTTAGAACTTTACACTATAGGTGTTAGATCAACATTTGATGGAGATCCCCTCATCTTCTTGGTGCACTAGATGGCCTTAGTAATACCACTAAGGGAATTATTGGTGTAGTCAAACTATCCCCTTGGCTTGTATTGGCACCGCTAAAGTAATGGGAGCATCTTGCATAACCCTCAAGAGTATTCCCTCTGCCTTCTAAGTCAAGGTAGTCTTTGAATTTTCAGTCATGTATGCGGCTGATGTACATTAATTAATGGTCTTAGTAGTTGGATTTTTACTAGGTAATTGGGGATCTTGTCCATTCAAGGGGTCTATTTTTTTGCTCCTCTTTCAAGGGAGGGAGACATTCCTTCAATTTTTCAATTCTTGGAACCCCCTTATCACTTTTGTATTTTCTAAGGATAAATCCATACCCTTACTATTCATCCAAGTTAGTGTTCTCCTCATTACATTAGTAATTATTTCATGAGGATCACCTAATTCTTCCACTTTCCAATCTATATGAACAATCGATCTCTACCCCATCTTTTGGTCAAGGTAATACTTGAACCACCACATTGTATCATCTTCTATCCTTGAGGAATTACAACAATTTTGAAGTCAATAACTTGTCTTAAAGTCATTCTAGAATAATCCCTTAGTCTCACTTCTTCTTCGTCCATGCAATTCATCCAAAGATTCTTCAAAATGGGATTCATGTTCACCTGTAATGACAAATCAAAAATTTCATAATTAGGCCTTAGAGTAAATTTATACATTTAAAACCTCTCCATCTCTTCATCCATTAATATGGATTTTACTATTGTTTGGTAGGAATATCTACCAATTTTGAGAGGGAATTTTATGTTTCCTTGAGATATTATTATGTATAGGGGTCAATTGTCTTAAAAGTTCCATTAAGACCCACTTATTATTCAATGTCTAAGTGACTTATAGGGCTATCCTTAAAATCCACTTACCCTAAAATATGTGAAAAAAATGTAATGTATGAAGATGCAACCATATTCCATAATTGCAGCCCTAGCATCAAAAGATAATTTTTATTTCTCCCATTCTGGTTTGAAAAGGCAAGTTATAGGGATAATGAAGGCATCATTTACCTACCTAAAATTTCCTCTCCGCTTATCCAATCTCAATTGTGAATATACATTGTACACCCTATGGTCTCGTAACACTTTCCTGTGATGGGAGACCTAGGAATGATTTGAAACATGCAATATTATAGATGAGGTAAGACATCATGTAGAATATAATATCAACTGGATCACTTGTCCTAATTTTTGTAGCTATTTTCATGAGTTGGGAATGAATAGATGTTGATATAAAGCTTGCCCAACAGAAATTTCCTGTTCTTCCAAGATAACCATTATGAAGGGGCACATCCACTCTTGAAAATTGTTAACCCCTTCTAACCCTACCATTCTACTTAGCATTATAATAAGATCTGAGAAACCTCTTCAATAAACATGGCCTTAGTCAATTTCTTGGGGATTCTTTTGATAGATGGATTCCTTTCTTTCAACCATTGGGCATTTAACATTTTAGCATATTCATCATGTCTTGCATCATAATCAATTTGTGTTGATTCAATAGTAGCAATTACTAGTTGAGCCAAGTTTGGTAACCCTAATATTGCCCTAAAATCTTATGGTGTCAAATTTATTACTCTTTCCCCACTTCTGTCTAATACCTCCTTCTTCTTCAGGTCATATTTTTAGTTCACATCCATAAAAGCTTTGAAGAGTGTATAGATGGTGGAAATGTAGATGTTAAGTCAATGTGGCTATCATTATTGGAAGCCATACATTGGATCTTATTTAGAGCACGAAGTCTTCTCAAGAAATCATCTAAATCAACATTCGGTAACTCTTTATCCATGACTTAGTATAATTCACTAGAAATATTGGGGTTATATGATAACCTAATTCTCGAGACCTTATCTTGTGGTTTTGATCTCTCCTCTTAACTTTTATTAATCCTAATTTAGGTATCGAATACTAAAGTAAATCAAGTATTACCCATTTTTATAGCCATGCAAAATGGATTAACCTACTGTGTTTGGTCTTTGATATTTAATGGGGAGGAGTTTACAGGGTATCTTGTGGTGAGCTTGCAAGCCATGGAAAATGTTTGGATTTGAGTTTGTTTTAATGATCAAGTTGGAAAAATGTATGGATTGTCACCTCTTTGATGCGCATCAATGCCCCTTTCCCTATCACACATCAACCACATTTCTCCGATGTGTGACAACCATCCCCCAACATGCATCACCCCTTTCTTCTTGTTACATGACAACCCTCTTCTTGATGCATGTCAACCATGCGTCCCTCACCTTCCCTTATCGCGCATCACCGCCCCTTTCTTATCGCATGACAACATATTCCTTGACACACATCAATGCCATTGTTGATGTGTGTCAACTACATTCTCCTTGACACACATCAAATGTGCTCTCCTTGATGCACATTAGTGCCTTTGCTAACGCATGTCAATCGCCTTCCTCATTGACACATGTCAGCCATCACTTCTTATCGTATGTCAACCTCCCCTCATTTTCTCCCATCATTCTACCTTCCTCATCACTACCAACTTATCATCAACTTATCATCGCATAATGAGGTATGGCACCCTTGTTCACCATGTAAGAAAAGTACCATTAAAAAGTGAACCAACATGGTATCACCATACCTCTATGTAAATAATTAATGAAGGATGTTGGTTGGTAGCTCCTTTTCTCTATATATATGTAATTTCCCCTCATTTTTGGGGGAGAGAGATTTTGAAATTGTAAAGGAACTCTGCCAAAATTGTTCCAACACTTTTTTGAGTTGTAGGCCTCAAATTTATGCATTTTGTGAAGGATTCTTTCCTTGTGCCTATATTGTAATGGATTGTGCATCATTTTAAGCAATAAAATTAGTGTTTTGTGGCTCTTCTTTCCCTAGCTTGATTTATATTGCATTTCTTGCCTTCTATTATATTTTGTAGGTATATTGTGCATATTGTGTTCCTTTACAGGTTTAAATTTGTTGTGCTCCATGAAATTGGAGGTTTGAATGTGTTTTGGGACTGTGGCACTTTTTTTCCCTCTTCTTTCCCCATTTTCCCCCACTTTCACTCACTAGGAATCTCTCTAGTCTTGTTTTGGTGTTATCACCTCCCTTAGTTTAGGATTTACATTTTATGTATTTCTCTCTCTCTCGGTCCCTTGGAATTGATAGTTTAGGAGTAGGTTAGCATTAGAATAGGTCAGGAACCAACCTTCTCTAGAGGTTTGTCTCAATCACAAGGGTCCCACACCTTGAGACAATCCCATGTTAGTCAAAAGTAGGGTTTTGTAATGTGCAAATCCTAGGGTGCTACTTTTCCGACATAACAGTTTTGGCACGCTGGTGGGACAAAAGTCAATATTTTCATTTTTTTTCAAGATTGGGTGTGTGTCTTGGTGAATTTCCAGCCTTTAGAGGCTTTGCAAAAACACATCTAGTGATGACTCCATCATTCAAATCTAGTGGTTTCAAAGTAGCCCAAGTTTATCAAGTTCATGAGAAGAGTGCAAACCCGGTCTAGAGCAAGAGAAGAAGGTATCTTTGAATACTTGCAGTTATCTCCAGGAAGAGGAAGGAGAGGAAGAAGAGTACAAAGGTCTCCATCTCCACCAAATAGAACATTATCCACACCTCCACCTAGTAGACCCTTTCTTCAATCGACTAGGGTTCTCAGGCCACTCAGATGGCTCATCAACAACCACCAAATCAGCCACCTCCAAACCCCTATGCAAATTTCACAGGAAGTAGTCCACTTTCCCTTAATGCACAAAATCTAGTCCCATAGTAGCATTAAATAATATCCCATACTTCACTAGAGAAAATCACACAACTCCCATCGACCACATTCAAGACATTGCAAATGTTTGTGCCATACATGAGATTGTTGAGATGGATGTTGTGGTCAAGTTGTTGGCTTCTTATTTCAAAGGAAAAGTATTGCAGTGGTTCAGAGGCTTGGGAGCAGGATCAATTCAGAATTGGGATCAATTGTGCACAACTCTCTATGGCCAATTTGGGGAGAGGGCTGACAACTTATCCCTTTTGGAGCAGATGACTACAATCAAAAGGGCACCAACTAGAAAATGAAAACTTCAATTCCATATTCCAAAGAACATGGGAAAGGATCCCAATTGTGGTCGACTAACAATTTGAAGGTGCATTTCTCTATTTTCTTAAAGCTCTAAATTTTGATATATCTATTATGATACAATCTATGGGAGGAATAACCCTACTAGATGCCTATGCCATAGCCATTAGAGATGAGAATTTCCTAATTCAAGCCAGTAAACTTGCACCTAGGCCACCTATGCCTCTCTATCTCAGATATGGGGAATCCTAATCCTAATCAAACACCTACAATAGCCCCCATCCTGCTCCAAGAAATCATAGAGTTCAAATGAAGCTTCCACTTCTTCTTCTAGCCCTTCAAATGAACTCTAGAGAGGTTATGAAACAATTACAAAACTTAGGAAATGAGTTGGTAACTCTTAAGAGGAAACAAGCTCAAAATTATAGACCTTATCAACCTCATTTCCAACCCAATAAACCTCCATATCAGCCAAACAAGCCACCTGTTCAAGCTGCTAACTAGAACCAAGGACAACCCCAAGCTACTAAGCCATTCCAAGCATATAACCCTAATGCAGTTTCAACATCTAGGGCCTTGGTTCCAACTCAAAACAACATAGCACAAGAATATGAATGGTGTTTCCCATGTAGCCAACCACATAATCAAGAAACATGCTTCAATGGTGCTTTAAATCAAGCATTGATGGTGACTACGGTGGGTGTTCCTCAAGAACCAAACCAAGAAGAAAGTCAGCAAGTATGTAGCTAATCAAGAAGCACCTCCAAATGAGACAACACTTGTGAATTGGCAAGCTGAGGATTTTTGGAATAAATCAATCCCCTTCTCAAAGTGTGGCAACCAACACAAGGTCTAAGAAGAGGAATATAGAGGAAGGGAAGTCATCTAATCCAAGTACTTCTCATCCTTCTATCACACTTCGGGTATTAACAATCCAAGTGCAGCCCCAAACATTCAAAATCAGCCCAAACTACCTTCTAAGCCAACTCAGTACTGGTTTTATAGTAGCCCATGTGCAGGAGAAAGTCATGTCGAGTAAGGGGCAGAAGAAGGAGAATCCATCTCCTTTTAACATTATTGATCAAATGAAGAAGACCAATGTAAGCATTTCTATGTGGGAATCATTGAAAATTCTTGGGCCAACGGGATTTGTTACAAGCAGCCATGGAAAATTGGTCAACATCAAATGAGTTGTCCAAGAATCAAGAGAAGGTGCTCACTAATGCAGCTCCAAAAGAAGGAGTTCATGGAGGTCAACAAAGGTAAAAACATGAAGCCTCCTCCATTCTATATATCTTTGATTATTGGGAACAACCTTGTACACAATTGCATGATTGACTCAGGGCTAGCAGTTTGGTAATGCCAAAATAGATTACAAATCAGTTGGGCCTAAAATATGACCTAGTTTCCAAAGGAGTGGTATAGTTAGATGGGACAATAGTGGTGGGGACTATTGGGATCATAAAAGGTTTAAACCTCACATTACATGCATGTCCTAATGTCACAGTTCAACAGATATATCAGTGATTGACTTTCCACCACTCTTTGCATTGTTTTTGTCAAGAGACTTCACCACCAAAATTGAGGCTACTTATCAGCTGATTGGTCACATATGCTCTTCAAAACAAGGTATGGAGCTAAGGCTACAATCTAGTCTGAACCTATTGCAAATTTCCATATTGAGCCTCATGTACCAAGCCCAATCAATGTAAATTTCTCAACCTTTGATCAAGAGGATTTCCCAAACACTCGGAAGTATACCAAAGTTGGGGGCATCCCGGATTTGACTCTTGATGAATGGGAAAACAAAAGACATGGATATGATCCATACAAGGAAATAGAGGAGGCTGAGTTGGGAGTTTATTGTTTGCATGAGGAAAACACACCCTCTTCCTAGCCTCACCAAACCGATGATAAGGGTGATAATGAAGTATGAAAACTATTCTTTGATGGCTCAAGGAGTAGGCAAGGCATGGAGGAGGAGAAATGCTTTTTCACCACAAGGTATGAAGTACTACTCAACTTTCCATTTTTAGTTTACTTGTTCAAACAATACAATTGAGTATGAAGCTTTGATACATGGATTGAATTGGGAAAGAAAGAGGGGTATACAAAACTTGCAAGTGTTTGGGGATAGTGAGTTAATTGTCAACCAAGTTAGGGGAAAACATGCTGCTAAGAATGATCTACTCAAAGCCTACAAGCATCGGGTATGGGATCAAATTGATGATTTTGAGCATTCAATATTCAAGCCATACCAAGGAAGAAGAATGAGGTGTGGATAGGCTTGCAGCAATTGGAGCAACATTTGATGTGGTGGAAAATATTAAAAGAGATAAAGCACAACCACATATTCATGTAATTGTGAGGCCAACTATACCGAAAATAACACGAGTTGATAGGTATTTGAGAATGATCAACAAATCATTAATTTCTTACAGAGGAGGCTAGTTCTCGGTAAAAATCAGATAAATTGGAGCAACAATATGGTGATCAAGTGGTTCAACTGAGGAAAAATAAGCTACCAAAGGGTTTAGTGACTCTAGAGTCAATATTCAATCCCAATGATCAATTTTGAAGGGAAAGAGAAAACATTCAGGTCAAAGGTGAGGATTCAGAGCCAATTTCAGTTGGAGAAAGAAAAACACTTCAAATTGGCAAGGTAAGCACTAATCAAGAAAAATATGAATTTATACAACTTTTCCAAGAGTTCCTAGATGTCTTTTCTTGAGCTATGAAGATTTGAGAGGGTTTAATCCAAAATTAGCACAACACACCATTGAGCTAGATCCAAAATCCAATCCCATTAGACAAAAGCAAAGACCAAAATCCTCACATTGAGCCTCTCATGAAAAAGGAACTGAACAAACTCATAGAGGAAAGCATCATCTTTCCAATCAAGCACTCTTCATGGGTAGAAAATCTAGGTGCCGTTAGGAAAAAAAATGGGGAAATCAGGTTATGTGTGGATTTCGAGACTTAAATAGGGCCTCTCTCAAGGACCACTATCCACTTCCTTCCATGGAGAAAATCCTTCAAGTTGTAGCTTGGATCGAAAGGTTCTCATTACTGGATGGCTACTCGGGCTATAATCAAATCATGGTGAAAGAAGATGACCAATTCAAGACAACCTTCACTACAAAGTGGGGCACATATGCTTATAGGAAGATGCCATTTGGACTATCAAATGTCGAGCCACTTTCCAAAGGGAAATGGATATGGAATTCAAAGGGATGATCAATAAGATAGTTCTTGTGTATCTAGATGACATTACTATATTCTCCAAGAATGCAACAAGTCACCTCTTTCACCTCAGACAAGTATTCCAAAGATGCAGAGAGATTTAGAGTGTCTTTGAATCCAAAAAGTGCATATTCTTAGCTCATGAAGGTAAGCTCTTAGGCCACATCATGTCTAAGGAGGGTTGGAAATTGATCCAGAAAATGGTAGAAGCTATTCGAGCATTGTCATTGCCTAAGTCACAAGAAGGCTCTCCAAAGTTTTTTGGGGAAAATTAATTTTGTTAGGAGGTTTGTTCCTAACTTTTCCCATCTTGTCAAGCCACTAACATGATGTTGAAGAAGACCATGGTTTTCAAATGGACTTGCTGAAGGAAAAGAAATATTTGAAGCTATAAAGTAGGCCATTACATAGGCTCCAACCCTCATAAATCCATATTTCTCAAAGGACTTCATTTTATACACTTTTGGAGGCACAAATGCAATATCTTCCATACTAGTACAACCAAATCAAGAAGGACTAGAGCATCCTATCACATTCTTCAACCAAATCCTTCAGGATTATGAGGTGAGATATTCATTCATTGAGAAGCATGTCCTTGTTGTGATTAGAAGTTTAAAGAAATTTAGACATCTAGTGTCAAACAACATAATTCATCTATTAGTTTCACATGCTGGTGTAAAATATTTTCTTTTGAACAAGGACCTTAATGAAAAGAGATGGTTGGATAACCAAGGTCATGGAGTATGATATTGATATAAATGTGACCAAATTAGTTAGGGGAAAGGGTTGTGTGAGCAACTAGCTTCTAACCAACATGTTGAATCAAGAGAGGAGGAAAAGTTGTTATGGTGTTGCAAGATAATCAAGAACAAGACTACATGGTGGTATACCCATTCCTTGTTGGACTCAAGATATTGTATATTTTCTTCAAATGGGTCAAAGTCCTCAAGGATTGAGTAAGTCCAAAAGGAGGTATTTCAGACTTCATTGCATCCCATATGTGCTTGTAGATAATATTTTGTTCAAAAGGGATGTGAATGGTGTCCTCCTAAGGTGCATCAAGACAGATCAAGATAGAGAGGGTATTGCATGAGTTTCATGATGGAGAGGTAGGTGGTCATTTTTCCCCAAAAGAAACAACTATTAGAATCATGAGGGCTGGTTATTACTAGGCCTAATATTTTCAATGATTGTTACTCATGGATCAAGAAATGCAAGAAGTGTGCCTTCTTCACAGGTAAAGAGAAGCTAAGCAGCCCTCCCACTCCATCCTATCTCAGTTAAAAACCTTTCATGCAATGGGGGCTAGATTTTATTGGGATGATCAATCCAAGTTCTAGCCTAGGTCACAAATGGATTCTTATAGCCATGGACTACTTCACTAAGTGGACAAAAGTAAATTGCACTTAAGGAAGCAAATGAAGCTAGCATTCTGGATTTCTACAAAGGTATTGCAACAAGGTTTGGTGTTCCTTCCACTATAATATTAGATAATGCCTTAGCTTTTCTTGGAGAAAAGATATCTAATTAGGCTGTTAGAAATGGCATCTATTTGAGCACTTCTTCTAACTACTACCCCTAGGGTAATGGGAAAGTAGAGTCCACAAACAAGAACTTGTTGAGAATCATAAGAAGAACCCTAGATGAGAATCAGAGGACTTGGCATACCAAATTGAAATCAGCCTTGTGGGATGATAGAATCACTCCCAAGAAGTCAACTGGTTATTCCCCTTTCAAGTTGGTTTATGGAAGGGAAGCAAGGCTTCCAATATCCCTTGAATTACCAGCCTTGGAGCTTATCAAGCAATTGAGTTGTTTGAGTTTCCAGCTATGGAAGTCAGGTATGCAGAGCTCATGGAGCTGGAAGAGCTAAGAAACTAGGCCATGAAAACAATGGAGAAGGACCAAGCTCAAATCAAGATGAGTTTTGATAGAAAAGCCAAAAATAGAAATTTTCAAGAAGGAGACTTAGTTCTAAAATGGGATGCAGACAGAGCCAAACTAGGAAGGCACTCCAAGTTTGATGCAATATGGAGTGGCCCTTACTTGATTTCAAGGTGCAAAGAAAACAATGCTTTCCAATTGACAAAGTTGATGGAAGAATAATTATAGATTCCAGTCAATGGCATCTATCTCAAGCATTATTACTAATGAGAGTATCTTTCTTGTACATATTAGCTTAGATTTTGTAATTCCTCCAAGTGCTTGCAACACATTGTTTTGTTGTAGTAGGTTTGATTTCAGATAAGTGCTTGTGCACTCTCTACATGTTCCATTTGGGATATGTATGATTTTGTTATTTGTACATGGTTGTGCTTTGTTTTTGTTGCACTTTCCAGTTTTAGGAAAGATCTGATGATGAAATAATGTCTCAACAATGTTCTAGAGAAATAAGAGGTTTCAACATTAGACCAGTTTCAAAGAATCAAAATGACTCCATGCCCAATGGATGCAAAATCACTGGTCTTTCAGATCTAGCAGGTAGATCACCCCACAAGTCACCAATTTTATCCATTTTTGTACCCCCCTGAAAATGGATTAACGTACAGTGTATGGAATTGATAGTTAATGGGAGCAGTT
Source organism: Taxus wallichiana var. yunnanensis (assembly GCA_018340775.1). Taxonomy (NCBI): domain Eukaryota; kingdom Viridiplantae; phylum Streptophyta; class Pinopsida; order Cupressales; family Taxaceae; genus Taxus; species Taxus wallichiana. The sequence continues at coordinate 313,128,103 of CM031233.1, forward strand.
TATAGGGTATCTCGTAGCGAGGTTACGATCCATGATGAAGGTTTGGATCTAAGTTTGTTTTAATGATCAAGCTGAAAAAATGTACAAATTGTCACCTCTTTGACACATGCCCCTCTCCTTATCACAAACCACATTTTGATGATGCATGACATCACACGTCATCACCACATTTTCTTTTTGATGATGCATCAAACCTCTTCTTTACATATCAACCACATGTCATCCTTCCCAATCATGCGCATCATGACCTTTCTTTTTGTCATGACAAACCCTCTTCTTTACACACATCAACCACATGTCAACGTCTTTCCCTTTCTCCTATCATGCATCACTTCCATAGCATTCAACTTTTTTTCCCGATGTGACAATGTCCTCCTTGATGCATGTCAATGCCCTTGTTGATGCACGTCAACCACATCCTCCTTGACACACGTCAATGCCCTTGTTGACACATGTAACTACTTTCTCCCTAACACACATCAACCATCACTTCCTATAGCATGTCAACCTCCCTCTTTTTCACCCGTCATTCTTCTTCCTTCCCCATCATCATGTTCCTTCTCATCATGTGCGTCGTCAACATGTCACTTCCCATTGTGCTTCATCCACCTTTTATTGAAATGCATCAACCTCCCTTCAATATCATGTGACAACATTTCTTCTTGTCATGTGACAATTCATTCTCTCATTAGCAAAGGTGACTCTTCCCATTCTTCGGTGTTTAGCTAGTGGTTTTTGTTAGGTGACAAAAAGGATTTTCCGATATGGCCAAGTGTTAATGACACTAAATTAACAATGGAATTAATGAGGTATGGCACCCCGTTTTCCATAAGAAATGTACCATTGAAAAGTGAACCAACATGGTAACCTATACCTCAATGAAGATAAGTAATGAAGGATGTTGGTTGGTAGCTCCTCTTTCCTATATATATGTAATTTCCCCCTCCATTTGGGGGAGAGATTTTGAAATTGTAAAGGAAATCATTTGCTCTAACACTTTTGTGTGAGTTACAGCCTTAAATTTATGCATTTTGTGAAGGATTCTTACCTTTTCCTATATTGTAATGGATTGTGCATCATTTTAAGCAATAAAATTAGTGTTTTGTGGCTCTTCTTTCCCTAGCTTAATTTATATTGCATTTTTGCCTTCTATTATATTTTGTAGGCATATTATGCATATTGGTTCCTTTACATGGTTTAAATTCATTATGCTCCATGAAATTAGAGGTTTGAATGCATCCTGGCACTTTTTCTCTTCTTCCCCATTTTTCCCTCACTTTATCATTAATCTCTGCCTTGTTTTGGTGCTATCACCTCCCTTATTTAGATTTACATTTTATGGGGAATTGATAGTTTAGGAGTATTTAGCAAATTGTAAAGGAACTCAATCCCAAAATTGTCACTTTTAGGAATCTCTCTAGTCTTGTTTTGGTGCTATCACCTCCTTTACTCCTTGGAATTGATAGTTTAGGAGTAGGTTAGCATTAAAATAGGTCATGGACCAGCCTTCTCTCGGAGGTTTGTCTCAATTTTTATGGTTTTGTAATGTGTAAATCCTAGGGTGCTACTTTTTTGACATAACAACAAGCACTTACCCATTTCTTTACAAACTCCATAAAATTTTCCTCTTCTTCCATAACTCAAGTTCCTTGGCTCAATTTCACCACTTCGCAGTTGATTCTTCTTTTTTATTTCATGAATTAATGATGCTTAGGGATCAAAATTTCTCATGTGCCTAATTGAAAGATGGAAACGATTGAAAAATCCAAATTCCATACTTTGATCAATATGCATGCATTTATGGTAGCATCCATTAATGCTTTAAATCCTAAACCTTCAATCTATTTATTATTTTCATGTGATTCTTCTATGTGGCTTAATTCGAGACATTACAAGATTGGGGATATTTTGGAGGATTGACTACAAAGCACTTTGCATGGATGTAGGCTAAAAATAGGTTTATCACTATAAGTTAACTAAAGGAAATATATTGTTAATACAATTACATATGGGGTTATGATGTAAAAGGTGCATAGCTAATAATAGCATGTAACCTATTTCAGATTGGATAAGTGGTGAAGGAACGTCCCCATCCTTATAAATATGTAGTGAATTGTGTAGTAGAGGAGATATACATGGATGAGTATATATATATATATATATGTATGTATGTATGTATGTGTGTGTGTAATACTTGGACTACTATATCAGATCTGTGCATAGAATGCCATTACTATAAGAAGCTTCTATGCAATTATCATATTTAATATAATGGAGGATATTGGTTGAATCTAAGTGTTAGTTCTATGTGTATTTGGATCTAGTATGTTCTTGATTTCATCATGGTTAGTACTTAATTTTTTTCTCCCTTAGTTATAGATATGGCATGCTCTATAGAATGATGTATTAATAATGGAACTACATGTATTAAGTCTTCATCATGCTAACATCCTGTAATAGCAACCCTAAAGATGGACCTGGTACCTTTACCCGCTTCTGTGTGAGTGCTCAGTCTGTGATGAGTGTTGTGATAGCATGTCTGGGGTCTTATAGGTGAATTATAGGTTGCATCATTGGTTCTATTGTCGGACCTCTTTTTAGTTGTTTTCAGGATGGTTCACGATGAAGACATACCGGTTGAACTTAGCAAGTGTTGAGGAGTGGATACATGATCTAGAAGAAGAATATGCATAGCGGTTCAACACTAGATCTGAATTTAATGCACTCGTGTGGGTGGAAAAAATATGTATGACAGTTTATATGAGATATTTTTCATTATCTTTCCAGTATAATTGTATGAGTGGTTGATTACTTATGCATCTAAGTGAAATTGGAGGTATCGCACACTTGTCTAGATGCAGGAAGAATTTCAGGCCCTTTATGATGTTGATCTGATTTGGACTCGAGTTGTGGATACATGGTTCTATGGTGTTTTGAATAGTTATATTTTGGAGTACTCAATTTCCACTTATTTGTGTCTAGAGGTAGTTGAATTCCAGTTTTTATGATATCCAAGGGGAACTTACCTGCAAGGAATTCCACTGGAAATCAAGATCCTAATGGTAACTTTGAATCTAGAGAGTAAATTGATGGCTAACTAAACCTTACCACGTGTGATGGTAGGAGTAGGTTTGGTAAAATATGGCAGACCTAGCAGCGAAAGGTAGAGAGAGGAAAGGCGGATTAATTATAATGAGGCGCACGAGAGGGAGATAGAGAAGCAACGGGAGGTTGCAGAACAAATGGCGTTGTGGAGAAAGATAGTTCGGGAAGGAGTTGAAATTCACATAGAAGACGTGGAACTTGAGCATCAGGAACTCCCCTATTTGGGAAAACATGATAGGGAACCCTCCCCATCCTCACGTAGAAGCGTGCTAGTAGAGACATGACCTAGGCCACGGGTGCACATCTAACTCCACACGTAACCTTTCCCTTGCACTTGGTTTTCTAGCATCTAGTATAACAAGCAGTCAACAAAATAATTCAAGCAGTGGAAGAGTAGGAGTGAGTATTATGAAAGGTACAATAATGGTAGCACAAATGAATTTGTTGTTATATGGGAGTACTTTTTTAGGTGTATTAGTAGCACAAAATACAAGCTCACCGATTTTCGACTAACTTCTGGGAGTGGTAACGCTTCATAGGTTGTTGGGGTATAGTTCGTTCTACTATTAGGACACGGGAAGTACATCTTCTGGTCCAACCCCAGCCACAATTTTGGGATCAAGAGGCATAGGTAGCTCAATTTCGGTGGATCTAGTGGTTTTGGAGGTAAGGGAAACACAGGAGGTTCTAGATCAGGTGGACAAGGTCCGCAACACTCCTGAATATTTACATGGAGATGTCTCTTCATCTTCTAGAGTATAGGGGCATAGAAGATGTTGTTGAACATGTGCATATGTGTGAAATAATGTGATGTGTAAAATAAATCATGGATTCTGAGCGTAGGGAAAGTCAATTTTCCACTACATTACAAGGGCGCGCACACATACTTGTACAAAAATTTGATCCTAATCAGACTTGCGTAGACTATACAACTTTAAAATATGCATTCCTTAAAGAGTTTCACATCCCTAAGTTTGAGCAAAAGAGTATTATTACATTCAAGGATATTAAGAAAGGCACTATTGAAAGTGTTAGAGAGTATGATGCATATTTTAAAACACTATTATCTAAGCTTTCTTATGACATACACGCAATCTAGCATGCACAATGGTTCGTTGGGGTTTGATTACACCTTTTAGGAGGGAATTATCACATAAGACATACACTGATCTTTGTGAAGCACTTCAAGTAGCCTTACACACTTGAAATTTTTTGAAGTATAAACACCGGAGTGAGCCCATTTTTAGAAGCACAGATCACAACTATGAAAAAATAGTTAGAGAAACTATCATAAAATTTAACACATGAGATGCGCACAGGGATTTGGTGCAAATATTTTGAAGTAGAAGGACACACCAAGGATAGTTATCCTCATATATCAATGTGATCATTGTTGATGGATTGTGAAATATGCCATTTAAACCATGATGCTATTCATTTCCCATTATTACAACACACGATAAGGAAGAACATTTCAAGCAAATGGAAAATATGCAAGTCCATGACTCATGACATTGAAGATTACTAGCTGGTTGGTTAGATCCATGATGCTATAGATATTGGTGTATGACAGATAAGAGTTTCAGATAACTCTAAGTGAAAGAATAAGCATCGGGATCGGATCATAATCAGTGCGCTATGATAAGAATGAAGGATGTTTTGAAGGAGGTCGTGGCAGAGGTTGAGGATATTGTGGTGGATTTTGAGGATGAGGCCGTGGTAGTGGAAGAAGTGAGTTACCCTATGGAACATGTTATACATGCAGATCACTTGACCACTACATGCATGAATTTCCTTAGAATATTACATGTTCTTTTTGTGGAAAGAACCATAGCTATGAGGAGTTCCTAGACTTGTATGAACATCTTAGTAAGCAACGTAAATAAAAAACAAAGGCATAGGGATGGTTAGGATACATCACGCTATTTAAAATCAATGGATTCCTAAGTTGGTGGCAAAGTCAAAAGAGTTTCAAGTGAAGAGTACGACCTGCATTGTGGCAACACAAACCGATAAGAATTATAGTAGAAGCCTACCATCACCAAGGAGGAGGTTCTACATGCATGATACATAGATATATCCTATTAGAAGGAGGTTTATTAGGAAACCATGGAAGTTCTCAGGAATCTTTAGGGTGAGATATAATACTTAAAATAGAAATCAAATAATATGGAGTAAAAGAAATTACCGAGAGATAGGCCAAATAGATATAGATGATGTAAGGGAAGTGTGTGAAATGTTATGCTAGGAAAATATCATTCCATTGTTAGGGATTTGGTTAAAAGGAAACATTCCATGTGCAAGATTTGAGACTAGATGAAAAATCCTACATGTGAATCTTCCCCCATAGCTTAGATTATGATAAGGAAATCACTCTAAATTTTGTTGTGGATGGGTGGCTATTGAGTAATATACTTGATTGATACAGTGTAAATTTCAATGTTCTTACTTTAGATGTATGGGTACAAATGGGGAGACCCCATTATAGCCATCCTATAATGTATTATTCATGGATAATTGGACTAAGGACACTCTCATCGGAGTCTTGAAAGATGCATCCATTACCATACAAGGAGCCAAGTTCACTGGAGACTTTGAAGTTTTAGTGCTAATGGAGTTAGACAACTTACCAAATCTATTGAGGCATCCGTGGTGCTATGTAAATAATGTTGATCTTTGGTTCAAAAAGGGCTATATCAGTTTTGAAAACAAGGAGCAAAGAGTTATCATCCCTTTAATAGATGGAAAATCATGCCATATGTTGAGCCCTTAAGTGAAGAAGTTATGAATAGGATTTATGTACGTGCCATCCGAGATCTAGAGATACTTGAGCCAACCAAAGAAGGAATAATTTAGTGGGAGGATGCACAGTCTATTAGTGATACTACAAGTGTTTCTTGTGATAATTGGGCTCATAACACTTATGATTTGGTAGGGCACGAAGTAAAGAGCATATTTCCTAGAGGTAGTAAACCACGTTATGTCAGCGTGCATAGGTAATAACTTGGTACCTTGTTATACAAGAAAGAGATCCTATGGTATTCTTGTGTGCCATGGAATAACACTAGATAAACCCATTGGAAAGAAGAAATATGCTAGCATATACACTATGTGGAATAACATAGCACACTGGGTGAGTGGCCCATAAGGATAATATTGTAGGATGGAATGAAATTAGGATTGTTCTTGTTACTAGGTTCTTCAGGAGTAATGCACCTACTCAAATATGTACTTATCATGGTAATCAACCTACTAAACAACACGTTTATAAGTGTGAGAGACTTTCAGAAGAAGGAAGGAAGCTTTAACCCTTCTCTTTAGGTGCACAAGTTTTATTCCACTTTACAAGGATGCACGCGTGCTTGGTATGTATATGTAGAACTCCATAGAGAGGCTGGATATTGGCAGGATTTAATTGCAGGAATGACCCAAATGTTTGACTTCTTCTCTACAAAGCCTCCAGTGGAAGAAGCATTAAATTCATAAAGCACTTAACTATGGGAGATAGTACCAAGGTGAAGAACTAATTGTAAGAGTTATTAGATGAAGGAAACTCAAGATCATGTCTTGTTGAAGAAATAGAGGCAGATGTCATACTAATTCAACGCACTTTCCTTGAGAAATAAAAAGGAAAAATGGTCTACTTAGTGGATGACGAAGAATTCAAAAATCTGGATGTAAACTATTCAATAGGTGGGTGTGAGGTGTTTGATAGTGCAAATAAGACCACATGAACCTATCATGAACTTTGTGAAGACAAATCGGTGAATATTGGGACAGATAATAATGAGCCTAAGGAAGCCATAATTAGAGACATTGGTCATACTCTGAAGTGGAAAAAATCATAAAGTTACTAAGGGGTTATCGGGATTTATTCCCTAGGGGGTACCATGAACTTAAAGGCATGTATGAATCACGGGGGAGATGAAGATAAAGCTTAAAGAGGGTGTGTGCCGATTAGAAAGATACCTTATAGAATGAATCCTAACTTACATGAAAAGGTAAAAGAAGAGATTGATAAAATGTTGAAGTTTAGGATCATCAAAACCCTTGATGATTTAGAATGGGTTTATCCAATGGTGATCGGTATCAAGAAGGATGGATGGATTAGAATATGCATGGTCTACGGGAGCTGAATGTTGCATCTATAATTAATCCATTTCCTACACCATTCATTGAGAAAATACTAGAAGGTGTTAGAAGGCGTGAAATCTACTTGTTTATAGATGGATTATCCAAATCATCGTGGTTAGGATTACCTAGGAGGATTAGGAAAAGACTATGTTTACTATTGAATGGGGTAGCTTTAAGCCCCTTCAAATTCTATACTATAATGCCTTGTGGTATGAAAAATGTGCTGCTTTGATTTTCACGCATAGTTGTCTATGTGTTCAAGGAATTTATTCACAACTTTTTACAGTCTATTTAGATGATTGGATGGTGTATGGATTAGTTAAGGATCATTGTGAAAATCTTCACTTAATGTTTGAAAGATGTATACAATTGATTATCTCCTTAAACATCAAGAAGTGCATATTTCCTACCATTGTTTGGGATATCTTTGTTTTATATATCTTCCCCACAGGTATATAGACAAGTGGAAGAATATGGAAACCAAAGAAATTCAAACCTCATGGCCCATTTAAAATTTCAAAAGGAGCACGACAATGAGTGTCGACATAAGAAAGAATGCGCCCATGGCACACAAAAGGCGCGCATGAAAATGAGTGTCGAACAAAAAGCAAAATGGATTCTATCGCCCATGGCACACAAAAAGGGGCGACTCAAAATGAGTGTCGACAGCAAAATGGATGCGCCCATGGCGCACAGAAGAGGCGCACAGAAATGAGTGTCGACATAAGAAAGAATGCGCCCATGGCGCACAGAAGTGGCGCATGACAATGAGTGTCAACGGGGAAAAAGTTGCTCCTTGGTGCACGTAAGAAGATGTCGACACACACACGGATGCGCCTATGGCGCACCTTCAGGAGGCGCAACATTCTCGAGTTATTAGACAGGAAACTCATGAGCACGTCTTGACCCGAGATATTCGAGATGGCCATAACTTTTGACCTAGGAGCTCCGATTCACACAAGGTTGGACTTTTCGGAAAAAAAAAGGCGGCGTCCTCTACCTAACTATGACTGGATATCTTTAATTGGGTGGGAACAAGTTCTTAAAAATGCAAAATACAGTTTGCCACTTTGGGGTTTGATATGGTCCTCACCTACCACCATAATGAGATGAATTAAATACAACTTTGAGGTGGTTGGGGTAGATTTGGACTTTCTCTCTCTTCTCTCTCTCATTCTTCCTATAAATTGTAAGGAGGGGCTTCTTTCTAAAGGTTGGACATTCTTGTTTTTCCCTCCCTTCTTCTCTTTGGCAGTGAATGCAGGGAGTTCAAACCTCCTATCTAAAACCGTAATGCAACCTTGTCTCTTGGCATTTTACAAGGTTGATCAATCTTTGGAGTAAATTAATGCATGTCTCACGTGGATGATTATCAACCCTCTCGGTGTTTATTTGCATTTTCTTGATCTTTCACTTTGTAAATCAGAAGGCATCTCAGTGCATGATCTTGCATTACATTTTTATGGTCTGTGTTTATTGGCAAGACAGGTGTTCTTCATTCCTCGGTGCATCACCTCCTTAGCTTAGGTTTATTTTTATGCATTTTTCTCTCCCTGTCTCCTTGGAAAATTAGATTAGGTTTTGAGTAGACCCTCTGCATTTTTACGTGTGCATCTGAACAGAGGGAATAGGAACCGGCCTTCATCCGGAGAGCTTTTTTCGATTTTGCAAGGTCCCACACTTGGGAAAAGCTCCATGTTATGTAATCACACTGAGAATCTGCAACCCATCGAGTTACAGAGTCCCAGGGGTGCTGTGATTCACCATCAACGGATACTTTTAGGACACATAATCTGGAAGGTTTATTAGTTGATCCAGCCAAGGTTGCGGTCATTATAGGCCTAAGGGATCCTACCAACTAGAGTGAGGTGCACAAATTTTTGGTCATATAGGATATTACGAAAAGTGTATCAAATGATATGCCAAATTTTTGCACCATTAGAAGAGTTTCTTGAAAGGGAAAGGTACGTTCTCTGGGGATAACCGCAAAGTGGCACTCATTTGAGTCATTAAAGGAAAAACTTACTACCGTGCCTATTATACATTTACCGCATGGGATCAACCATTTCAAGAACATGTGGATGCCTCGACATGGCCATTGGTGTGATGTTAGCTCAACTTGGAGAAGGTTTTATAGATCATCCTATCTGTTTTGCTAGTAAAAAGTTGACTCTCTAGAATATAATTACATAACTACAAGAGCGTGAAGCTTTTTTGATGATCTATGCATTACACAAGTTCGATTTTATTTTCTAGCTACACCATTTGTATTATATACAAATCACATGGAATTGAAGTATTTGGTAAACAAGCCCGTTTTACAAGGGCACATATAAAGATGGGTACTATTATTTCAAGAATTTGATTTCACAGTTGTGGTAAAACTAGGGAAAAGTAATTCTGGACTAGACCATCTATGAAGAATACATTCGGAGAAGAAACACAGTAATTAAGAATACCATTTTAGATGCATAGTTATATATGTTACAATGAATGCCATCGAATTAAAGGACATTGCTATCTTTTTATAGGCGGTGTGGCACGGAAGGAATGAAGGCCTTAGAAAAGAAATAACTTTCTATATGCATGGCACCTTTTATTTTGATCAGCAGTGACTTGTATGCAAGTTAGGTAGAGATGTGGTATTGCTCCATTGTGTATTGGATCGTGAGCGTACGAGATATTATGGAGGAGGCTCATGGTGGTATTGCAAGTGGCCACTATGCAGGTGATGATAATGTGCAGAAGATCCTACTCATTTGGATTATGGTGGGAGACCCTATATAAATATTGTAAGTTGTATTACAGGCATGTGATCATTATCAGCATCTAGGAAAACTAGGGAAAAGAGATGAGATGCCTTTAAGACCTATTTCTAGTGCATAACCATTCGAGAAATGGGCTATCAAATTTGTAGGACCTATTTCACCACCACACGTAGGACTAGATCATGCTACATCATTACTTGCATAGATTATCTCACAAGGTGGGTAGAAACAACACCTACAAAGGATTGTATGGTAGCTACAACAACTAGGTTTATATGGGAAAATGTTCTTACATGGTATGGATGTCCTCTAAGTTTGACAAGTGATAGGGGCACACATTTTTGAATGAGACAATAAAGATATTATTAGATGATTTTATGGTTACGCACCATAAGACTACACCTTACCATCCATAGGAAAATGGAACTACGAGGCTTTCAACAAGATTTTGAGCTAGACCTTGAAAAAAATTGTGATACTAGAAAAAGGTCTAGGATGATAAAATGTTTGTTGTACTTTGGGCATATAGAACAACTTATAAGAGGTTAAAAAAATCCACACCATTTTTAGTTAGTGTTTGGCATAGAATCCATTCTTCCTATGGAATTCATGTTACCTTCTTTGCATATCACGTGCTGGAGGTCTAGTTGATGAGAAATATTTAGAAGAATGTATGGAAAAGATAATCAAGCTAGATGAGTGATGAGCCATAACATGTTGGATTCATAATCAAGAAAATTCCAGGTAGAAAGCATGGCATGATAGAAACATAAGGGATAAGAATTTTGAGATTGGACAAATGGTGCTTCTCTATGACTCTAAGTTCTTGCGCCATCGAGGGAAACTTAAGGTACATTGGTTGGGGTTGTATGTTATCACTCACATACTCGAAATAGGTTTTTCCAATTAGAAGCACTTAATGGAACATGGCTACCTAGTTACTTTAACGGGAAAGGTGAAGCCCTATCTTCTTCTTGTTTGTAATAAGGCGGTGTTGTCATTTAGATTAGGTTTTCAATTTTACATGTTTCCTTCTTTGTCTCTATGATTTGTCAATTTAGTTGGTGTGTTTGTGTAATAAGCATGTTTGTGCACGTCAAGGTAATTAATATTTGAAGCATGTTTATGTGTAGAGGACTGCACATACTTTTACTATGGGGTGCTTGTTGATATCCAAGTATAAGACTTACTAGAATTGAAAGGTGAAAAGAATAAATTGCTACGGGTGTTATTCAAGTTAAAATATCGCTTCTAAAAAGTGACCAAAGATGGAGATGAATGAAGGGAAAATATAACATGAGGTAAGTGGATGCCATAACAACTACCAAAGGAAGGTGCGGTGATAAGGTACTCGGCGTAAGGAATCATGTTGAAGAGAAGTATGTGACCATAGGGTAGGAAGGCGCACTATAAGGTTATAACTAGGGTATGAAGATGTACCATGTAGAACGAATGAAATTTGTCAACAAATGAGAGGACATTGGGTACGTGAAGAAGTAATAAATGCATCAAAAATGTGAAAATATATATAAGGATGGGATGTGAGTTCATTCTTACTATTGCAATTAAGAGGATTTGAAAATATCTAAGTGTGAAGAGTTGAGAAATCATGCAAAGAGTGTGAAACTAGACATGGAAAGGAGGTTTGTGAAAAGGAGACACATTACAAACAAGCTAGGGCATGTGATTTCCACTAGGGCATGTGGGTTTGAGCTAGGGTTTGATTTGCACATTACGAAGTCAAAGGTGGGTATTTTTAGAGGTGTAGAAATGGCACCAAAGAAGGTAGTTGAAGTAGGAGTTAGAGAAATAAGAAGGTGGCCGTGGATGAAGAATAAATGACCCTTGAGAGAAATTTTGTAGATATGCAATATCTAGAGGGGGTCATAGTAGGCTCGAATGGTATTTCCACATTCGGAGAAGAAATATAAGTAAGTATAACCATCGTACCATAAAAATACGGAGCTAGATGCACTATTGAACACGAAGATAAATAAGCGTATGATGTAGGACATGTCGGTCTATGATGACAACTTGGGAGAAGTTATTGTAAAATATTGGAGTATATTAGTTATACGAGCTTCCATACTTTGGAAAATATGATCCCTTGTACTAATAGCTCATGAGCAAAGTACATGAAGACATCTTCTATTTTTCAGACACGAGTAAGGATTTCAGCCACACTTATCTCCACAAAGTGACAGGGTTGAAGGCTACATGTGTAGAAATCAAAGAGGACTTAATAGACAAGGATGCAATTTTAGAGACTGTGAGGTTAGTTAGGGTATACCCGGGTTCACATGGAATAGACATAGACAAGATGAAAAAGTACCCGGTTTTGTGGCATCCGTGCACACCTTCTAATAAAACTAAATGACCAAGAGAGATGGTCATAAGTGAACACCATGTGGCTACATGTCATTGCGAAAGAAGATGTCCGAAGGGGTAGTATACAAAATTTCAAAATACATTGCGGAAACTATCGTAGAAGAAGCACATTCAAGAGGAAAGATAAGTTTTGGGGCTGTTCTATTGTCTCTGGTATTCATGGAGATTGGGGTGCTGATGGACCAAAGGAGAAGATCTGAGAGTATCCCATGGAGAACAAGTCACCTATAGAACAATTCAACAAGTACTTATGTGAAGGATTGATGACTGAATCAATCAAGTAGAGGGTTGAGAAGTGGTATGATAGGCTCTGCATTGTATTTGAAGAGGAATGGCACATCCCCAAAGAATTACCTTCGGTGGTGGGTAAGGCAGTACAGTTTGCAATATACCAACATTTTTGCATCGCACGATTTGTAATGAAGGACGAGGCTTGGAGCCCATGGTGCAAACTGTCATATGCATTCATAGTGAGGTATTTTAGGCATTGGTTCATAGGCTCTCATACTCACACCAACTATTCAATGCAGACAAGGTAGGCTGCGACTACCACACACTAAGGAAGAAGTATGGATATCCAGGACATAATGCATATATTGAAAGGCTCATCTCATATGTGTTGAGCATAAATCCAGTAATTTTGGCTTTTTGGAGACATTGGAGCAACACTTGTGTACCTCCAACTGAAGCCCAAGCTGGAAAATAACAAGTATGTGGAAGATGAGTTCGCGTTCCCTGTGGCACCGAAGGGTAAGCATACCATTGAGAACATTCCAGTTACCTAAGCCCATAGAGACAATCAAAGTAGAGGATGAGGAGGATGAGTTCTAGGATGGTGGTGTTCGAACACATGAGGAGGTAGCCATCGATAAAAGGGAATAAGTGTGCGTAACTATGCCAACTCATTAGCAGGAAGAAGAAGAGGATATAGAAGCAGTTCAAGGAGAGCGCCACTTTAAAAGAGTATTCAGGCGAACAAGGACTCAAGGTTCTACTCCACAATCAGTGCATAGGTCACCTCGACTATCTCCACAGAAGGAGACAACTGAGAAAATAATAAGGAAGTTGAAATTGGGTGAAGAGGTAGAGGAATCCGAGGAAAGCGCGTCAGGGTCTCCTACACCACCTGAATATGAGGAGGAACCACAGAGCAGGGAGGAGCAATAAGAGGAATCAAAGGATGAAGGAATGAAGGATGGGGAGGAAGGAGAAAAGGAGATAGAAGAAGCCATGCATGAGATTGATCAGGGTATGTTAGAAAAAACTCCAAATCTTGGAGCCCCAGTTCCTAAGGGGCCTAGAACAAAGAGAATGAGTGGAGAACATAGTGCACCAATCATGGGCTATGCTAAGGACATAGGTAAAATTGTCTCATGCCCATTTTCAGAGAACTATGACACAAAAGGATTTATTTTGCTGGGATTTGATGGATAAGATATGATGACCATGTGCACAAGGAAGAAACTTTCATGGTCGATGCACAAGTATACAGATGAACCATACTTTGATGTGTGTCGAGTCATGCATGTTGAGGAGGTTGAAAAATACTCCCCAAGATAGACACAAAACTGTAAATCCTATTGTTATGTCTGATGAGAAAGTAAGTAATGCATTGGTAAAGGTATCCATAGAGGTGGCTCACAGGAACATGGATAAGGCCACAACCATCAAGGCGCTGCGATGGGAAATTTTAAAAAATGTAGAAATAGCACACCTTATCCAGAAAGGGATTTGGAACAAAGAAGAACCATGCCTTTATCAAGCATGGATGATACTATTAGGGACAATGTACCTAGTGCACCCACATCTAGAGTCAAAGGTATTAGAAACATTTCCTTCAGTAATGCACTATGTCAAGACTTTAGTGGATTTTTCACTTGAAGATGAAACCATGCGAATGCCAACACCAAAGAATCCTGAGCAAGAGGAAGAAAGGTCAAGGGATGTAATGAAGATAAATATTTTATCTTATGAAGGACTACTACAAGCACTACAAGAAGAACTAAAGAAGGTAGACCAAGCCTTGAACATCTATACAGCTCTAGATGTGCTCATTGAAATAAAAACCCTGGAGGAGACAATGAGGTCCAGAAAGTGATGAAGGATGACACATTAGGCCATGTAGAAAGATTAACACTGGTTAAACAAAAGTATGAGGCCCTTACAGCAACACAAGAACCACACAAGGGATGGCTAGATGAGCTTGGGAAACTCATCGCGCAGAAGATGGATTTGCTAGAGGGAAGGATGACTGTAATGTCCAACATTGTATTGGTCTTGTAGAATGAGAAAGGAGAGATTGTGCAAGATGAACTAGATTCCATTGCTTGTGGACATTCCAGAAAAAGTAGAGGAAGCACTCGTTGAGTGGCAGACCTTGGAGGCTGAAATAAAGGAGGAATATCCCGAATTAATTTTTTAGGTTGAAGTGGATGAAGCTGCAGGGTAACATCATTATTTTATGCATATAGATTCATTCTTATTCTTTCCATTCAGATTATTTAATTCATTTTTGAGACAACCATTTCTGGGGTAGCAATACAATTAGTGTGGGGTAATGTTGAGTAGAGAATACTTAACAAAAGGCACACAAGAGGTCCGTACAGGAAAATAGGGCATGTTCAAAGGCATGAATGGATAAGGGAAACACACATACGAAGGATAAGTTCATATTTTAGGACTTAGCCATTTTTGCACATGAGGATCTATTTTTAGAGATGGTGTGCAGAGCACACAAACAAAGTAGAGACATGCATGCCACACATTGGCTATTTTTGGAGGATCGACTACAAAGCACTTTACATGGATGCAAGCTAAGAATAGGTTTATCACTTTGTCAGTTAACTAAAGGAAGTCTATTATTATCACACTTGCATGTGGGGCTATGACTGTAAAAAGTGTGTAGCTAATAATAACATGCAACCTATTTCAGGATTGGATAAGTGGTGAAGGGAAAGTCCTCACCCTTATAAATATGTAGTGAACTGCATAGTAGAGGATATATACGTGGATGAGTAGAGAGATATAGAATATGTATGTATGTGTGCAAGAATGGACTATTGTATCAGATATGTGCGCATAGAATGTCATTATTGTAAGAAGCTTATGTGCAATTGTCATATTTAATATAATGGAGGATATTGGATAAATCTAAGTGTTAGTTCTGTGTATTTGGATCTAGTATGTTCTTGATTTCATCATGGTTAGTACTTAATTTTGTTCTCTTTTAGTTATAGATCTGACATTCTCTGTAGAATGATGTATTAATAATGGAACTACATGTATTAAGTCTTCATCATGCTAACATCCTGCAATAACAACCCTAAAGAGGTACATGGTACCTTAACACACTTCGGGTGAGCACTCAATATATGTTGAGTGATGTGCCAGTGCACCTGGGGTCTTACTAGTGAATTCTAGGCTGCATCAACATCATTAATCCATTTCCCCACTCTAATCAAATTTGAACATGTGTTCCTTTCACTGAGTGGGGTTATATTCATACTTTGCATCGTATAAATTAAATATTCCTTAGAATATTCTGTCAGGTTTTGGATTTTTGTTTACACTTTGCAGCCATTAAGTAACTTTTGTAATTATGCAAATAAAACCCTTATATAGCACAACCAATTAAATCATGCCATGTACTTTCAGGCATAAGAGAATAAAGTGCATTTTACATTTAAAATCAAAGGAATGACACACAAATGGAATTTATAAGGATTAACATGATCAAATGATAATGCTTTTGTGGATATTTCTCTGAAATGACATGGTTATGATTTTATTGATTGAAAAGAGGATTCACACTAGATTTATGATCAAATATGGTATTTTTTCTTGGTTTAACATGGTTTTATCATCTAAACATGCTTATTTTAGAGTCTAATAGATAGGACATGATTTTTTTTTAATACACATTTAAAACAAAAAGGAGTGAGCTAAAAATGAGCACCAACAGAGGCCATGAGAGCCAAGGAGTTAGCAAAAAGAGGAGTTGAGGTAGCATCATGAGTATTTTTAGCAATAATCAAAACATGTAGAATATGTAAAAGATGAGTGGGATTATTACACAAAGCTTGTCAAAAATCAATGAGTTTTTAATTATTCTTGATGGACATTAGTATCCTTGTCATATGAATTTTCACTATCAAATGTCTCTATTTTGCTAAGGGGAACATTATAAGAGTTATCAAAAGTATTTTTAGTTGTATCCATTGATGTAGAGACTTCATCCATTGATTTGGAAAACCTACAGGAGGATGGAGGAATATCAAGATGTTCAAGAGACCTAAATCTATCACTATGGGTGACAGCTTAATAAAAACCCTAGAAAGAAGGTGAATTTGAAAACGGGCTCACCAAAATGATTAAGATAAAATTTGAAACAAGAGCCTAATATGATAATATTGTAGAAGTAAAATTAATATTCAATGAAGTACAAAAATTAGCCAAAGAGAACTAAGCAATAAAATGTGAAACCCTAGTTGTAAAGATGAGAAAAATATACTTAGTTGATTAAGAATAAATTATGAACTATGTCAAAGTGTTGACTAGATGAGTGAAGTAGAAGGAGTGTCACAAAAAAAGACCCATAAAAATGTAGATCTAGACATATATGCTTTGATTGGGGTGCCTGGAGAGGGAAAAGGGTGCCCATGGGTTCCCTAGGCCTTTTTATGGGTGTTTAAGTCTATGGAAAATCTCATAAAACCTCCTCTTAACTATCATAAGGTATTCATCTCTAGTTTTTTTGTATCACTTTGAGGTTGGAATAAGATCTCTCGAGATCGCTGTAAACCTACAATGAAATATGAACATGCAAAACCCTCAAATAGACATCAAATCCTATAAATTAAATATGTAGAATGAGGGGTGAGACTTTCCTCATCTATCACGATGGTGAACTTATGACTGAGCACTACACTACATCTTAGACCAAATGTAGTTGTGTGTGTGTGTGAAATTAAAACCTAGGTGGCTCTCATGTGAGTCACACTTGATAGCGAGAAAAATAGCTAAATGTAAATAAATGTAAGATATGTTTCCATGGAATAGAATGAAATTCCCTCCTATGAAGTGTATGCAGAATAACCACCCTTGTAACCCTTGGGATGGTGCTATATGGATGCAATGAAGCCCTTAGATTCTTGATGGATAAAACATTAGGTGCCGATAGCAAATGCTTAGCACTTGGTCCTTTATTATGATCACATAGCTTTATATTTACATGATTCCCTTGCTTATATTTCATAATCGACCCCAAAAAAGCCAAATAGAAAAATATAAGATGCTTAAACAACTAGAAAGGACTTAATAAGTGAGATTAAAATACAAAGAGGTCGGGGAACCTAAAGGGGATGACGACGCTGGCGTTGGCATCATGGCTTGGCACTAGTGTCCAGGATGATAAAATACAGAGTATAATAAGGCGGATTGAACAAGTAAAGGTGTATGACCAAAGGAGTAACAGAAGACAAAGAAATGTGTCCAAAGACACTTAAGAATCATATGAATAGTAATATATAATCGGACTAGATAATTACCCAAAGTGTGTGATTTTGTTTTTACATGTCCCAAAGAACATATTTAATGAATTGAAGAAGCATTACTTTCCCTTTATGATGTCGGAAAGGATAACATTAAGAAAAATCAAAGGAAAACATTTTTAAGAATAAATAATATATTCATAAAAAAATGGATTTCCTATAACAAATGCTCCAAGTCATTATTCAAGCCATGGATGAGGGAATTTGTAAGGATCCTATGGTGCTAACAACTGAGTATAGTTTCTTATGCCAAGCACATGCCAATTATACCAAGAAGACGTTGGAAGAATGGGAAGAGAAGATGAGCATGCTTCCCGATAATTAAATGATGTCGTCTCAAGGGGAAGCCAAATATTTTTGGAAGAAACTATCATGATTATAATCACATAAATCCAAGGGGTGTTGACCATGTAAGATTTTAACAATCTACTTAAATGGTTCATGGTCCATTTCCATAAGAACATTGCAGAGGCCAATGAAGTAGAAGTAGCTAGAGTCATTGAAATTGTGTCCCAAACTAAGGAAAAGATCCAAAAGATAAAAAATATGAAGAAAATGATAAGGAATATTATGCCCTCTCAAAGGTTCATTTTGGGAAAATCCCCCAAAATCTTTATAAGACCTATAATCGGCCTTAAAAATATTTCTAGTGACTATTTAATTTGCAGAGATTCCTCGACAAATAATAAAAAGGTACATACACTTCCATCTTTGACCTAAAATAATCCTACAATAAAGCAAGAACAATGATTAGATAGTAGGAATATTCTAAGTGGCATGCTGAGCCATGATTCCATTGTAATCATCCTAACAGAAATCAGTTAGGATATTTTTGTAAAGGCTAGCTGTCTACTTTTGTAATCCTAGGTATCTTTCCAGATTATGGAGGTGAAATGAGGCCATCATTTTGTATAAGTACAAGTGTATGCCTCCATTTTCAAGGAAAGTGATTTCTTGATTAATTACTTCAATTTGGTTGAAATTAATCCATACAAGTTGAAATAATATTCTCTCATATCCATTTTATATAGTTTTCTTTGTGAAGGGTGACTAATATTAGAATTGTTCCTATGCTTTGTCTATGATCTTTAAATTGTGTTTATGCAAATTTAAGGAAGATATGGTAGTGAGATTTGATTTGAAAAATTAAATAGATGTAGATCCAAGCAATTTAAATAAATTTTTCAAATCAAAAATTATCTATTGCAATCATTTTTCTAATGTCTTTTGAATCTATGCATTAATAGCATGTTAATTTGTGTGTGAACTAAATTTAATGCTCTTGGTAATTTTGAAAGCATATAATATCCAATTACTTAATATCAATCTCATAAAGCATGATTTCTATAGGAATTTATTTTCTCTTTTCCATTTCTCTCTCTCTTTATTTTCTTTTGAATATTATTATTTAGTTATATTATACTTAGGACTACTATAAAGAGAAATCTAGTGAGAAGGTGTAGGGAGTGGCACTAGAAGGATTTATAAATTCCAAAAAAACACCCCTCATTAATCTTATAAGTTCAATGCACTGAAAATCATGCACTAAGTCACTTGTTGGATCTAAAATGAGGAGGACATAAGAGCCTCTTTTCTCCGTGAAAGTGTATGTATCATACACACATCAAAAAGAAAGAGAGGAAACATTTGGCACTAAAAAGATGGCAATATTTTTCAATACCAAATATAGGGAATATTTCTTTGCACTAACACACATTTATCCTTGAAATTACATTATATATACTTATTTATTTTAAAATTAGTTTTAAATCGTTCATTAAATTGCATATATATACCGGATTTACCAAGACTTATAACCAAGTCCCATTTTGACACATGATTATCTCATATGTTTTTGGATTCTCATATTATGCCACACTCTAATAAATGGAAATAAAAGATTCTAAAGACACCTCCAAGTCCTCCCAAGATAGCTAAAATACTAAGTCCTCTTAAATTAGGGAATCCAACTTTCATAGATGTACCCATAATGGATTGGTTGGTTGGGTCCTCCATTAATATCCCCTATCCTACCCATGATTTTCATAGGAATCCAGAGAAATACCTTCTTGTATTTGATTCTTTCAAGTAGCATTTTTCTAAGAAATGTATTAGGACCTTCAAATCATATCTAGAACATATTAGGCCTTTTAGCACCCATTTTATCTCTAGAAGATCTCACCCTTCCAAGTTTTATAAATATTCTCATACACCTGTTACATTTAGTGGCTCTTATCCTCCCAAGATTATTTTAGCTCTTCCCATGCAAAAATAATATCTCGTGGCTCTCACTCTTTGATCCTCCCTCACAAATATACACCATTGCACACTTGCTTTCATGGATATCATACACCTTGCTCTCCTCCTAAGGTTTCTATGGCATATGAAACTATTACAACACCTCTTTCATATGGTTATTCTTCATTAGAACACATGATTTCCACACCTCTTGTTTCCTTTGGCTCAGCTCTAGCTCCTCATGAAGTCATTATTGGGTAGCTCTTGTGCTACCCCTCTCTTTGTACATAGCTACATTAAAAAAAAAAATAATTCATATATTTGTAAAAATACAAAACTAAGATCTGTACACAACTTGCATTTTTAGCACTTCGCATTACATATGTTGTTGGTCACTTTGTTTTGATTAATACCATATATTTTCTAATCTTTACACATGTGCGTTCATGATATATATTGAGCTTGATGTAGGTCACATAGATCATTACATACTAATAGAGCAACCATGGTTGGTTACATTCTTCGCTCGAGGATATCCCTCCACACTATGCATGTTTTATCGTTTTGTTATAATTCCTTTGTAATTACTCATTACGCTTGATTACATATATTGTGTATATGTTATTTTTCAAACTAATAGGACTAACACATGTGTCTTGTGCAACATTGAAACATCTTACTTCATATGATATCTTATCACTTATTTCTCTAATTATTATTTGACATTATTACATGTTAGAATTTTTTTTTAATTTTTTGTGTTACTACTTTCATACTTAATTTTATACGAACTAAGTGTTTTGATTGTCTTGTGACACTTTGGGTTTCCCATGTTTATGGCTTAATTAATTATTTGGCTATATTACGCTCTTACATCTATGTTGTTATTACTATTATTGTCCTATTTGTTATCACTACTTATATTAATTTTGTTGTTATGGTTGTTTAATGCTTTATGCAACATGGTTACCACCATGCACAAACCCATTTTTATAGGTAGATGTTCTCCAAATGTGGCCACCTCTTCATTGTTCTACACTCTTTTACAACTTATTAAATATACAATGTATGGGCACACATCTATTATTTTAATCAATGCTCAATTAGTTTTCACACATGCCTAAAAAGAGAGGGAATCCATCGAGTACATTCTACACTTATGGGAAGAATCACAAGCTTAGATACAAGTCTTCACAGGGAAAAAGTACTCTAATTTTTTTGCAGAATTACACATGGCCAAAATTATGCAGGAGGGTTAGGACCATATTAATGGTTTTACCACAACATACATTTTCACCTTGGGAATAAACACAAAATTTATCTACAATTTCATGTTTTTAGGATAAATACAAGTTTTAGAAAAATATCGAGATTTGAGATGACATAGTTATGATTATATTATAGGGGGCATAAAATATCTCACTCCTCTTTAGTAATTAGTTCTAGTTGTAAAATACAGGTGTTTTGGGAAATGGGTCTCCTTCTCCATTTTTATTTCAACAGATTATATATTATTACTTAGCAAAGAAAAACACATGGGAAGATCATGGGGAAACTCACTCTCTTTATACCTTATGTCCATAGAATTAGAAAATTATGTTGGGATTCATCTACAATGGTGTGGTCCATGGGGTTATGGAAAGTATTGAAGCAGCTAAGTTATTTTTAGGAAGTTTTTCCTCTCTCCTCAAATTATATGGGAAGATATAAAATTTATAATTAAACTTTGTTACACACGCTTATTCCTTCAAAGAGTGTATTAGTACCTCGTATTTCTTACATTAAGTTTTGGGTTGTATACACTAAATACTCTAGTTTCTCCTTTGGCACAATTTGGGATTAATCACCCCCAATCCTCAAGAATTTTAGCAACAAAAATAGAATCTCTAAATAGCCAACTATGAAGAATGGGAAAATCTTCCTTTACAAAACAATCAAGTGCACTCTTTCCGTATTTTAAATCTCTTTATTTCACTTTATGCAATTTCAAATTCTACAGCTAATATCAAATTACAATTCAATTTTCTACTATGGACATTAACTACACTTTGTGTTGCAAGTTTCATTGTGAAGCACACCAACACCAACACATATTAGAAAAAAATTAGATAAAAGAGAAAGCATGCTCATACATTCAGCATCTTTTCCTCTAGGTGTGTAGTTTTCATTTCATACTTAAAGGGGGAAACTTTAGACACTCAAAATTGGCAATTTATCCTTTTGACACTACTTATTACAATTGTGCTTCTTGGCTAAGACAAATACCCACATCCTATCCCAACTCAATCTATCTTATCATCTCTTTCCTAACTTACTTATTACTGCACAATTATGTGTCAAAAAAATTTAAACACAAGTTTATACAATAAATACTTAATCTATTATTGTCATTATGCAAATTTAAAATTTTATTCACCTTCTCTTTGTCCAAAAATGTATAGTTTGTTTAGTTTTTATGATTCAGTCCTCACCGACCTATACGGTCTTGCACCGATGCATTATCCAACTTTAATTTCTATGTAATATCATTTTGTGGTCATTTTATTCCCCTTGGTCAGCCTTATCATAATATTTTACCTTCATGTCCCTATATAATCAAGTTAAACTCACCTCATTTACACACTCAACAATCAAATGATATTCTATTGAAATACTCTCTTACAACACTCACAAAAGGTAAACAAGGCTTCCTAGATCTTCCTAAAGTTGATTCACATCCCTTAAGGTAGCCACTACTATAATTATGAAGCACTCAACTAGGTCAAGGAGTCTAGCTTCCTCATATCCAAGCATATAAATTTCCTATCTAAAATTATGAGAAATAGCACAATGCAATCAAGCATGATCTAAGGTTTCAAGTTTCCAAATAGTTGTATCTATATAGATATTACATTCTAGGTATCTAAATACATGTGGTTTGATTCCTCTTTAGAGTAGTTATGATGTATGTGGTGCATGAGGTGTACCATAACCCAAATATTAACATTTTTCAAGGTCTTCTACCTAGGTTAGGCTTTTGAGTGACTAGGTTGTTTATTGATGATATTGAGATTATGCAATAACTAGGGTATGGTAACGAAGTGCATTTTTGAGCCACCAAAGGACCAAAAATTCACATAGCCCAATTCTAAAGGCATAAAATGCCATAAACAAGGGGCAGGAATGTATTATACATCCTAACCAGATTGTACATTCCTACACTAGATATTTTGAAATGAAATTTCTAACAAAGAAGCTTTGCAAGACTCTACACTTTAGATATCTTAATTCTACCTTCCCAAATTCTTCTTGTACTAATATTTATAACTGATTATGTATCTATCTCTCTCTCTTTTAATTTCAATTTTATATTCATTTATTGAAATAACCAATACATTAATACGATATTTTACAATTAATTTTAGAAGTTCATTTATCATAATAACTCCTAGTCTCTAGACATATTCATTTTTATTATTGTGTATTGCATGAAAAACCTAATAAACCTAAAACAAGGTTTAAACACATAGTTCCCCACTCATTAAATGTGTTCAAGATGTATATCAAAATGTGTTTTGTAAATGAAAACCCTATTAGTACCTTTGACATCGAGAATTGATCTTTGGCATGTGATGTAGATTTGAAAATGACCTAGGATGGATCATGAGAAAATTTCAATAATGTATGCAAACTTAGAGCTAGTTGAATGTGCTTGATATATTTATTTTATAATTAGTTTATTTTTTGTGATCTTCTAAGTATCCCAAATATTTGAATTGATCCTATATTTTTGGCATGTTCCCAACAATTTTTTGCACGACATTTAACTCTAACCAAAGGAAACCACCTTATCATTAACAAACATTAACACTATAAACAAAAATATCTCACCCCTTCTCTACTACTTCCGCTTTGACACCTCACTTTCTCGCACCATGTTTTAAGCATTGAGTTTAATTTTGAAAGTTGAACGTGTTTTCTATATGAAAAATATAAATTTCCCCTTACACCTAACTCCATCCCTATTTTTATCTTGTTCTAGATGTCATTGTTTATTTTTTTGAAGATATTAAATGTCACAAGTCAGAGGGGCTCTTTAATAGATACCCTATATAATGGGAATCCAAGGTTTTTTTATAGATGTATACATATAGCCTATTTTTAAGATGGAAGTATAAGCCGTACAAAACAAAAAATGTATCAATATATATGCATAAAACCTATCTAAATGTAGACCTATAAATCATGCTTCTGCAAATTGGGTTTTGAATTTCTAGTTTTGATATCCCTCTTTGATATGTTTAGATTCAATTTATAGTGAAAATAAAATTATCTTTTCACAGGATATTTTAAATTGGACACCTTTCTTTAGTGTGTATTTTTATCTTTCTTTTAAGTTTCCTCAGCAATCACTACCAATTCTATTGAAAACCCATATAATTTGATAAAATCCTAAGAAGAAATGGACACACATATTGGTCGATCAAGGTTAATAGAGGAAACATAATTACAAAAGTTGAAATATTTGGAAGTTATTGTGAAAGAAAATCTTAGGAAATATCTATTGGTACCTCTTTTACTTCCCGATCAAGCCATATAATCTTATACAATTGGAAAAAATATATGTGTTAGTGAATGTATTGGTAATTCAAAGGGACCAGGGAATATGGGAGAAACCAATTGAATTTGAGCCCAAATTCTTTTTAATGGGGATAAGTACTTGACATAGAAGGGAAGGAATTTGAATTAACTCCATTTGGCTTAAGGAGAAGAATGTGTCTAGACACGCCTCTTGGATTTCTTGTTGTTAAGCTTATATTAGGATGGTTGTTGAAGTGTTTTTCATCGAGTGTTCTAGTAGAGATGATGATTAATGTCACTAGGGGATTGGAACTCATGATGCCAAAAACAATTGTTATAGAGGAAAAAATATCAAACCTTACCTTATGTTGCATCTCTTCAAATATTTTGAATACTCTATATAATACAATAGTATATATGATTTAGATTTTATTCCACGTAGTTGGTTGTTGTTCCAATCGAATATATTTTGTACAAAATTAAATATTTTAATTTTTCATTAAATGAAAATGTTAACAATAAATTGAATTGAAATTAAGCTAGAATTACAATAATTAGGCTATAGAATTTGATATTATGGATAGTTTAAAATTTAAGATAATTTTGTATGGATTTAAGATTTTTGGGGAATTTTTAAGATAATATTGTATCAATGAAAAATATGATTTTTTATTTATTTATGTGTGTATTGGCCCTCTTTCTCATCATTTTTTCGGCCTCAATTTAGAAAAATTATTTAACATTTTGTTGAGGACGTGCATTAGAGCATTATTGTGACCCGCCAGAGCTTGGAACCCGATGAAACAATGCAATTAATTGGTGGCTTTGTCACCTTTCTATGAGAAAATTATGAAGAACTTAATGAAGTTATTAATAATCATGGTGTGTTAAATATTCAAGATAAGGAACTTAAGATTGATGTATATCAATGTTACCTCATAAATATATTTAAGATATATGTACTAGTATAATATGCATATAAATTTACAACATTTACAAGATTAGTAAAAATTATAAAAAGTTTATCATAATAATAATGCTAATGATTTAATAATAATAATAAAGTAATACATGTATATATTACTAATGAATTAGAATATATAAATATGAAATCAATTCTCATCAAAATTTTAATGTAGATAAAAAACATTGGTAACATGTCATTGTGTAATGCCAAGTTTCGCCATGTTCCTTGTTAAGACAAATGTTCACATTTGGGGTCTAATCACATCATCTCTCTAACTCTTCTACAAATTTATTCGATTTAGCCTCTACTCTTTCATCAATTTTGAGAACATTATTTGATCAAAGCAACATTTAACCTCTTATATTCATGACACAACTTTGTGTTTTGATTTTCATCTATCCATTTCAAAAATGTATGGAAGGGTTTGAATATAAGGTCTAGTATTGGCTGACTTATAGGATCCCACCCTTCACATTCAATGACTCTAATTTAAGTTTCAAATTATTCTTTGGGTCATTTCATCTTCTTAGTGCCGAAATTAATCAAATGTTTCACCTACAAAAGGATATAAAAACAATTTAATGTAACTTTATAACTCATCACTCTTGCAAGATATTATTGCAAAAAAATTCCAAAAATTTTCATCTCAAATCTGCCCAAATTAGTTGCACATTATCTAGAGTAGTCCCTACTTTAAGTCTAAAATAATCAACAAGGTCAAAAATTTAGGTTCCTTTATTTCCAAGCATGTAAATTTCATATAGCCATGTTTTAGTAAGATAAAATTCACTCCAAGAATTACACAAGGTTTAAATCAATAAAGGATCGGGTCACATAGATGAGGAACACCATATCTCACTACTCATGTGTTGGGTACATTCTATATTATGCAGTTATCCTGTTATCTTGGTGATAAGAGACATGAGGTAACCCTTAGGGGTTGGTTAGATATTTTCACTTGCAAAAACCTATGAGAACTATATAAAGGTTGATACCCCAAGGAGGTCATGTAGTGCAACACTTGGATTGGTTCAATAGTTAGGACTTTAACTTCTAATGGTAGTCTAGTCTCACCACACACACATGTTTTATCCTTTTGATTTGTGTAGACATTAAAATCAGATAAAATATCCTTGCTAATACAAATTATCACATTTGGAATCCAATCTCCTCATTTTTCTAGTCATTCTAAAACTTCCTTAAATTTACACTATGCTCTATCATAAATTCTATAAACATTATTCAATCAAAGAAACATTGAACATCTAATATTCATGACATGAATTTTTAATTTGTATTCTCTCTCTTTTCAAAAATCATATGAAATGGTTAGGATGGAGGGTCTAGTCTTGGCAAACCTATATGGTCCCACCCTCTCAATTAATCACTCTACTTTAAATTATAAATAATTCTTTAGGTCATTTCATCTTCCTAGGGTGATACTTATTAAAATATATAGCCTATGGAATACTATATAAGTGTTTACACTTTTTTAAGATTATATTTTTATGGAATACATAACAAACTAAAAAGGAATGCAAGTTTAGAATACTAAGATCTATTCTTATTAATTAACTCCCAACATTAATAATACAATATCATAATACTGTATTGGTACTTACAAATAGTGTTTATAATATGTTGCAAGCTTCAATATAAAAAAGGGATTATGTAATTATCTATATATATTGGTACAAGATATATTTGGGTGCACTTCCTAAGAAAACTGGGAGAAATGAACACATAGATGCTTCATTCTTGCAGCTTTGATTTGAAACTAAAATGGTTCAATATTGTATACCTCTATCAAAAAATTCTATATGGTCCTAATGTTTTATACTATCTTGGACCCACTAGGAGATTATTCCTGTAATTTTTGTGCCCTTCAAAGGTATATAACATGATTCACTATCAAACCCTAGGTGTTACACAATCCCAAAACCCTATGAAATTAGTTGAATGGAACACAAACCCTAACCATGGGTGAAAGAACCCACAATAAGGTTAGTATTTAGGTTGAAGTGCAATATTTACACCAGATATAATGGCACTAATCCAAAGAGGCCTCAAACCAAACATAAGTATCCACCTAGTATGTGATGTCTACACAAATGAAACAAGTTGACAACTTGAATTACGTTTAGAATTTTTAAGATTTTTGTGATCATAATAAGACATTGAGTAGGGATCTTTGAGTGCTGTGAAACTAGATAAGTTAAACTCCTTGACCTAGATGAGTGGTTCAAAGATATATTAGTGGCTACCCTAATGGATGTGTGTCAAATTTTGGGAATATTTAGGAAGCCTTGGGTGAATTTTGAATGTATTTGCAATGAGTGTGCTAAGTGATTTATTATATGCTTTCCATGTGATAAATGTGGTGATATAAACTTGATTATACAAAGTGCTTTAAAGGTATTTTTTCATGTAAAGGATGACCTAGGAAGGTTAAAATACCCAAAAAAGGCAAAGACAATTGGAAAAAAATTTGGAATATGTGTCATTCTAAGACAATATAGGTTGAAAAGGAATAGATTCTACATCCTCAACTTGTATAATTTTGGACAAGGAGATGGTGGATGAAATATAAAAGTTGTATTAAGATGGGAAGATATTCAACACTCGACTAAATAGATTCGTACTCAAAATTTTTGACACATCAATGTATAAAAATAATATAGCTACAATAGATATAATAAGTACTAAGTGGGGATATGAAAAGAGTGTTTATATTAGATAAGAAGCATTATCATAACCAAAAATGTAAAAATGATAAATTGCCAAAATTGAGTGTCTATTTCCCCCTTTAAGTATGAGATGAAAATTACATGCTTAAAGGAAAATGATACGTGAATGTGTAGACACACTTTGTCTTTTCCGGGGTTTTTTTTTTTTTCCAAATGTATTCGTGTTGACATGATCCGTGATGAAACCTACAACACATAGTGTATTAAATTTTCATAATAAAAATGAAATATGAATCTAATATAAATAGAGAATTTGAACTTTGTAAAAGGTGAAGTAAAGAGATGTAAAACATGGAGGGAATACACTAGTTTGTTTTCTCAATGGAAGAGTTCCCATTCATTGTTTATAGTTAGAGATATGAATTGTATTTTTGAACTTATTGAAGGATTAAGGGTGACCACTCCCCAATTGTGTCGAAGGATAAACTGAAGTATTAGGTACATGTAACCCAACAATGATAGAAGATAGAGAGAGAGGTACTAATGTAATCCTTGAAGGAAGAAGATTTTGTATCAATTTTTTTCTAACTTTGACATCTTACCCTTTGAAATGAGGAGAGGAAATACTACCTATGAATAAATTAGATGCTTCGATAATTTCCATAACACCACAAATCACACCATTACAGATAGATATAAACCTAACTTTGTATATATAGATATATGGTATACAAGAGAATCGGTTCTACCATGCCCTTATCGTGTGGTGTATTATTGAGTAGAAGTGTGTAGGATGTTGAACTAATGATGGAGAAGGAGAATCATGCCCCCAAAACCTTGTATTTTATAAATAGAATCAAGTACTAAAGTGGAGGAATGAAATATTTGTGCCCCTTGAAAACTAATTTTAATTATGTCAAATGAGTATGATATTATTTAAAAAACTCGTATCCACGAGAGGAAATATGAAATCGTAGAAACATTTAGTGTAACTTCCTGGGTAGAAGCATATGGTAGGGTTAGGAATGTCTATATGGTCCTGACCTTTCTCTATGGTTTAGAACCTTTGTAATTTCTCCAAATTTGGTATATGGACATGTTTTAAAGGAATTGTTCCTATAAAAACATATTCCTAAATATTAAATTATAATTATATATGTAGAATAGATCCAAATCACTTCCCCAAATTTTGAGGCATGTGAGATAAATAATTTGAATGCATGGTTGAAAAGAAGAGATGTATACCTATGTACAAATATTTGAAAATTTATAGAAGATTTTAGAATGTTGAAATGGTGGACACCTTTGGAAACTTTTACTTATATAAGGGTTTGTTCATGGTCGATACCATGACATATAAAGAGATAAAAAACCATATAAACAAGAGAAAAAATAGTAGTGACAAAAATAAGATCCGTAATAATGGTAGTAACACATATGTAATAAAAATGAGCATAGAGAGAAAATAACAATCGGGTGAGTAAACATAGTTTATGACAGATAGAGAAGATTCATAATAAGGCTTATAGTTGTAAACATGGAAAACCCATGGTGTCCTCATGATCTGTAACTTGCTCACCATGGTTCCCTTCATCCTCCAACATGAAGTTTGAAAGTTCAAACTCCTCTTCAACATTAGAGATTGAAGGGGATGAAGTGGGAGGAAGAACTAAAGGTTCTTATGTAGCCTACTCCACATTTTGAGCCTTTGGAACTATATGGTCCTCCTCCATCATGGGTTCATCAATCAAATTAGGCCCTTGAAATGAAATTAAATAATCTCCAATGATGCTTTCTTTATTGAGTGGCTTCAACAATGATTTGATCTCTCCCAGTTGCTCTTCTTCAATGGGACTTGAAGCTGATTGTTCCTCCTCTTTAACTAGTTGTGTTGCTTGGATTAGATCAACATTCACTTCAAACAGAGTTCCATTAGGGACACTATATTCAGAGAAAACATACTACTGATCTTCTTCTTCCTTTTTTATTCCTTCTCTTACTACAAACTCATCCTCAACCACCACTGGCTCTTCAACCTTGACCTCCTCTATTGGCTTGACCATCAAGGGGATCTTTGTAAACCCAAATCTAGTAACCCAACTCTTCAGATCCTCTATCATTTTTTCTCTGTTGGGTTTCTCCTCTTGCTGTTCTCCTTGACTAGTCTTTGGAATCTCTTCCCCATATGGAATTGGGAAGGCAAGAGGAGTGGTAGGTTGGGGTTCAACCAAATTTGTAATTGTTTTTGGTGGGGAGGGAGGTGGAAATTCTTGTTTGTTTGGAGGGGATGACTATTTGGAAGGGAAAAGGGTAGAAGAATTGAGGTGGGATGGGAGATCAGGAGATGGAGAAAAGAAATTAACACTTGGGGCATAAGATGAGGGGTTTGAATCTTGATCATGCTGAAATGATAAAGTTTGAGAAAGAGAAAATGAAGAGCTAGGAGGTGGTGGACTTACCCATTGACAAGGTTGTCTTGTGTCCAAATCATAAGCCTCAATATCCTCAATCCATTGTGTAAGTTAAGGCAAAGCATATCGACCATGAATTCAATCTTCTCCTGAGGGCTATAATGTCTTAGAAAAGGGCCTCCCCATGGACAAGGTGCCCTGTAACCAATCTTGAATGCCTTCATTTTTGTTATGGCCCTTGACTGAACCATGCCAGCCTCCATTTTTTGAATCTTCTCTAGTAGATTAACTTCTTCTATTTGACTATTTTCATTGTATGCATACCCTTGTTCTTGATAAGCTCCATAGCCAAACTATTTTTGGCGATTCTCATATGGGTAAGCATGATTCTCCTGGGTCTAATCATAATGCTAATATGGAGGAGTTAGGAAATGCATTAGAGGTGGATTGCACTGCTATTTCCACAAGTGTGAGTTCCATGAAGGGAATGAAGTTATGATTGCAAAACTTCATGAAATGGAAGAAAATTGGATATATGGAAAGAGAAGTGAATGCATATGGGTGGAAATGGATGGAAAAGGTATGAAACTTCAGAGATGGGGTTGTTGACTAGATGGAGTCGCTAGATGTGCTTACATGTGCCTCAAAAGGATGAACCTTAATAGGAACACACCAACCTGCTAAGATGAAGTGGTAAGGTGCTTCAGACCTATCCCACCAGGCATGCCAAAAATGTTAGTGCAGAATCACAACACCCCCGAATGGCCTTAGGTGTGAAGTGGGGTATTTAATGTGATTGTATAATATGGGACCATCTCTCAAGTTGTGGGACTTGTAGAACATGAGATGGACCTTTAGACAAATCTAGTTCTTGCTTCATAATCTACCTGCCATGAGCTACTCTAGTGCAGGAAGAACCTATTCTATCCTAATCTAACCATTCCAAGGGGATAGAGAGAGAGAGAGAGTGAAAGATCCTACACTAAGTGGTGATACAAATGAAAAGGAAGTGGTTGAATAAAAATTTGACTACCTCGAAGTGGAGATAGGTGAGCAAAGGAGAGGGTGGACAGAATGCACCATGGGCCAAAGATAGATTTCACATGGAACACCACTTCAAAAACCATGAAATATAGCTCCCAAAACCCACATCAAACATCGAGTGTGAATGTATACCTTGTAACAATGAGAGGTAAGAAGAGACGACAAAATAAGCCAAGGATGGACAAATGCATCATGAAACATATTTTATTGCTCCAAAATGTTACACGGTACATCATTAGTGGGAAAGAGGCAATAAAATACCATTACAGAGCCATGGGAGGAGGCTTAGACTCCACATTCTACCCTAAGGAATAAAGAGAGAGGGGGAAACGGAGAAACAATGACCAACCCTTTGAATATGCCTCTTCATTACAATATAAAGGAAGAATGAGAGAGAGTAGGGAAGAATTTGAAACCTGCTTCAACCACCTTGAGATATACATTGAATCCTAAATTGAAATCTCAACCACCATCAATCAGTGCCCCTTTCAAATCCACCTACAATATGTTGATTTTTTTTTCCTAACAGATCAAATTAAATCTAGTCTGGTAGTTGAAGAAATCATATTCTCAGTATTAATTTCGTAGAAAACTTTTTCCCATTTTTCACCTACTAAATCCTATTAATAATGATGTTTTATGTTTCCATGGCATAGAGGGTGTCAAGACATTTCCAAATATTCTTCTCCCACCCAAATATGAGTTTACAGTCAAAAGATATGGCCATTTGAAGTTTCAGGTCATGGGAACGCTAAAGAGTCTATCCATACAGAGTCCATGAAGTGGCCTCACACATCTTAGAGATATAGATCCTTCCTTATGTTATTTAAATCATGTTGGATTGACACATGGAGGCTTCCACGAGATCCTTGGGCTGCTTTGTATTTTATCAAAGTCTCCTCTTTGACTATTCAACTCCCCGACTCTGTCCCTTTTTTTAATTTAGACTACGTGGTGAGCCCACGCTCATTTAGTTCTCTGCTCCTTGGATTTATCTTTGAAGTAGTTTCATTTGGACACTTAGCACCTTCTGCTGATTTGAAGAATTTTCAATGGTTGATGCAACTTTTGGGGCTCTAGACATATGGGGGCTTGGCACTTGTTTGAGTCTCCTTTTTGGATTTAACCTTTAGAGGTGCGCTATTTGGACATACAGAGGCTTCTGCTGATCCTATATACTTAGTCATTTGGGCCTTTTCTATCCCTTTTGTTGACCCCCGTGCAGAGCACGGGACATGTGGAAGCTCCACGCTCATTTGATTCTCCATGCTAATTTGATTCTCCGCCTGGGGCTCTTATCTCTGAGGTGTGCTATTGAGACACATGAAAGCTTCCACTATCTCTTCCATACTTATCCAATTGGGCCCAATTTAAATCATTTGTAAAGCCTAAATACTTTGAGAATTTCCTATAGTTCTTCCTTTTTATGCCCTAAACTCTTTTGATTCCATTTTATTCTTTGGGCCTCTGCTTTCTCCATTTTGAGTCTGCATGTAACCTGACTATCGATATTTGAAACGTAGGCCCATTCGACTGAAATGACCCTTTGATTCTTCCTGTGCAAGGTCGTGTTTTACTTCTTTGGGCCTCTAGTTTCTTTGATGTTTTTTTCTTCCCTCCCCCATCATGATCCTCCATTTTAGAACCCGTCTATAACCTTTGTTTATTGGATTTGAAGTGTGGGCTCATTCGACGGAGCCGTTTCTTGAATTTCTTCTTACACGGGGTCATGTTTGATCAATTTTGTCGGGGAAAAATTGAGATAACAATTTTGTGACTCTCGGGAAATATGTCTACTAGATGAAGAGACCAAAGGGCCTTGAAGCATCCATTAGGCACGGAGTCATGAATGATAGCACAATGTACTTGATATTTTCCTGAAATGGACTCCCCGATTGCTTGCACTTGCTGACCTTAAACCTGTCCCAGAAATAAATTTTCTTGAAAAAAATTTAGTTGCTCTACATTTGTTTTATTTTGAAATTAGCAACTATTACAGGAAACTATGGGTCTTATTCGATGGAAACTTAATGGCCTGGCCTAGAGCAATGTGAACAAAACTCATGTACAAAGACAAAATTATACATTCCTCAAAAAAGGCATGTAAAGTGTGCACAAGCACTTCTTCTCGCTGAAAATAAAGTCTGCTCCTATTCCTACACTAGGTAGAGAGAAAGAAAAGCTTAAGAAAATCTTACCACAGGGAAGGGAGAAATAGCTTCCTTTTCTAAAAAGGGGCAGCCATGTAAATGGTTTGTCACTAAATATGGCTGCTTGGATGAGTGAAAAACTGACAATAAGCCGGTCCTCCACCCAAATCATCAAGGTATCAACATCAATGGAAAATACCTCCTCAAGCTGATTTGCATTGGACTCCTAGAGGTGTTGATGGTGACCCTTGGAACTTTGAGGCTCTTCCTCATGCTTAGAAGCAAGCATGACTGGTTGTGGCTTCTCCCTTGGCTCTAATGAAGCCAAGTATCTGATTGGGCATGGTCTGATCCCTTGAATCTGCCCACTGCTCTGATATTTAACTCCAAAAATGGAGTCTTTTTGTGGACCTTCTTGGGTGGATGGTGTGAGAGAGATGATGACATCCTCTTGCTCTTTTCCTTCCTTCTCTTGTGAAGAACATGGAAGACTCATATCTTCTAACCTTGATCCCGAGAGCATTATGAAGTATAGGTTGTTGTCCTTAAATGTCCCCCTTCATGGCATCAAGCTCAGGTGTTTGGAAGGTGGATAATGGAGGATAAAATCATGTAATATCCATGGGCTTTTCTCCATAAAATCAATCCTTCAAGTCAGACAGATAATTTGTCTTCTTGTTGTCCTGTTGCATATGCTCGACCTCCTCCATGTTGTCCTCTTGATCTACAACTTGCTCACCATGTTTCCCTTCATCCTCCAACATGAAGTTTGAAAGTTAAAACTCCTATTCAACATTATAGATTAAAGGAGATGAAGTGGGAGGAAGAACTAAAGGTTTTTCTGTAGCCTGCACCACACTTGGAGTCTCTGGAACTATATGGTCCTCCTCCATCATGTGTTTATCAATCAAATCAGCCCTTGAAATGAAAGAAAATAATATCCA
Source organism: Taxus wallichiana var. yunnanensis (assembly GCA_018340775.1). Classification (NCBI taxonomy): domain Eukaryota; kingdom Viridiplantae; phylum Streptophyta; class Pinopsida; order Cupressales; family Taxaceae; genus Taxus; species Taxus wallichiana. The sequence continues at coordinate 313,163,048 of CM031233.1, forward strand.
ATGATGCTTTCTTCATTGAGTGGCTTCAACACTAATTTTATCTCTCCCAGCTGCTCCTCTTCAATGGGACTTGGAGCTGATTGTTCCTCCTCTTTAACTAGTTGTGCAGCTTGGATTAGATCAACATTCTCTTCAAACATAGTGCCATTAGGGACACTGTATTCAGAGAAAATAGACTATTGATCTTCTTCTTGTTGTTTTTGTTCCTTCTTTGCTGCAAACTCAGCCTCATCCACCACTAGCTCTTCAACCTTTACCTCCTCTATTGGCTTGACCATCAAGGGATCTTTGTAAACCCAAATCTAGCAACCCAACTCTTCATATCCTCTATCATTTTTCTCTATTGGGTTTCTCCTCTTGCTATTCTCCTTGACTGGTCTTTGGAATCTCTTCCCCATATGGAATTGGGAAGGCAAGAGGAGTGGCAGGTTGGGGTTCAACCAGCTTTGCGATTGTTTTTTTGTGGGGAGGAGGAAGAAATTCTTGTTTGGAAGGGAAAAGGGAAGAGGAAATGAGGTGGGATGGGAGATCAGGAGATGGAGAAAATAAATTAACACTTGGGGCAGCAGATGAGGGGCTTGACTCTTGATCATGCTAAAATGATAAAGTTTGAGAAAGAGAAAATGAAGAGCTAGGAGGTGGTGGACTTACCCATTGACAAGGTTGTCTTGTGTCCAACTCATAGGCCTCAATATCCTCAATCCACTGTGTAAGTTGAGGCAACATTTCAACCATGAAGTCAATCTTCTCCTGAGGGTTGTAATGTCTTGGAAAAGGGCCTCCCCATGGACAAGGTGCCCTACAACCAATCTTGAATGCCTTCATTTGTGCTATGGCCCTTGACTAAACCATGCCAACCTCCATTTTTGAATCTTCTCTAGCAGATTAACTTCTTCCATTTGATTGTTTTCATTGTATGCATACCCTTGTTCTTGATAAGCTCCATAGCCAAACTGTTTTTTGTCAATTCTCATATGGGTAAGCATGATTATCCTGGGTCTGATCATAATGCTGATCTGGAGGAGTTAGGAAATGCATTGGAGGTGGATTGCACTTTATTATTGCCACAAGTGTGAGTTCCATGAAGGGAATGAAGTCATGATTGCACAACTTCATGAAATGGAAGAAAATGGGAGATATGGAAAGAGAAGTGAATGAAGATGGGTGGAAATGGATGGAAAAGGTCTGAAACTTTAGAGATGGGGTTGTTGACTAGATGGAGTCACTAGATGTGCTTGCATGTGCCTCAAAAGGATGAACCTTAACAGGAACACACCAACATGCTAAGATGAAGTGGTAAGGTGCTTGGACATGTTCCATTGGGTGTGCAAAAATTGCTATTGCAGAATCATAGCACCCCTTGAATGGAATTGGGTATGAAGTGTGGAATTTGGTGTGATTGAAAAACATGGGACCATATCTCAAGTTATGAGACTTGCAGAACTTGAGATGGACCTCCAGAGAAAGCCAGTTCTTTCTTCCTAATCTACCTAGCACGATCTACTCTAGTGTAAGAAGAACCTATTCTATAATAATCTAACCATTCCAAGGGGATAGAGAGAGAGGGTGAAAGATCTTACACTAAGCAGTGATACACCAGAAAAGAAAGTGGTTGAATCACAAATCCAATTGCCTAAAGTAGAGAGAGGTGAGAAGAGGAGAGGGTGGACAGAATGCACCATGAATTAGATATAGATTTCGCATTAAACACCACTTCAAAACCCATTAATCACAACTCCTAGAACCTAAAACAAACATCAGAGTGTGCACAATATACCCTATAATGATGAGAGGTAAGAAGATATAACAAAATAATCCAAGGATGGAAAAATGCATCACGAAATAGATTTTATTGCTCCAAAATGTTACACGATACATCATTAGTGGGAAAGAGGAAATAAAATTCCATGAGAGAGAGGAGGAAGAATTAAAATCCTACTTCAACCACCTTGAGATATGATTTGAATCCTACTTTCACCACTCAACCACCATCAATCAATGCCTCGTTTAAATCCTCCTACAATCTTTCGATTTTGGTTCCCTAGCGGATCAAATTAAATTTAGTTTGGTAGTTAAAGAAATCAGATTTTGCATTAATGTCCTGGAAGACGTTTTCCCATTTTTCACCTACTAAATCCTATTAAGAATGATATATTATGTTTTCATGGTGTAGAGGGTGTCAAGACATTTCAAAAATTCTTCTCCCACCCAAATCTGAGTTTCTAGTGAAAAGATATGTCCATTTGAAGTTTTAGGTTGCGAGAGCAAATTATTTAAAGAGTCCTGTCCTTACAGGGTCCACGTGGCGGCCTCACGCATCTTGGAGATACAGATCCTTCCTTATGCTCTTGAAATCATGCCAAAATGACACGTGGCAGCTTCTGCGAGCTCCTTGGGCTCCTTTGTGTTTTACAAAAGTCTCCTCTTTGACTATTTAATCCCTTGACTTTGTCCCCATTTTTTTAATTTGGACTACATGGTGAGCCCGCACTCATTTGGGTCTCTGCTCTTTAGATTTATCTTTGAAGTAGCACCATTTGGACACTTGGCACCTTCCACTAAGTCAAAGAATTTTCAATGGCTGGTGTAACTTTTGGGGCTCTAGACACGTGGGGGCTTGGCGCTTGTTTGAGTCTCCCTTTTGGATTTAACCTTTGGAGGTGCACCATTTGGACACATAGAGGCTTCCACCGGTCCTCTATACTTAGTCATTTTGGCCCACTCTATCCCTTTTGTTGACCCTGTTGGACCTTAGGACACGTGGAAGCTCCACGCTCATTTGAGTCTCTACCTGGGGCTCTTATCTCTGAGGTGCGTTGTTGAGACACATGGTAGCTTCCACTATCTCTTCCATACTTAGCCAATTGGGCCCGATTTAAATCATTCGTAAAGCCCGAAGACTTTGAGCCTTTCCTCACCTTCTTCCTTTTGTGCACCCTAGACTCTTTTGACGCCATTTGATTCTTTGGGCCTCTGGTTTCTCCATTTTTGAGTCCGCCTACAACTTGACTATCAATATTTGAAACGTAGGCCCATTCAACTGAAACGGCCCTTCGATTCTTCCTATGCAGGGTTGTGTTTGACTTCTTTGGGCCTCTGGTTTCTTTGACATTGTTTTCTTCCCTCCCCGATCATGCTCCTCCATTTTAGAACCCATCTACAACCTATTTATTGGATTTGAAGCATGGGCTCATTCGACGGAGTTGTTTCTTGAATTTCTTCTTACACGGGTCATGTTTGATCAATTTTTCTGGGGAAAATTGAGATAACATAATGATGAGGAGGCCTATAAGGGAGAGATCCACTAGAGATAATGTGTGCACCCAAAGAGTGATGAGGAGACTTAGAAGGGAGAGATCTGCTAGAGATAATTTGTGATGAAAAATATTTTTTTGAGACCTAAGAGGGTAAGAGACAGTAGATATAACATGTAAAATATGAATTATAGAAGTATGATGAGGTAACAAAAGAATATGATCCTTAAGAGGTATTCTAAAAATTGTGACAACTTGACATTGATAAATAAAATTATCTAATTGGTTGAGGATAGATGGGACATACCTAAAGGAATGTAACCATATAATGACTAAGAATGTATCACCTAAGCTAATAGTGGAGACTACTAGAAATGGGACTTGTGTTGAAATAGAGATTATAGTGATAAATAAAATAATGTGTGATGTGATTTTTATAATATTCAAGAGATTGAAGTAGTTTGAGAGTAAAAATATTATACTTATTATGTGGATGAATGATAATATCATGTATGGGTATTTTATTAATAAATGTACAAATATAAAAAGTATATTAGACAATATTATCAACCATATCAAAATCATAAAATGCAACAACCACTAGAGAAGTTGTCATAGGAACAATAGTTTCAATCATTACATCTAATGTGTGATCATAAGAAGGAAAAAGTGTTACCACATGATGATCATTATTCACTTTTAAAGTAGATTTGTTAGTGTTATGATTAAGAAGTGAATCATTGAATATTTTAAGCTTGAGATTATCATTATTAGGATTTTCATTAGACTCATCCCACTTAATTACAATTGTATTGATAATATATTGTATTATATGTTTAATCTTACCACATGAATTAGAAAAGTCACCAATGCATCTATGATAGTTGCAATAGAAATTATCATCAAAAAAATTATCATGAGGCTTTCCCACATTAACCTTAAGTGGTGGAAGTGTTAGCATCTAAAATTTTTCACTTCAATTTTAGGGGTTTTGTGATTAAAATTTTGGGTTCAAGGTGTTGTCAAAATGATTATTTTTCCCATTTTGGGGAACAAAATCACACTCAATTTTGTTGTGATATTGTTCTGCAAGGATCAATATGAAACCCCATGTACATCGAAGAGGTTTCACTCTAATTGTGATGTGAATGCTCCAAGTAATCAACAAGAAACCAAACAAGAAAAATCATGCATAGAATAAAAAGGTCTACTCATTCTCATAGATCAAAATAAGAGGGTACATATGGGAATTTTGTGTAACTCCCATGCCTATAAAATCATTCCCTCTATGAGGGAAAGAGGAATTATGATTCCAAAATGGAATTTAACTCCTATTATGCCAATGACGCATATGGAAATGACATATTCTATTATGAAATATTCAATGTGTTATATAAGCTGCTAAGACTTATAATCTTGCCTAAGTGAGATGACTCACTATGTGAGGTGGACAAGACACCGAGTGATGATGAGGTAAGTCACACACACCAACACCCCCATTCATTGAAGCTAAGGCGGGGTCATGGCAAGCTAGAAACAGAAAGAGAAATCCTCTAGACAACTAAGAAAGATGTGTTCTGGGACCCTATAACTAAAGGCTTGATAAGGTACCCATGTACAAACAACACATTTATAGAAAATAAGAAAATAAGAAGATGATTAGAAATCTCAAGAAAGTGGGTGGTTATAGAAGACCCAAACCCAAAAAGAGATATTAAGTGAATAAAATTTACCTTAGTGAAGGGCTTAGTAAACATCTCTCAGAATTTGATCGAGTCGACAATACTACAATTCAATGATGTCTTCATGTATCAGCTCCCAAATGAAATGTATGTGGATATCAATGTGCTTTATTAGTTGGTGCTGAACCAGATTCCAAAAATTCGAGATGAATCTCATGTTGTCACAATAGATTATAGTAAGCCTCCAAAAGTGAATACCAAAATTGTCGATATTTTTTACAACCAAACATATTTTGTGACAGCATTAATTGCTCCTCTATACTCTACCTCTATATATGATATGGAAATCATTTTCTACATCTTTTAGACCAACTTAAAGGACCCAAACCAAGAGAGAAATTGTAGCCCGAGGTAGTGTTTTTATGATCTAGATCACCATCCCAATCGATTCTATATATCTAACCAAATCAATCTCTTCCCTCCTAAATAATGATCTCCATCAGTGTAAGTGATATAAAAATAGTGAAAGATCCAATTTAGTGCTTTCCAATGGAACTCATGAGGCTCCTACATAAATTTAGACATGATCCCAATAACATACAAAATATCCAATCGAGTGTGAGTAAGGTAAATCATTCTCCCTACCAATTTTCAATAAATGGTGCCATCAACCATAGGAGTAGAGAAATTAGAAACCAAATTAACCCAATAAAGGAGTAGGAGAAGGCTTACAATTGTACATTTGAAACCAAGCTAAAAATAAAGGGAGTAATCTTGAAGCAAGCCAAAGTCGAGACATGGATAACTTGTTAGCCAAGACAATATTCACATAATCGATTATAGAGGAAGAGATTACCATGATAAAAAATTCATCAACATACAAAATGAGGATGAGCATGGATTCATCTTGCCATATAATGTAAACATTAGGGTCAAAGTGATATCGAGTGAACTATGATGCAAGTAAAAGGATTTTATATTGGCATACCAAGCCCGAGGTGCTTTTTAAAGGCTATAGAGAGACTTATTTAACTTGAAAACAAGGGAGGGATCATAGACATAACTAGGTGGTTGTTCCATGTATAAGGTCCCCATGAAGGAAGGAATTCTTAATGTCCATCTAGTGGACTTCACATTTATTCGTGGTAGAAATGGATAGGGTAAGTCAAACAGAATTCATCTTCTTAATGGGAGAAAAGGTTTCTGAATAATCAACCCCATCTATCTAGGAGAAACCCTTATCTAAAAATCATTCTTTATATTTCTCAAATTCTCCATCAGCACCATAAATTTTATAGTACACCCACTTACACCAAATGATTTTTCTTCCTTTTAAAAGAGGGGTGAGATCACAATTATTTTTCTTTGTGAGTGAGGAATGATCCTCATTCATGGTATAATCCTACTCAAGAATCCTAGAAGCCTTTCAAAAATACTGAGGGTCCAAATCAGAAGTGAAGGAGTGGAGTCTAGTGAACTCTAAATGATTCCATATCTCATCTAAAGGGTCCCCATTCCACTCTTTGGCACTCTACAAAGTCTTCCTATCCAAACGAGGACCAAGAGGTGATTCAAGATCAAAATCTATAGATTCTTCACTTGATTGAGAAGGGAAAAATTCATCATCATCATTACTATCATAATTGAAAGAGTCCAAATTATGAGGGTTAGGAGTAGGAGGATTAGGAAGATTAGTAGGAGGATCATGCTAAACAACATCATCATCCAAATATTCAAATCAAAATCGAGAGCGAAGGACCTTAGAGGTAAGAGAATTAGAATTCAAGGATGACTCATCAAAATTCACACTTATCTCAATATAAAGCTAATGAGTAATAGGGTTCAACAATTTATACCCCTTTATGACATCAAGATACCCTACAAAAATACAAGGTATAGACTATGGTTCTAAAGCCTTGCATTTATTTTGGTAATTTGGGCCATACAATTCAATCCAAATATGTGAAAGTGCTTGACATCAAGTTTTTGTCCAAACCAATATGTAAAGGGTGGCATCCCTCTTATGGCTCTCGTGTGGAACATGGTTTTGAATATAGCAAGTATAATTCACTACTTCATCCCAAGACTACACATGAAGCAATTTTGAGTGAACCATACAAGTGGTCATCTTATTAAGCATTCAACTATTTATTTTTTTCAACTTCATTTTGTTAAGGTTTATAAGCAATTGTATGATACAAATTAATCCCATCTAAGGTACAAAAATATTTGAACCCGTTACTCACATACTTTCCTACATTTTTGGTTCAAAGAACCTTGATATAACTTTCAGATTTTTCCTCAACAAAATCCTTAAAGTCATGAAAGTGATCAAAATGTTTGGAATTTTTCTTAATAAAATAGACCCAAGTGTAATGCAAAAAGTCATCAATGAAGGTAAGTATATATAAAGCTCTAGTAAATGAAGGAGATGGGATAGGGATAGAAATTTCACTATGAACAAGATCCAAAATATGAGTAGCTCTCTAGGATTTTCCTTTGCCAAAAATTATTTGGGATGCTTCCCAAGGGCACAACCCTGACAAAGACCATTAGAAAATTTAATTGAAGGTAACCCATTAACAATTTTGTTTTGTCTCAATTTTTCAAGGTAATGAAAAATGGCCAAAATGCTTATGTCATAGCTTACTACCCTCATCTATATGAGTGAGCAAGGCAAAGGGTGTCGAATTTGAAGTAATTTGGGATAATGTATATAACCGTAAATGGTGATCTATCTTTCCCTCAATCACGGTGGAGTTAGAGTGAAGCTCACGAATAATTATCAAGTTAGGAAAAAAATCCACTCATATTCCCTCACTAAGGTGAGTGATTTGGTAAACCAATAGGATATTAGTAGAGAGATTAGGAATAGTCAACACTTGGTTACATGATCTTTCATCCGTCTTTACTTGATATAGTATCAAAAACCAACACTATAGTGTCATCACTCAAAGTGATTTAGTATATGCCACATGGATCGATGTTGTAGAACTCAACATGTGAAGATACAATGTGGTTTAAGGCACCAAAATCGATAATCCAAATTGACGAAGAAGCTTCTATAGCTATAAGGTAATTTCTTTCTTCTTCTTAGATATATACTTATTTTCTTTGGAAGATTCAATGTTTGGAAGATTTTATTTAATAGAATCATGAGAACTTATTTTATTCTTCTCAACTAAATGAGTTAAGTGATCATTTTTTTCTTATACATTGATGCTCTTCACGGCCACGCCTTATTACAATAGGAACACTTACACTTTTTCTTCTTTGCTTTGGGCTCATAAGTTGAATTTTTCATGTTAGGTTTAGTTTAGGCTTGGTTGTTATTGGTTTATTTCTTGGGTTGGTCCTTTTTATCTTTCTTTCTTTATTTTTATTTCCCTTACCATTAATTGCTACAAGGGCATATGAATTGGATTTAGAGTCTTTATTTGAATGATTCAGCCTTCTTCTCGAATGAGTTAGGAAAAAAATGTTAAATGAGGGTGTTTTCCAAGTACTACTCAGATGTCTTCCATGTCATTGAAATTTGAAACGAAGTTGGAGTAATTAGGACCTAAAGTAGAAGGAATCAACAAGATCAACTGAGAATATTTCTTCTTCACTTTTCCTTTATTCAAAGTAAAGCTAGTGTGGATGAACTTTGAAAAGAAGGCATGTAGGTTTTCAATGTCACTAGGATTTAATCCTAGTATTATTTTTCCAACTCATGCACTCTCATGTCATCTTGTTTTCTGAAGATACTGTCTAAAGTTTTCCATGCTTCATTAGGTGTTTAAGAATAATCAATTTGGAAGAGTAAGTTTGGAGAAATTGACAAACAGAGAATACCTATATCACATCGATTCAACCAATTAGATTTTTCTTAATCATCATCAGGTTCATTCTCTACTCCTATGGTGATGTGAAATAACCCTTTACCCCTTAGTTTCATTACCATTTTCAATCTCCAATCAAAAATTTTAATGGCGTGAGAAAAGGTATTGAAAGAGCATCCATCACGAAGAGAGAGAAATAAGGAATGCAAAAGGAAAAAAGAAGAAACACAACCACCCCAGAACAATATTATCACTCCCCTGATTTTGGAACTTTATACTTTAGTGCATTGATTACAATAAGGTGTGAATGTGCATCATGAAACAATTGGTCACTCACCTTGCATTTATCATAGTAACATGTAAGTGTGGAGATAAAAATAAATTTTCATCGATCACAATAGTTTGACATCATAAACAAGCATAAAATGATGCTAAAACTAGAAAACAATAGATAAAATAAGTCCTTAATAAGGAATAATGTATCATGTCATAATAGAAACCCCCTTGCCACAAGACTATGGTAGATAAGCTCAATAGTCCTGTAAACAATAAAAGGGACATTATAAGGCCAAAAATGACTTTAAACGAGTGAAGAGGAACTCGAGACGTAGTAAAATCTCCCGGAAGGAATAAAAGGGTTCCAGAAAGTGATACACACTCCAACAAAAAAATAGTGACAAAAAACGTGTAATAACGCTAGTTTTCACACTTTGAATTTTCCCAAATTATTTATATTTAGAAATTAAATTGTTAAAAAATGTGAAAAACAATGTTAATGAAACAATAATTAACCACGTATTATTATTTAAAGATCTAAAGAATTAACCACCTCCTAAATTAAATTAAGGTTCCTACTTATCCCCTAGTTAAAATTTTACCTCCATAATTAATTTAACCCCTAAACACCAAAATAACACCACCCCTTACCCTTGAAAACACACTTAAAATAAAATGAAACTATGTTTTAAAAAAAAATAGGTTCAAAAATATTAAGTGGCATTAGGATCGGGGAAGGGAGAGTGGATTGGTGGATAGCTCATGGGGATGAGTTTGCTAAGGGTTGAGTCAGGTCGACGAGGTATCTTAAAGCAAGGCGAAGAGCTCCATGTGGAGCTTACAATGGGGCCTGAGGGAGAGAGCTCAACAACTAATGCAAGAGTGTTGGGATAACCTTAAGTGGGAATGGTAAGTGTAATGTCGATGAGCGCGCATGGAGGATGTGAAGAAACGGCTCGAGGTGAGTAAAATGGTTGAGAGGTGAGGGAGTTGTAGTGTAACGGATGGGAGAATGAGCATGCCATCGTAGAAAGTAAACAAAAGCCAAGGAAAAATGAGCATAGGGCAAGGAAGGAAGGAAAAGGGTTCGAGTGGGGACCAGGGATCATGGAGCCAAATTTGAGAGTGAGCGGGGAAACACACCAAGGGAGAGAGCAAGAGACAATTCAAGATGTTATCTAAGGAAACAAGGACTAGACTAATCAAGCCAAAGGAAAAACCGAGTAGGGTTGGAGGAAACACAAAAGTTTGAGCTAGGAAGCTTTGAACAAGATCAGAGATAGATAGACTAAACAACAATAAAAGTGATGCCAAGAAAACACAACCAATAGCTAACACAAAAAAAAATAGCTCACCGAGCCAATGCATGACTCATCAAGGAACTCAAATCCTTGAGTTGAGGAAAAACCACATGCCAATGGAAAGGTAGATCACCAAGGAGCTTGTCGAGCTCTACAGAGCTTGACCGAGATAAATAGGAGGAGAGGCAACAAGGGGAAAGAAATCAATAGGGAGGAGGAAGGGCAAGCCAAACATATATTTTTCAAAAAAATGTAATTTTAATGAAAAATAAACTAATAAAACCATAAAAACCAACCTCCAAATTTTATTTCTCTCCCAAGTTAGATGTAGCTAGCGAAATCGACGAGAAAGTATTAAAAACTTGCACATGCACAAACGCAAAAAATAACACAAACTCCAAAATAGGAGTGTTAAATGGTTAGCAAGATTCTAAGAAATGATAAAAAAACTTACATGACAAACACTAAAGGCGAGGATAATACAAGACGGGGTGATTATGGTGCATGAAACTATACATTCCATGGAAAATAATAAAAAGGCAAACATGATCCTCAAACTTGATATGAATAAAGCTTTTGACAAAGTTTCTTGGGTCTTCCTTGACAGGATTTTATCCAAATTTGGGTTCACGGAAAAGTTTAGAAAAATTATCAAGTCTTGTATATCTACAGCCAGGTTCTCTGTGGTTGTTAATGGAGAGCCTGTGGGATTTTTCACCAGCAGCAGAGGTCTAAGGCAAGGAGACCCCATCTCCCCCTTGCTCTTCATCCTTTTAGCTGACAGCCTTAGTAGAACAATTAGCAAAGCGGTGGAAGACGGCCTTTTAAATGGTTCTAAACCCACTTCATTCAGCCATGCTGTCTCTCATCAACAGTTTGCGGACGACACTATCCTTCTTCTTCTGGCCTCAGTTGTAGAAGCTAAAGCTATTAAGGCTCTACTACAGCTCTATGAATCTGCTTCTGGGCAAGAGATTAACTATGACAAAAGCATCATTTTTTTCTTTAACACCCCTGGGGAAAGACAGCTCAAGATTGCTAAAATTCTGGGCTGTAAAATTGGAGCTCTTCCAGCAACGTACTTAGGTCTCCCTCTTGGCACTAAGAAAGTCTCTCACACGGTGTGGGATGATTTATTGACGAGATTTCAGAAAAAAATGGCCGGTTGGAAAGGGGCCATTCTCTCTAGTGCTGGTAAGTGCCTTCTCATTAAAAGCACACTCCAAAGTCTGCCCATCTATATCATGTCACTTTTCAAAATTCCTTCTTCCTTCAGAGAGAAAATTGAAAGGATTCAGAAAAAAATTTTATGGCAAGGCATGGAAGAGAAATTCAGATTTCACCTAGTGGCCTGGGATAAAGTCTGCACCCCAAAGACTATGGGAGGGCTGGGTATAAAAAATATTGAAAAAATGAATGAGGCACTCATCGCTAAGATGGGCTGGAGATTGCTATCTGAGAAACAACCCTGGATTGATGTTATTAAAGCAAAATACTTGAATCAACAAGCTGTTTACTCCTATCTGCACGATGAGCAACTCCCCAATGGTTCCATTTTTTGGAATAATCTGATTAAGAGTAGAAACTTCATAAAGCAGGGCAGCAAATGGAAAGTGGGGGATGGCAGTGACATAAACTTCTGGGAGGATAACTGGTCCAGTGATAATCTCTTGGAGAGATTTGGGATGGCTAAGGACAGCCTTACAAGCAAGTATGGAACTAAAGTCAAGGACTACATTGAAGGAAATGGCACCAACAAGACTTGGAAAAGACTTTCTATGGAGCGTATTGAACTGAAACAAATTATTTCCTCCCTTCAAGACCTTCTTGATCTCTTCCCTTTGTGTCAGTTGGATTCCAAGGATGAGCTGGTCTGGAGTAATTCACAAGATGGAAAATACTCAGTCAAATCTGGGTATACCAATCTTTTTCATAGTAACCAATCTGATTTTAACTGGAACTTGATCTGGATGCCTGAGTTAACCCCCAAGATAAATTTTTTTCTTTGGCTGGCCATCAGAGGTAAAATTCTCACCACTGACAATTTGATGAGAAGAGGATTCATCATTCCCAATTGGTGTCACCTTTGTAGGAATGATTATGAAGACATTAGTCATCTGTTCATTCATTGTGATTATGCCAATAAAATGTGGAACTTTGTCCTTTCCAAATTCGAAGCTCTTTGGGTGTTGCCGGAGGATCTTAATCAGCTATGGAATCAATGGAACCCACCATTCAGACATTGTGCTATCAAAAGAATCTGGAAATTAGCCATCCCTCATTTAATTTGGAGGATCTGGAAGGATAGAAATAATATCATTTTCAGAAATAGGAAACAGAATTATAATTTCAGTATTGGCAAAATTTCCCAAGGCATCAAAGAGGACATGGCCAGATTTAAACCTCCCAAAAACAATTGTTATCCTGAGAATGAAGAGCACATCTTATCTAATTGGCAGTTTGGTAATTGGAGCAACCCCGGGAATAGTGTGGATAGATCTTTGATTAAATGGCATCCTCCTGACTCCAATTGGTTCAAGCTGAACTTTGATGGCGCCTCTAAGGGTAACCCTGGAACAGCAGCAGGAGGAGGGGCAATTCGGGACCACAAAGGCAATCTGATTGCTGCATATGCTGGAAAAATGGGAATTCAAACCAATCATTTTGCCGAAGCTTTATCTGCTCTCTGGGGTTTAAGAGTTGCACGGGCCCAAAATATCCAGAACCTTATTGTTGAAGGGGACTCCCTTAATATTATTAAACTTCTGAATCAGTCCTCATCTCCCAGCTGGAATATTAAAGATTTTATCTCTGAGTCCATAAGCATCAGTCATACCTTCAACAGTATCAGAATAGTACATACTTACAGGGAGGGCAACAAGCTGGCGGATGCACTGGCCAATTATGGCATTAACATAAATTTCACTTCATGGGATAAGGATAGTATCCCTAATCAGCTCCACAACAGCATCCATGCGGACCTTCACATGCAAACAATCTCTAGAGATATGCCTTAATTTTTGGAGGAAAATCAAATTCATAAATTCTTCCACATGTGCTGCTTTAAAGTATATGGCGTGGCAAATGATATCTAATTCAAATAATAGCAAGATTTTTTTAAGGAACTTCAAGTGGAGATATCTGGATTTAAAAATCACGCACGCGGGAGGTACAATAGCTGTTGATATCCGGATGCTAAGCTCCACGAAAACCGATGATAACTACAAGGTGAAAGCTGACAGGGAAGGGGTTTTCACGCGTGACTTCCCGCAGGCTCAGAACAGCAATCACACAGCCGTTCGTGAGAAGACTAACGGCTATAGTTCCTATTTTTATGTGACCTTCAACAGCAAGAATCGTAATACTCTTCACGCTCAAAGGTATCCTGGAAATTGCTGTAACCAACACATCACAGTGAAGATGGGAGGGCCACCCTGTCAAATTGAGCCGTGCGCGGACCCTGACTGGAAAGAAAACACGGAGCTTTGGAACATTCTTAGCATTGGCGGCTTCACCAGCTTTGTTGAAAGGATGCAAGGGCATGATCAAAGCATCTCTGTTCGCTTTGCCAAGGAATGGAATGGGAGGACAGTCGACTATGGGGGGCAGAAAATTCTTATCAATGAAGAGCTCATAGCTGAAGCGACTGGCCTCAGCCTGGAAGGGTACCGCTTCTTCAACAAGAGGGTTATCAAAGAGGTTGAAGAAAGAAGATTTGTGGAGGAGGATGAGAAGCTTATTTTCAGCACTGCGGGCCTGCTTGTAAGCTCAATTCCACCTCCGTACGATGAAGTCACCCGCATGATGATTCGTTTCATCTCCTTGGAAGGCAGGTTTGTTACTGTCCCTGCTAAGCACCTTGTCTTTTTGAACCACTTCCGTAGGAATAGGTTGGTTTGCTTCCCGCACTATTTGTTAAACTCTCTTGAGCGCTCCATTTTGGAGTTCCAGAGACATACCCGGGCGGTTCCCTTGCACCAAGGGCTTATTCTGCTTATCCACAAACTCTGCCTTCTTAAGTATCCCGGTCTCCCTTACTCTCCCAGCCCGGCTCCCCCTTTGATGGGCTCTGCTGCCGCCAGTCCTGTCTCCCCTGCTGCCCCTGCTGCTGCCCCCGCCTTAGGTGCTGCTACCCCCATGCCGGATGCTCATGCTTCTCCTTCTATTCCTCCTGCTGCTGCCCCTGCCACCCACCTTGCCTCTACCTCTAAACGAGTCACTAGGGCTTCTAGGCGACTCAACCTTGAGACTGCTGCTGTGGGGGATGAACCTCTTGAGCTTGATATTGCTCGTGATCTGCTGAACATTAGAAGTGCCAGTCCCCGGGAGGCACAGATGGATAACCCTTCTAAGAAATTGGAGGCCTTAGAGACAGAGATTAAATTGCTGAAGGTTGAGGTCAAAAACCTTGCCAAGCAAAAAGGCAAAAAAAGCATGGAGGGGGAAGGGAGCACTGACAATAGTCAGATTGATGACATATACAAAAAGCTGACCTCCTTAGACTCCCGCCTTGGGAAGGCTAAGACCAGACATGACTACAATATTGCAGCCTTTAGGGCCATCGAGGAGTTTATCGTGGGTCATGCCAAGAGTGTTTCTAATCTAAGCGGTGTCCCGGCAGCGCTTTGGGGCAATGATAAAGAGAGCAAGAGAACCATTGAGGAGCTCGATAAGATGGATGCTGCTCAGATGACCGCGTTAGGCATGTTTCAAGCTTGGAAAAAAGTCAAGATCAGTATTGATCAAGCGGCCAAGAAGTAGTCCTGGATACTTCTACTGCTCTTTTTGTTAATATTACTGTTTCTTGGCTGTCGTCTTGCTGTTTTTTTGCCGTTGTTTTGCTGTTAAGTCTTGTCTGTGTAGCTATTTCTGGGCTACGTTGATTTTGTTGTAACTCTTGAGCTGTGCTACAGCTACTCTACTCCTCTCTCTTATTCCGGCTTATAGGCCTTATTTTGTATTCAAGGGTATAGTCCCTTTCAAAAAACTATTTGCCAATATTAAAAAAATAATGAAACTGGAAGTAATTAGAAATACAAATAAATGATTGCATGTTTACCAAAAACCACTCTAATACCATTCGAGATTGTTCTATAAGGATCAATACGAAAACTCATGCACATATAACAAAGTTACACTCCAATGGTCATGTGAACGCTCCAAAAATCAATAATAAATTAAACATCAAGGAAAATCATGAATATAATAAATATTTCTACTCATTCTCATAGGTCATGTAATACCCTGTAAGTACGCTTAAGAATTTAACAAGATGCGTCGTCTTCGATGATCATGACATCAAGTGGAATAGAAACAAGTGTTTTCAATAAAGGTTGAGAAAACAAGACAAAGGAAATGATATGGTTATTAAGAACTGATGTTGATCTTGTGATTATCTCAACTAAGGGTGTTGTTGATAATTAATGCCTTAGAATAGTATTATTGTTACTGGCTTAAGCTTGTAAGCACTAAGTCAATAAGTCTCACAACGTATTGTGAATAAGGGAAAAAAGTATACGCTTCATGATATACATTACTTTGAAATTAATCTTGGACAATGAAATAACATTAGGCCTGGTGTATATATTTCTAAAACTAATATACATATTTGCGAGATAATGTATCATTGTGACAACCTTAGAGGGCAATGTGTTTTAAACATTAGAGTTCAAAGTGGAGAGATTCAATTAACCCATATTAATGATTAATCCCTTATATAATAGTTTACTTGGGCTTGTAAATTGTAGGTCGAGATGTTAATTTTGGGACCTATGAATTATGAAAACTGATTGTGTGATTTACAAGCAATCCTATTGGGGTGCCGGAGATTGTTGAATAGCGATTAAATGATCGTAAAATGGTAGAACCAAACCCACTATGTATAAGATCATTGATAACTTAAAGGGGGTCATAGACCTTAAGAGACTTGCCAACATAAGTAAAATTATGTATTTTAATCCCATGGACTTTGGGAATTATGGGGCATTTAAATAATAATTTTAAAGCCATGCATGTTTTATAACATTGGTCTTATACTATATTTTAATTCATTCTCTCCAGTAGTTATTCAATCTATGTTATAGAAAGCAAATAAGAGAATGATATTTGGTTAATTTTGTGGAAAAGGGTAAATGAGGATTTAAACTGTAGTAAGCCCGCCAATTTTGGAGGAGAAGTTGGAGGGTGGTGGTAGTTGAATGGACCATTGGCGTGGTACTCCAACATTGAACTCCATTAACTATGCATTTAAAATTTACAGAAATCCATAAAGCTCCCTAAGGAAGCAAACCACATGCAACTACTCCATTTTGTTTTATTGTTGAAATTTGGGGAAAATCTCCACTTCAGGTAGTAGTGCATGGTGATCAAGCTATGAGTTCTTGTAGCTATTTTCAGAAGAGGAAGTTCATTTATGTGGGAAAATTTATAAGATGGGGATGTCATTATATGGCTTTGAAGGAGGGTGGAATTGTTGGCTGGTTCGAGGTGGATAGTTTTGAATCCATAAACTCTCTGTTGCTGTAACACTTGTTGGAGATAAATCTCGAAGGATTTAGGAATTGAATTCACAGAAAGAAATATCCCTTATCCCCTTTATCTTTTTATTTCATCAGATGTTAGAGTGAATACATATTTGTAATTTTGTTTGAGCTAAGAAAAAGTGGGTACATGATAGTTGGAGGTTGTTGTTTTTATAATCTATTTTTCTACGAAAAGAAATGGTAAATTGTATGACCGTAGAACCTAGGTATCTAATATTTTTACCTTTTATACTACTCAAATCGTGTTTACCTATTATGACTTTAAATGAGCAATTTTTTTGCATTATGTCGAGGAGGTTGAACTAGATAATAATGGGTTTATGTGCAAATGTAATATTTTTATAAAAATATATTTTAGGTGTTATGGGTTTTCTTTTATTTGACCAAAAATCTTGATATATGGATCTAGTAATAAACTAATTCCAGATAATGGAGTTTATTTCTTTCACTTTTGGTCTATACATATCATCTGTAGTAAAGAGAAGTGTATTTAGGCATGTGCTAAGGTTGAGCTGGTGATATCTAGTTGGTGTTCTATCTCATGCATAGGATATTTTATAGATTTTTTTTTCCATCGATTTGACTTATTAGTGAGATAGGATTGCTGCTGGGGATTAGGAGTTACTAGTTTACCCAATGTAATCTTTTACCTTAATGGGTCACCGAGAAAATTTTATTTTTCACTCCCCTTCGTAAAGTAAACACAGGTTTAGACCTTTCTAACATGGCTTAGTTAGAATGGCATTTTTAAAAAATGATAACACTTCTTGTTATCCTCGTCTATTATTTTGATCTTTGTAACTCCTAGGAAATTTTATTGGGAAGTAGTTGGGATTACTCCTAGTCTCATATTAGTTAGATGGTAAAAATGGAGGAGTTGTAGGATGTATCTTATTTTGTCTTCATTCGGTCTCGTGTAGGTTGTGAGCTGAACATGAATGTTCCTTTTATTAGGATATGAATCTACCTTTAGTTGTTGTAAAAGAATGTTGATTATGTCGAGCCTTTAGCTCAATCCAATTTTAAGGAATTTAATTATTTTCTATATTCGTAAGTGGTTGACTAAACCAGTTTGAATTGATATTGGAGAATAGAAAATGAATTTGGGGATTAGGTTTTGAAGGAATGAGCCTAACTTATCTTATGTCGGGTATGGAAAACCATTTCTTCCTCCTTTAGGAAGCTATTCAGTTTAGATGTTATATATTTCTATAACCATTTATAAACTTGAGAAAATCTCGATTGGAGCTTAGGCCTTGAGGGATAATGATTGAAAAATGATTGATTGTTTTATGTTTATAAGAAAGACTGAAAATTCTTATTTGAAACCAAGGGATCTTAGTTGGTTGGCACCTTAGATATGTGTCTTAAGTATTTTTGCTCCATTTATAAGGTGCAATGGTGGAACTAAAACTTAGTTTTGTTCCCATTTCTTTAAATAAATCTTTACTATAGATTCTAATATTTATATTATGTGGAGTTTATGTAATTGATTGAATCTCTGTTGGATGATAAAATAAAGTGTAACACATCCCCATTATTGAGGAGTAGTATGTACTAGTCATTATGACAAACTATAGAAGTTTAGACTTCTATACATAAGAACAATCAAGTTGTGGTAGTGGTTGTGTTTTCGGATTCTTATTACAGTGAGAATGTAGTAGGATATAACGGGAGGTGTAGTGTTGTATTAAGGAATACACAAGTCTATATAGTTGTGAAATGAATTCTATATTTCCTAATTCCTATAAGTTATTACGATACATAACTTGAGATGTATAAGTCTCATTCCTTCTTAGGATATTAATGGATAATACAGATATGTTGTTTTAGGAAGTTGTGACATATAAACTTCATGGAATTAAAGCAATAAGAATGCAGCGTTTAGACCAGATTTATTTGATGGATACTTTAGTATTGTTGAAATTGGTTGGTTTCATTTGTGTAGCATGGATTACCTTGTGTGTGTCCAAGGTTAATACTTGTTTGAATTTCTTGAGCAACAACAATAGTTGCAGAAACTTCTAGTTATGAATGGGATGATATAAATTCATACCATGATTTATAAGAGTTTGATACTTCTATTTAACTTCTGTGGGATTTGGTTGTATTTTCAATAACATGTGGTATTGATTAGTTGATAGTCATTATTTTACATTAATATATTTACCTGGCATTGCTTCAATTTAATTATGTGAAGTGTTGATGAGACTCTGTCATTGAGGAATACTAAAGAAGGTAAAAAGAGTTGTGCTTAATGTTTGCAAAGAAAGTTACTAAAGTATGATGTTTGATGTAATACATGTTTAGTTGTAGTAATGAAATTGTTATTGTAGTATATATTCATTCTAATATTTAATGACATAAATTGATAAATGGGATAAAGGACTTTTATTGATTAGTTCATTTGAACCGCCTTGCCTAACCATTGCAAGAAAGTGAGCAAATATAAAAGGCATAAAGTAAAGAAACACCTCAGTTATCTAATTGAACCTTATGCTTACTTTTAAGGGATAAAGTTGCGTCAAATTGTTGAATTGATATATTCTTATTTATATTAAGGATTTTATTTGTTGTCATTGAATAAGGGTTTTCTTGCGAAAATCTACTGAGTACATTTATGATAAATTGTAACATGGTAAAGATTACATATTTTGATCAATAGATACTTGCTTCAAATCATTGAAAGACTCAAGATTCCTCTCTGTAATCTCTATAAAAATTCTACTATGTTGTAGTAATATCGGTATAGACATGGTTATATGCTTGTGATATTTTATGAAAATTGAATCACTGGATGTTCATATTGGAGGGCTATTATAACTCTTTGATTCAGTAATTTATTAGCTACCTTATGGACTAGATGAACCTAGTAATTTAAATGATTGAAATGAGAAGTTATGAATCAATGATATAATTGATAGGTTATTGGAATACATTATGGAGTAGTGTTGAAGTATTTTTTTAATCTAAACCAATTAACTTATGGGAAATTAGAAGTATTTTTGGCAAGAGGTTTTGATTTCTCACACTCTCAGTTTAAAGTTCTAATACTTGGTAGATGAAAATCATCTAGGTATGAATCTTGATGTATATGCATATGTATACACATTTATGGAAGTTTCTTCTAGTAAAGTTGAGTAACCATACTAGAGGTAAAAACCCAACTCTCGTACCATGACGGGAAGCTTAGCATAATACTACAAGGTGAAATAATAAATAAGAATAGAACATGGATGTTCTTTGACACCTAAGTAAACTGTCATTCCATGAAGTGGAGAAATGGATTATAAGATCCATCAAATTACCATCATTCAAAATATTATGTGATGAACTTTAATGATGAATTTTACTCCAACTAACAATATGTAATAATGACAATTCATTATTAATCAGATTAAACTTAAATACTAAAAGGATCCATAGGAGATGGGATAAAGTTGGTGAGGAACTTTATGGGAGATTAAACCCCGAATACCAATCTTCTATAAAACCTTTTTATGATGCCTAATGTAAATGATGAAATTATCATTAGGAACATGCAGATTATGCTCACCTTGAGTACTTATTATTAGATCCATAGTGAAAGTTTGGTATCTATGTTCTTGAAATGGTAAGTTTAAATTAACCATAACTAAGATATGATGGTGTAGTCATATAAATGATAATGATGATCTGATAGATGGAATGAATAGAATATATTTTAGATGCCAAGGAAATTGGTATAAGATCCAAGAAAATGAATATACTTGCCAAGGTGATAGTAACCATGCAAATAAACCTAAGTCGGGTTTGGGCATTGTTGTAGAATTCCTCAAGAGAATTGGGAATACTACTGAAACAAGAAACTTAAAATGAATAAGATTCATATATGGATAAATTAGACCTGGCTAATATAAATGTTGAAGTAAAACTAAATAACATGATTCTAATAAATAGTATAAGTGTTATTGAAAGGAGGATAATGGGAATGACTCTGTATGTCCCTAATGATGAGTGGTTATGTAGCTTACATGATTTCTTATAGGAGTAAGAACAACATTAATGGTTATTACTCCTTGATAATATGAGGCATTATTTTATTCGATTGAATTTGAATCATTAATAAAAACAGATTGGGAGTTTAGGTCTAAAGATTGATCTATCTTATATCTAGAACATATAGGTAGAAATGAGTATTAACATAAATACATTTGAGCTATCATGATATTATGGGACAGACTCTAGATACGATTCACTAAGTGATGAAGACAAGGGAACTAAAATAATCTTTCATGTTTAATTTATTAAGATACCATGTTTCATTTTAGGACTCTTGACAGTCAACTCACTATAGCCATTACATGGTCGTATCCATTTAATGAAATTTGTCATTATTTTAATACTACCACTTAACAACTATACTGAGTTTCCTTTTCAAGACCTTAAAATGTGGCATGGTATTGCTTAAGTACAAGCTTGTTAAAATTACAAGGGCAGATGGAACCCCACGGGTTGGTACCCCAATGCCAACATATGATGGCTATGGGAAGGGAAGTGATCTAGTAATGGTGTGAATCATTACAAAGACTATTTCTTTCCCATAGGAATCATAGGATGACATCAAGGTACAACTTCATGTAGGTTAATTCAGACTTATACCTTATACAATACTTGTTGTTGTTTATAGCATCATTGACTACAAATCCATATAATTGAACAAGTGATTAAGGTGAGATGAAAAGAATCCAATGTTTAGTGTGTCGTCATAGAGCCGAGCATGGCATACATGACTCAAAAACCATACACAAGGTAGTGTAACTGCTGATTACAATGTCGACATTTCACCATTATCTAAGCTATGAGATGCATGTGGATTTCATAGTTGGAACCTAGGTACACACTTAGGGGTTATCACTTATATATCATATCCTATTAAAGGAGAACCAAAGAGATAAATTTTATGTATGGATCATAAAGAGCATTGAGGAGAACAAGTAAGTTCATATTCTCTCATACAACCGCACATGGTTCACGATAGTTATCATAAATGGATTGCATTAAGGTTCATGTTGGATTTAAATTTATGGGTATTTAAATCAGATGCATAAAAAAAATGGAAGTGAAATGACAAAAGTGGATGTTACAAATCAAAACAAGAGGGTACATATGGGAGTATAATGTAACTATCATGCCTAGACAATCTTTCCCTCTATGAGGAAAATAGGAGTTACGATTCCAAAATGGAATGTAACTCCTATGATGTCATTGACACATATAACAATGACAAATTGTTTAAAAATATTTACCATGTGTCATATAACTCATAAGACCTACGATCTTGGCTAAGTGAGATGACTCACCATGTAAGATGGAAAAGATGCCAAGTGACAATGAGGAAATTCACACACATTAATAGTTATTTCTATCTAATTTATAACATTTCCACGTCCTTTTCACACATTTTATGGTCTATAAGAAAAATAATGACCAAAAATAATTATTAAAGGGGTGTTTTGATATTTTCTTCTCATGAATGCATTCATTTGAGAGGATCACCAACTTGCACAATGTTCATAAGTATCATTGAATGAGTTTTAGGATGTATAATAGATAACACAGTCTTATTGGGATGTCTATTGAGTGTTTATAGAGTTTTTAATAATCGACCTTGGTAAAATTAATTTTTGAGGTCTACATTTGTAAAGAAGCTTGAAATAAAATCTCTCTTCACCCCGATTTGTGTTGTGTGTTTTCGCTTCAACATATGGTGTTCGTATTTGTTTTCAAACTTGGAGGTTTATCCCAAATTTGTAAGGAGAAGGAACATGACTGAGTTTAAATGTGTGGTCACTCATATTTTTAAGTGGATGTAGATACAAACTCATGCACTTGGGTACATTTCTAGGTCCTAAAAGCATACTTGTATTCATATGATTCTTAATAGATAAAACTAGTAATTGATAGCTATATTTGGCCTCTTTTCTGTCTTTCTTGTTTTTATTTGGTCATGCACACCCTACATCCTAGTCAATGATTTACTTGTTTATCTTTCATGACCTTGACACCAACACCCAACCATGACACCAGTGCCTAGGTTCCCTCATCCCCTTTGGGAACCCCTGACCTCTTTCCACCTTACTCACTATTTTTGGGATCCTTTTATAATTTGGGCATATTATTTTCTTATGGGTCAAACTTCTAGTTGTCAATTACGAAACTCAATCAAGGGAATCATATAAATACAAAGTTATGTGACCAAAATAAATGACCAATCTTTAAGCATCTATTATCATCACCTAAGATTGCATCCAAAGGCATCTAAGATCACTAAAGGAATCCATCTAGCATTCATTCAAGGGATAAAAGAATACATTATTTGAATACACTACATAGGAAGGGGAAGTTTATTATTCCATCAACACATCTAGCTACATTATTATGCATAGTTATTATCATTATCAAGTGCACTTACATAAGGCCATCCTAGGGAACGATCCTTTCACACACTCATAAGAACTACATATATTTTGATATGTAATGCGGTTGCTCGGTCATAAGTTCACTCACCAGGTGACCATCAAGGTGTGTCTCAATCCCCATATTTCATCATTGTTTTTGTATTTGATATGGTTTTGTGGGTTTTGCATCCGACCATATCTTTTGTAGGTTATAGGTACATCCAAATATCAAGGTGTGACATACAAGAGACAAACATAAACTATCGGTGACACTTGTGTGACATCATAAAAATTAGATTCGACCACCAATCTGATACCATGGGATCCTAGTGGCATACTCATGAACCCAGTTCCCTTGACCCAATATAGGTGCCCTAGTATGGTATTATCCGACATTTCTATATTTTACAAGTACACATTAACAATGGTCTTCCTCTCCGATCATCAATTTTCTAGTTCATATCAATTCCAAGAAAAGAAGGAATAAACTAAGTCATTTCCTCTCTCTCTCTCTCTCTCTTTTACTTAGGGTTTCATGTTTATTTTCTTATTTCTTGTAGTAACATATTGTATTATATCAAATGTAGATAATAGTGTATTTTCAAGTACTTTGTAATTAGGGTTTAGCATAAAAATATTTTTGTTAAATCATTTGGTGTATCCAACACTCAAACCCAACCTTACTTCAAGGTATTTTTTCATATTTTTATCATGGTTAAAACTCATGCACCCTTTACTGATGAATACCTTCATGATCTAAATTCTCATCTTGTTGTACATCTGCAAGACCTAGATCTCCTCTTATTCACTTCTCATAATGAGGCCAATAATCTCGTTGAGCTTTATGTTCCTACTTCCACTACCACTTTAATGCCTATTTCTCATCAACCTCTTAATTCCACCAAAGTTATTGTTTATATGCCCACCCCTACTAATCATTTTAATCATCCTATTACTTCCCACACTTGGCAAGTTTATTCCTCTAGCACTCAATACCTATCCTCTCTCTATCAAGATCTCCAAGTTCCAATATGTCAACTTTAGAAAGCTACTTCTCATGCATCTCCATCTCTTAATTCTACCATACTCCTTCACAATCCTTTCACACCCTCCATTTATACTTATGCACTTCCTCCAAACTTCGTCACTCATAAGCTTCCCACCTTCAATGGCCACGCTGACCCTCAGGATAATCTTATATTTTTCATGTGGCATGTATCGATTATGTAGATGGTCATACTTTGATAGCCAAGCTATTTCCTAGGAGCTTACAAGACTATGTTATGCATTGGTTTTATGATTTACTTGTTCATTCGATAACATCATTTACGCATTTATCAGATGTTTTTCTTGCACATTTTTCAATCAATATCGGCTCTAAATTATCATATGCTCAACTTACACAAATCAAACAAGGATCTAATGGGCATATAGATGACTATGTATTACACTATAATAATAATTTAGCTAAGGTGACAAATGTACTCACAGATTTTGAATTGTAAGATATTTTTGTCCAAAGTATCTTAAATCCATTATAAGAGAGTGTTATCTATGAGAGCTCTCCATCATTTGATCAACTATACCATACTCTTAAGTTACACAAAATCAATCTCTTATCTATAAAAATCTCAAATATCATGATTAGGCTTCATATTCTAATTAGCTTCAAAGAAAATCTAATTTCAATCCATCTCCTGAGCTCAAGAAATCAAAATTTACTATTTATGGAATTTCTACTCCCGAAAGGATTCAATGGAAACCTAGAAAGTGTACATTCACAAAATTGCATTATGATATGTGCGTTCTATTACACCAACTTATTGAAAGCAATATTTTTATGCTTCCACCACTACTGAATCTTGATCCATATCACCCTAAAGACTGTAATTATGATGAAAATACTAGATGTTACTATCATCAATGTTTTGGGAATTCAACTGATTGATGTTTCAAACTTAGGAATCTCATTCAAGATCTTATCGACAACAATGCAATTGAGGTCCTTGAGACTTTGAAATCTAAGTCGACAATGACAAGAAAAATCTCAAGATATTCAAATATTTGTTTCTGAGCATGAAAAACAATTTGTTAATTCTTTAACTAATCTTAAATATTATGTTGTGCATCTTCCTTCATCAGGGGCTCTTGATTTACTAGTTACTCATATTGATGCGTCTCACCAATCATCACATTCTCTCGATCATGATTATCATGCTATATTTTTCTATAATACACTACACATCAATACTTCCATCAGATATCACACTATCAATAACACAATGATCAATCCATCGATCCTATTGATGTGTTCTCTATCGCACTCATTCTCTCTCTCAACTATCCAATCTCTAAAATTTCATATCCAATTCCCAAATTTTATGGCTATGTCCAGCTTCTAGTTACATTTGGGTCTTTTATCATGTTTTTCCATTCATTATGACACCTTCAATAAAAGGTTATAACATGATTTTAGGTCTTCCTCGGCTCCATGCCACTCAATTTATATTCTTTATAAACCACTTGTGTCTCAAATTCATTCACAATAAACAAGTTATCACTCTCAAAGGTGTTCCACCATCCACACCATTTCCTCAACCTCCTCTTGAGGATGTCCTTTCACTAGCTACAACATATAGGCCCCTTGGGCCTCTCAAATATAAGGCACATTCTACACCTAGCTCTCCTATTTACACATGACCTACTCATTCTCATCAGTCTACTAGTCCATCTTCTCAACCTAAGTCCCCTACTTAGAAAAACTCTTCACATAGGAGTTCACATCTTTCATATGGGTGCTCATCACCTCTTAGGTCTACTTCACATAGGTTCTCATCACCTCCTATGTCTACTTCACATAGGTTCTCATTACCTCCTAGGTCTATTTCATATAGGTGTTTACCTCCTAGGATTCCTTCACATATACATCATCAGTATCATACACCATCAATCTTAGAGAACAGTCACACACCTTTATCTCCTTAGACATCAGATGGAGGAACCTTTCCATTTAATTTCATTAGATAGCTCGATCATCATCATACAATTGGGCTGAATCATGCTTACTTCTCTCCCCTCCGAACATCATGAGGTGTTTACCATGTCTACCCTTAAGCTTCGTGTTTCACTCTTGCTATTTTTAGACAATATTACACAATGTGATACACTATGTATTGTCATTTCCTATGATGCACTCTTGTGATAAGGTTCAAAATTGATTGTTGAGGGAATACTACATCCATGAACCTCACACACTACACATTTCATGCTCTATGCTTCACAATATAAATTTCTCTCCCTCCATTCTCACACATCATACTACCTTATAACACACTCTAGTTACATGGTTCATACTCGAATACTGAGGGTCTAAATATTAAATGAACCTCACCACATTCATTGTACATGCTCTATGCTTCATGTTCTATCTCTTTATTGCACATTTTAAAACCATTTCCAGATGACGTAATTTTTTTCCATGGTTCATTCTTGATTTTTGAGGGGTATTTTATAAATGAACCTCATCTCATACTCATCCACATCAGCTGGGAGCATGTTGCTCCTATCAAATTCACATTGCATACCATTCCATTACACTCATCCACTAAACATTGCACATCTTGGTTATGCATACTCTTGTTTTCCTATATTAGTTACATGTTACACTTTCTTTGACTATGTTAATCGGATATCCAATATGTCATTATCTCTTCTATATACACATACATGTTCACTTAGTATTTAGGTTTTTAATGTATAATTTCTAATGATCTTCACATGTAATAATGATGCTTGCACTTTATCTCTTACCACTCCCAAAGAAGGCTCCCTGGGAGTCTACTTTCTCACACATTATAGGTGTTATTGTTTCATTATTTACTACTTCTTATTAGCACATTACTTTCCATTGATCTATACACTTTGACATAATTTTTATCTTTCAAAAATGCTAATGGTTGCTTCATGTCCAACATTTTCTTTACAGATTACATGCAACAATATTTTTATGTTACACTTTGATTCACATTACTTTCTATTGTATGTTATAGTTTGTGGGCTAGACTAATTTTCTTGTATGTGTATTTTATGCTTTTGGCTACTTCGGCCCCGATTGTCTTGCAACATTGTGAGCAATGTCCCATGTATGAAACCTATTTTTTGGTATATCTTGTCTACTTGATTGACTAGTTTTTCTTCCATTACATGCTTGTTATTTTTTATACTAACACATATTTCTAGCCACTTTGTTTGCATGTGCCTTGGTTTCTACCATGCACATCCCCTCCTCCTGTAGGGTATCTACTTCAAATCGGTTTGTGGTCCTCTCCTTTAGACTGCATGCTCCTATCAAAGTGTCACATGCACCCAAAATGAGGGTGGCATACATTGTGTGAATTGTTCACCCCATAAAACATCTCATAGCTATAGTAAAAGACTGCACAATATAAGAACATAACATACCATATTTAAAGAAACAACACAATATTTGACTTGGTTCCTCAAGTCAACACAAACTCTAGTTCCCAAATAATGACACTATCACTTGGGAACTCCTTACCTCCCCACGGGTGCTTATGTCCTGGGGTAGACAAAATTACTTTCTAAGATTAACAAATTTCACAACATTAACAAAGCACTTTTACAGTACAGGCATGATCCTCTAGCAAGTAGAATATATTATATCTCCATTTCAATTATTAAAATTTGGAAATAATATGATACAACTTGGAATAAAGCATGATCACAACATCTATAGTGGTGAATAATTAGAAGTCATTTATGTGAGGAGAGTAACACTAGACCTCTCTCCCCGATAATCTTTTGTTATGGCATGAGATCACCCAAACAACTCACACTTGGCATGAGATCATCCAAAAAACTCTTTCTTGGCATGATATCACCCAAAAAACTCACTCTTGACATGATATCACCTGAAAAAATCTCCCTAAATAGTAGTTTCAACACATATTTATATCCTTTTACAATCATGATGATCAGGTGCACACTTTCCTTTTACTAATTTTTACACACATTTACATACTTTTACAGAGTTTTCATAATGCATGACTATGAATACTCTTTCTCTCTTATTTTATAGGTAAGTCCTTAATACACAACAAGAAACAACCTTATATCAAGAAAAACAATAGGTATAACATAATACACTTCACCCCTAGGGCCATTTCCTCTTTCTTAGCTTCCATGCTTCATTTTTATCACTCCACACTTTCACTTGGCTTCTCAAAGATGTTATCGCCATCACATTCTACATGATTATAAAATACACATCTTATAACTAGTTTATGTTATCGAGTATTCGGTCAAAAATATAAAGTGGGGAAAAATGTAGACATAAAATCACACACTTGGGTAAATTTCTAGGTCCTAAAAGCATACTTGCATTCATATGATTCCTAAGCAAGATAACTAGTAATTGATAACTATCTTTATCCTCTTTTATGTATTTCTTATTTTCTATTTATTATTACACACCCTATAACCCATTGGTGCTTTACTTGATTATCTTTCATGACCTCATACACCAGCCCCACCAGACACCAACACCTAGGTGCCTCGTCCCGCTTTGGGTGTCCCTCACCTCTTTCCACCTTACTCACTCTTTTTGGGATTTTTAATATTCTAGGAATCTTATTTTCTTATGGGCCAGCCTTCCAGTTTTCAATTATGAAATTAAACCAAGGGAATCATATAAATACAAAGTTATGTGACTAAAATAAAGGACCAAGCTCTAAGCATATATTATCATCATCTAATATTGCATCCAATTACATCTAAGAGCACTAAAGGAATTCATATAACATCCATTTAAGGGACAAGTGAGTGCATTTTATGTATACACCGCATAGGAAGGGGAAGTTCATTATTCCATCCAAACATCTAGCTACATTGTTACATATATCTACTGCCTGCTATCAAATGCACTTACACAAGGGCATCTTAGGGCATGATCCTTTCACACAATCGCAATAAATTCATGGAGTTTGATATGTAGTGAAATTATTGGTTGTAATTTAGTGACCAATGGGCCACTCTAAATCCCCATATTACATCTTTCTGTTCAGGATTTGATTCAGTTTTGTGGGCTTTTTAGGTGAACATCTCTTTATAGGTTATATGTAAATCCAATGATCAAATTATGACATATATACAACCAATAACTATCAGTAACCCTTGTGCAGCACTAGAAAAATTAGATTCTAACCACCTATGCTATCATGGGAACCCAGTAGAATACTATGGTGTCAAAGCTCCCTTGACCCAATTCTAGATTTTATAGTGCACAGTGACGATGGTCTTCCTCTTTTTTCATCATCTTTCTAGTCCAAATCTATTCCAAGAAAAGTGTGAATCGGCTAAGTCCTTTCCTCTCTCTCTTTCTCTAAGGGTTTCATGTTTATTTGTTTATTTATTGTGTCATAATGCATCATAACATATGTATATCATAGTGTACATTTAGTTCCTCTGCAATCATGGTTTGGCATTAAACTATTTTTTTAAATAATTGGAGAAAAATATCCATGGTTAGACTTTTTTCCTAGGTGTAAATCGGTTAAGTAATTGAGTGGGTGAGATGGAAATAGTTGGGATTACACTACATGGAAAAATCCATGGAACTTGGGTTCTCAAGGAGATTTAGATTGAAACAAATAAGGAATAAGATCCCTAATAAGTCTAATAAATTGGAACCCTAATAAGTTCGTGAGGTCTCGTAATTATATGCCAAGGTTGAATGGTCATAACCCTAAAGGAGAGGAGCCCGAGATCATGGATGGCCATGATTGGTCCATGTGGATTATAGACCACACAAAATACATGGATAATTTTTTATTATAACATTATTTGGTCCTACTTAACAACATGAAAATGCATGATCCATAGAGTAACATGCATCACCTCATTCCACAACTAGGACAAGGAGAAGGTGATGCCAACATAAAAAAAAATGCACTATACAAAACATAACCAAACCATCTAATGGTTTATCAATGGAAAGAGGATTCCATTATTTCAACTTATCCCTCCATTAAGGAAAACTATCCTTTGATTCCTCCAAAACAATCATGCAACCGTGCATGAAAACACCTTTATCCCTATACTAAGGCTAATATCTCCAACATTTTTTTCCTCCACATAAAATAATCAAAACCCATATGTTTGTAGACATGAAATTATGCACTTTTTATTATTACATCACACCTCTAGTATGTCATTATATGCATGATTTCTAAGAAATAAAAATAGGCATTGACACCACTTGTTTTATTTACATTGACATTGTTTTATCTTTCCATGTTTCCATCCTTTGATTTTATCAAATTATCCCTTTACTTTTGGACATCACACACTTTTTTACCCAACTTTGTACTTCTTGTTTTTATCTTTGAGCTCTTTGGAAATTAATTCCCGGTAAGGATAGGAGCACCTAGGTGCTACTATTGTTTTTAGAAACTTTTGTCCCTTTGTCCTATTTTCTTATGTTAAAATGCCACATCAATTGTTATCTTTTCTAAAAATTCTATTCATCACTTTGGGCCGCTTTCTTTGTTATTAATGAAAAATTCAAGTAAATGAATTATATATATACATGAATTGCTAACTATTATAAAGGAAAAGAAGAAGACGGAAAGATGAAAATTAAGTAATTAAGATATTACTTTCTATCTAATACTTGGGCAAAAGAAACACTTAAGAACTAAATTTTAGATCCATTATTCACTACATATGAAGTGTGAATTACAAATTCCATCACACATATTATATTTGGGGTAAAGTAGCTATAGCTCATTATCTTGGTGTGAATGGCACAAGGTAAACCTAGCTTCAAGGGTTCATGATTCTATCACAAACACATCATAACTAAATTGATCCCTGAAATTTAGTGCAACTCTTAATGAAAATCACATTAGGGTGATTATCGAGGTCAATCTAACTTAAACATATGCATATTTTATTCCATCTAATGTTTTCTTGATTCTTTTATAGGTAGCTATCATTTTTAGGTATATGTATGATAGGAAAACCCTATTGAAAATTAAGAGAAACATAAATTGACTTGAAGATGATATGATTAGAACTTGAAAGATCCATATTTGGACTCATTGCCAGACACCAACACCCATTACGAGATACTAGTTACCGAAATGGTATTTTCCCCTTATGGGTGCTTCTATCTAACATACGTGAAGATCATTGTCTTCCAGAAACATATAAAGTTTAGATCCAACCTATTTCAACATCATCCTAACATAAATCTAGTACAAATAACCTAATTAACTCTCATCCCATTATTGTTTCTACTTATTAGCCATTACATGTTGCATATTTTATATTTATTATATAATATTATTGATCTTAGTCCTCTCGATTAATAATTAATTTTGTTAAATCATTTGGTGAACCCAATGTTTGATCAAACCCTATATTTCCATAAGATCCCTCATTTTTTTTGCTTCATCGTATCCCTAATTCTAGTATCCTCTAGGTTTCTTTCTTTGGTTGTGGATTTAAATATAGTTCATTCAACATACGACTCTCAAGGATCAATATCTATCTATCTTTTCCACATTTCCTATCTATCATAGCTCTCATGCATCTTCATCTAGCACACCAGATCTTGAGTCTATTGTTCATTCCCAAATTGATTTTACCATTTTCCTCATTGTATATTCAGGTTAACATTCATAATTAGCTTGTTGAGCATTCTTTAGTTGATGATGGATCTAGTCTTAATATATGTAACATATATTTCCTCCATCAAATAGGGATTTCTGTTTCGATTTAACTCCCTCTACTCTATGTATTTGTGGTTTTGATAATACACCTAAGTGAGTGTTGGGAGAAATCACTCTACCCATTACTATGGGGCCTTGCACTCTTAATGTTCTATGTCATGTTATGCCTAATAATCTCAATTATAATATCATTTTAGGTCATCCTTGGTTACATATTATACACGAAATCCCTTACACCCATGCCATAACATATAATGTCCTTGAAACACCTTCTTCTATGGATAACGCTCCAATAGATTCCACACTTCATATTGTTAATAATTGTGACATCCATCTCATACATGATCATAACAACACTACTTA
Organism: Taxus wallichiana var. yunnanensis; assembly: GCA_018340775.1. Classification (NCBI taxonomy): domain Eukaryota; kingdom Viridiplantae; phylum Streptophyta; class Pinopsida; order Cupressales; family Taxaceae; genus Taxus; species Taxus wallichiana. Next base: position 313,195,483 of record CM031233.1, read on the forward strand.
CATTACACATCATTCTCCTCTTGTGATAGACTATAGTGCTATTGATTTACATGATGAAATTTATATTGACACTCATATCCCCCTTCACAATGTCACAATGACCATGTATTTCAAATTTGTTTCTTGGCACAAACCTCGATGCAATTATAATAATCTTATGCTTGTTGATTCTAATGTTACATCAATTTATGTAACCTCCTTACAATAAGTAAGAACAAAGTGTGAGGATATGATAATGTTTCTTGATGATTTTCCCTCACTTTCCAAACCTTTGTGCATGACTCATATACTAAGGCTTCTCCTCATCTTGTTTTATCTAGGGAGAAATGAGTTCACCTCTTTCCAAATTTATTTCCATGATCATATGGACTAGTACAAACAACTTTATGTAGACACTAGAAAATGTGCCTTACGCATAAGGTTTCCTATTTAAAATTACCAAAAACATTATAAAACACAATAATCCCACAAAAGTAACTAAAAATCATAAAACCCTACAAAATGGTGATAAAATACACCTCATCACTCATTTACTAACCCTCACCCACTCACATTTAATTTTATCCATCCCACCTACCCATTTACATGCTCAATGCACTATGCACCCTTATCATCTCACTCATCCATGCATAACGCACCCATATGTGTAATAATATTTTAGGAACTCAAAAAATATAACACACCACTCACTCATATCATTCCAACCCCTTGAATCTTTGTAAAATTGATACCATAGTTGAGTTTTTCCTTCCTTACTCACATATTTTGGTATTGTAGGTTTTGAAGATGTGGAGGATCAAAAAGGACTAGTGGAACTTGTAAGATCGTTTTTTTGAAATTTTAAATGAAATTTTTAGTTTTACCCTGTAACTAGCATGTAACCTCTGTGTGATTTTTAGTGAATTGTAAATCAGTAAATTGTTTGTGAATAAGTCGATATATCATTCATTTTTATGTATTGTTTTGTCATTTTTCTTCAATAAAATACTTTTTAGCTCCTTAAATGGTTAGGGATATGACCGAGGTAGGTCCCCTAACCATAAACAAAAACTAACATTTTTCTAAGTGTGTTTATGCATAGGTTACAAATTCAGATAAGGAAGTTGACCGACTTTAATCATTGAAAGAACCCATAATTTTCCTCTTTTCAATGGCAAAGCATAACCCCATTTATTTAGCATCATTGATTTAGATATTTTCATATCAACTAACACATCTTACAGGTGTGATCCAAATCTAGGCATACATTTTGGCAACCATGGTGGGACCATTTTGGTTGTGGGTAAATTGCTATATTGTTTGAATTTAATCGTGTCTTCTTTAGGGTTTTATACTATTAGGAATTAGTCCTAACATGGATTCATTTAGGTTAGCAATATTAGATTGAATTATAATATTGTGTGGAGAATAATAATGTGCATAGGAGTTAGGTGTGAGAGATTTTAGGGATATGAGAGAATATAGGTTGTTAGAAAAACCTATCTAAATTGAAGCTAGTGGTTATATGTATGGTTATAGGTCATAAAAACATGTAAGTTGTATTATTGTTAATTAATTGAAGATGATTGATTAATTGTGCTTATGCACATTTGAGCCTTTAGATCTTCCTAGAAATGGGGTTCCATTTTCATATCATCCTTTCAATTTGGTTTTAATTTTTTTCAAACATTTTAGTTGCATATATAACACTTAGTTTTGCGAGATCTCATAAAAATGAAAAAAATATTGGGGCGGAGGCTAGTCATAGCTATGACTTGTGTTGTAATTTTTCTACAAAAAAATCATAAAATCTAGTTACATGGTGGTTGCAACTGCGATTGTTTTACAAATTGTCTTTTGCAAAAAAAAAAACTATATACACATTTTGTTTATTTTTAAGGGGAAAATTTGGAAAGAACCTTTAATACACACTCATTACAGGTTTGGATAAGGGTAAATACCCATCTGCATAACTATGGGAAGTACTTGGGAATAATCCCTAAAACTCATTGTGAGGAGTACCTCGGGAACTCGACGTAGTTGGACCATTAAGCTGACCTTCCGGAAAAATGTCAATGCCTCATATATATTTACTCTTATCACTCGTGAGGTAGACCAAGAGTTGTTTATGGTAATTACCCCATTTTGATTTATTAATGGGTAAGTTCATGAATAGAATTATTTTGGTGAGTGGTACTCATTTAGATAACATTGGTGGTTAGAGATAACCCTTCAAACCCCTAGAGAGACCAACCAATTAGGGCCCATATTTTGAATACCATATCTTAACATCAAAAATACATATTCCAAAAACAACACCATACTATTCAAAATACCTCATTTAAAACATATTCACCATATTTTAGTCACATCTCGTGACTATTTATATCATTTACAACATTATGTTATACTTCTACATTAGTTTCTAACATCTTTCTTTGAGTGTGGATTTTTCCAAGTCTTAGTCATAGGTGTGACTACCCTACAATTTTTCATTTCACATTTTCCATAAAACCCAGACATAGGTGCGACTAATCTACAATATTTTCTATTTCTCAATCCACCCATTCTACATTCTATTTCATTTTCCATATTTTTCCTATACCCATTTGTAGCCACGACTACTAATGCAACTAAATTGTATTTTTTTAGCCTTCATCTTTCTATATTCCACTATTTTACACATTTTTATGTGTACCAAAGTTTTCCCATACTTGGTGGTACTAGTGATTGGTCTAAAATTTTCCATCCATCTATTCTAGCATTCGGTAGTGTCCTATTTACCTCAATTTTGTACTTCACCGACATAATCTAGATTTTTGTCTCAAGTTGGTCTAGTTTAAGAATACCTTTATCATTACACATTATCTTGGACTTACCTTGTCATGGTTACCACCCATACATGCTGAAATGACTCACCTCATGCCATGGACCATGCTTCCCAATCACATCATGATATATTTTGCCAAAAGAGAGTAGTGGGAGACTCTACCATGTTTGGGAATATCTTTGGTACCCACACTAAATAAGTTCCTACATCTACTTCTCCTCCTAACGATGATGACACTTATATGATTCCACCATTTGATCCTAAGTTTTAGGATACCTTAGATCATAATCCCTTGAAAAATATCATAGATGATACTATTACAAGTTAGATGCTTTCAATATGAAGATCTATTCTACATATTATGACCCTTCATCATATACCACCGAGGCATCCCATAACACTATTATCTCTTCTAGTCCTACGCCATCTACTATTATCCACATGAATCATATCCCTTCTACAGAACCACATAACCACTAGAGTCTCATTAAAATGTGACAATTCCTTACTTTACCCACTATACTCCACCTAATTCCTCATCCTTCACTTATACATCCCCTTTATTATCTCATACTTACACCCATATACCACATCATCATTCTACACATTCATACACTTAACCACTCCAAATCCATTCTTTCCAACATGTACCAAACATCAATCAAGAACTCATAGATAGAATTCATAACCTTGAACTTCAAAATCAAGGTATGAGAGTTCCTAAACTCACATACAATCAATTTTGTAATGAACCTATCCACCCATTGGTACCCATGAAATCATATCCTCCTCTTTTTGATATGCCCAAATTTGAAAAATTCAATGGAAAATACACCTTCAAAATCATTTGTGTGAGTTCAAATATACTTTCTATCTCATTAGTCACGATGACATGTTTATGTTGCAAACATTTCCATTGTCATTGGGGAGCCAAGATTTATATTGATATACCAACCTTATGCAACATAGTGTCATCTCATTCGAGCAACTTGAAATTTTATTTCTAGATCAATTTTCGGTCAATGTCATCAGACGTATTAACACTATCCAACATAAATAACCTAAAACAATTTGATAATGAGCCTATTAATGACTATGTGTCACATTAGAGGGAATTCATCCATGAGATTACATTTCCCATCCCTCAATAGGAACTCAACCAATTATTTTCTAATATTTGTTCCAAAAACATATTACAAACTCTTCATATCCAATAGTTTCATTTTAGGAATCCATATTGATAGCCAAGTAAATTGAGTATGTCTATGTCAAGTATTAGTGATGTAAAAATGTGTAAGAAGAATGATTATCCAAATTTGATAATAAAAATCCCCAAGTTAACCAGATTATTCTACAATATATGGCTAACCAAGGTTCCACATCAAATTCTACCAAGTATTCTTCCACATATCCTAATAACCCATAGTTACGAGCCATACAAAACACATCACGAGATATATTTCAAATACATCAATAATAAACTCCATTGACTAAGTCACTTTCTATTATCTTGTAAAATTCATATATTCTCAACTCATCTCACTCCCACCCATACGAAAAGAGGATCCCAATGCACCAAAAATGCTTTGGTGAAAACATTCCACTGACAAATGTACCTACCATAAGATTATGGTCCATGCAACTAACAAATTTCACCAACTACGTAATTTTATTCAAGACTTAATCAAAAAGGTGTTATTTAAGTTGATAATGCCATGGCCCCACAAAATCAAAACCTATATGACTTAAAAATCCACTATTATCACAGATGACTTCAAAAATCAAGTTATCTATGCCACATCATCATCATCTCACCAATATTTTGTTGGCATGATTCACATTGTGACAAGAAATCAAGCTGCCAATATAAATCCTAAATCCACATTTGAATCAACATCTAAAACCAAACCATCACCAAATGCAATCTTGATGATGTAGTCAAAGTTATAATCTCATTCACATACTCAATTATCAAGATAGTTACAAATTTCACCTATGCCTTACCTGAAATGGGAGGATTATACAAGTTTCTCAATGAGTTTACTTGGCTAGAATGCAAGAAAAATGAGTTAATCATCACTTGGAAAGTTCTATTGCCTCATCATGCCCTGCCTCTTACTCTAAGAGTGATGATATTTCATCTACTAGACTACTCATAAGTCATGTAATTTTCCTTCTCACCTTTCACTACTTTTGTCCATCATCTTCCTTCAATTAGCTTTTCTTTCCAATAATCAAATTTGGCTCTTTTTCATTATTCCACCTTCTCATACCCTACACCCTGTACCCTTCTCCTCCACTCTAGATGACACTAAATTAATCTCAAAATTGATAGAAAAGGTTTGAATATTAATTCATTTACTATTGTCCAAAGTTTATCATTTATTCCCTCAAAACAATGTATTTTGGCTCAAACATGCTGAAAGAAAACTAAAGGTACCCATAATAAGATACTACCTTCATTAATCACTCTTTAGCATACCCAAGGTGTCTAAAAATTTCAAGTTCTCACTCTTTTTCTTATTGTTTCACCCTCACTATTTGCATTCTTATTCCAACCTATATAAATCCTTAAAACTAAAATAAAGGTTTTTCAAGAACCCTTTAATAATTTTTAGGTGTCCCTAAATTTTTAGATCATAAATACTCTTCTAGAATATACTTATTTTATAAAAATGGCTTCCATCTTTAGGTCTCATAGATTTTGTATAGGAGGTCAATGAGCACTTTGGTAAGAATACACTTTTCCTTCACTTTGGTGGAATTCTAAATTTCCTTCTTAATCACTTTTTAGACCCACTCAATGTGCATTGTATTCAATCTCAAACCTAAATTCCTTATATAGGGATTTTTAATACTCAACTTCCTCATTAAACCCTAACCAAACTATAGTTGATCCCGAAAACATTCATTTGCTTATAAAACTCATTGTACCTCACTTCAAGGTTCTGAATTTGGCTTGAGGGTCTATTTCCATCCCCTTGAGATTATTATTTTATCAATGAATAATTTGAAGAAATATTTATTCAATTCCACAAGCTCTAATAGTTGGTTTGTATGCACAAGCAAGTGAAATGGAACCCTCTTTCTCAAAAATGAATGACCCAGAATTATTATCCATATACAATACCCTTATTAATATTTTGATTATTTATCCCAATCTTCCCATGGTTTTCATTCTTTTTGATAGAGAGACTAAACAAGACAAAGGTTGATCAACTTTAGAAAACATAGTCACGGTTTGCTTACTCTTTCAAGTTACTCATGTATGCATCATATAAGAAATATAGATGCATTTCCTCCAAACTTACACTTTATTCAAATCATATGATATTTGTCAAGTTCATGATCCTTTTTATGGTTTATATGAATAGACTCAAAACCATTAGCAAGGAATTTCATGGTCAAGTAATCATAGTCATTCTTTCTAGCACTCAACTTAAAGAAAACAAAGTATCTATGTCATTACCTTATAGTGCTTCTAAGTGGTGTTTTATCAAGCATTAAATTAAACAATATACTTTAAATTGATTATGTTAGTTGCACTCATCCATCAAATTTTTATGCTACTCTTCCCCATCTTGACTGTACACCATCATTCTCTATCTCAAATTTGTAAGAATTACTAGAACCAAATAATGACCAAGGACAATTAAATGTATGCATGAACTATTAAGAAAATGAACTAGATCTTGCAAACTACAAGCACTAATATCAACTAGAATCGTCAATTGAAATTTTAACCATGTAAATTTCTTTAAATCCATTCACAAATTTTAATATACAATTGGTTTGAAAACTAGCTCCCTTTATCTCCCAAATCTTGGAGCTTCAAATCCCTCACCTTTGATATTTTGAATGATATTTGAAAATTGGTTACAATTTCCCTTTAAATTTTATTTCTCATTCATTTACCACCAAATGGGACCTTTTACTTTCCTTGTTGGTCATTTAGACAAGTGCTTCTTGTTTCATCTTTACAAAATAACATATGACCATGAGATTAGAAATATTTATAACCTATGGAATCCTAATTCGTACCATTATATTAATGAGAAGGTGTCTTATCCCCAACATAAAATATTAGAAAAACCAAACTTATACACTCAAGCCAAAATAGGCCTTCAAGACTCTAACTTGTACTTTTAGAGGGAACATGAATAATTTGAATTTTTAAATGCCTACAATCCAACTAACACACCCGAATGACATCTAATGACCTCTAGCACTCATATATCACACCTAAAAACCAAAAATGATGTCTTTATGACTTATTTATATACATGGAGTGATTCTCATGCATCATACTCTGAGGTTAAGAAATATTAAACCCATAACATTGTTTTCTTCTTCTTCTTCTTCTAATTTCTTTGCATCATCATCTTCATTCTTATCTAATCTTCATATTTAGCTTGCTCATCCTTTTGATCTTCATTCCTGTGCCTTGTTTGGTTCTCACTCTTCTCTTTCTCCTCATATTGGAGGTATACTTCTGTTGGAGATTCTTCATAAGCTTCTTCTTCTCCATTTTCCTCTTCTTCCATCATATCTTCCTCTTGAACCTATTGTTATTGCTTATTTCTAACTCTATTTTATTTTTATGACATTTTTCTTGCTATTCTTCATGTAATATCTTCATAAGTTATCCCTCTTCTATTTTTAGTATTCTTCACCCTCAAACAACTCTGAAATCTCATATTCCTCCATGATTTTCTGCCACAAAAGCTCTTCCTAAACTTTGAATTCTTCTTCATCATCATTTTTGTCTGCATTTTCAGTTTCTTCAACCTCTTCACTAGAATTTTTCTTCATTTTAACTACATGCACACACTCTAAACAAACATTATAAAAAAGGATGCCCTTTAGCATCATATGATGTTTTATCCATGAGATCTTTCTCATCTTCACTCTTCTTCTCCACTTTACCACTCTCTTCTTTGTCCTCTTCAAGGAAAGCTAAAAATATTGCAATCACCTCTTCCTCATCCAAGCTCTGAATTTCTTCATATACTATTTATTTTTCAACTTCTCTCTCTCTTTTGCCATATCATCCTCTTTTCTTATTTTTCAATTTCCTCTCTTCTCTTATCTCTCTTCTTAGCTACTCTCTCGTTTTCTTCCTACAAGTAGCTCCTATGGCCATTTCACCTTCTTCATTACCATTATTCTAATGGGTTCCTCTATTTCTCTCTAAATATCTATCATTTCCAATAATTGTGCCCAATCTCTTGTCAACTCTTGTATTTCCCCTTGCATTTTCAACTCTCTCTCTTTTTCCAACTTCTTTCTTTCCTCTTTTACTCTTTCCTGTAACTTATCAATTTACATAATTTTGCTATCAATTCCTCTATATCCATATCAGTTGTTGATTATTTTACCTCTTCATCATCTGTCAAATATGATTTATGAGGCTTAATATCCTTCAATTATCTTTCTCTGAATGTTTTCATTTGTTCCATCATCCTTTATATTCTTCTATGTTGTTCTTTTTATATTATCCTTTCATGTACTTTCCTTAACCTATCCTCTTCTCTCTTTGTTTCTGATTTCTTCATCCATGGTGGCATCCTATACCCATGGTCAAAAACTGGTTCCAAGATATTCTCTTCATCCATATTTATTATCACTCTTCACTATAACACTCATAAACACTATTAGTAACAATAAAAACTATTTATTTAATCTCAATGCCTTGATCGATACCATTTGATGTAGTCAAATTTATAATCTCATTCACATACTCAATTATCAGATAGTTACAAATTTCACCTATACCTTACCTAAAATGGGAGGGTTATACAAGTTTTTCAATGAGCTTAACTTGTATAGAATGCAAGAAAATTGGGTTAATCATCACTTGGAAGGTTTTATTACCTCATCATGCCCTACCTCTTACTCTGAGAGTAATGATATTTCTTTTACTAGACTACTCATAAGTCATGTAATTTGTCCTTCTCACCTTTCATTACTTTTTCCCATCATCTTCCTTCAATTAGTTCTTCTTTCTAACAATCAAATTTTTCTCTTTTTGCATTATTCCACCTTCTCATACCCTACACCTTGCTCTCTCACTCTAGATGACACTAAATTAATCTAAAATTTGATAGAAAAGGTTTAAGTATTGTTTCCTTTACTATTGTCTAAAGTTTGTCATTTAGTCCCTCAAAACAATGCATTTTGGATCAACCATGGTGAAAGAAAACTAAAGGTACCAATAATAATATACTACCTTCATTAATCACTCTTTAGCATACCCAAGGTGTCTAAAAAAATATTTCCCACTCTTTGTCTTATTCTCTCTCCCTCCTTGCTCACTATTTGCATTCTTGCTCAAAAGAAAGGATTTTCCCTCATTAGGTCTACTTTTTTCTAAAAATGCCTTACATCTTTAGGTCTCACCCACATGCATGAGAGTATTTTCTAGGGATCCTTAAAACTAAAAGAAAGGATTTTCAAGTACCCTTTAATGATTTTATGTGTCCCTTAATTTTTATTTTAGAGTGAAGAATTTTAAACTTAAATCCTGAACTTTTAGAATATACTTATTTTCTAAAATTCATATTTTTATGCTTTTACATCTTTAGGTCTCATTTCAAGCTACTCATGCATGCATCATAACAGAATATAGAAACCTTTCCTCTAAACTTTCACATAACTCAAATCTATTTTCCAAGTTCATTCTCCTCTTGATGGTTTAGATGAATATACTCTAAACCCTTTGCAAGGAATTGTAGAATCAATTAATCACAATCAGTGAACTAAATGAGGGCATTCCCTTATAGTGATTGTAAGTGGGTAATAATATAATTTTCACTTGTACTCCATCCAACAACATTTTATGCTACTCTTCCTTATCTTGAGTATACACCATCATGCTTTGAAATATAAATTTCCTTCTTAATCACATTGTATACCCACTCAACATTCCTTGTATTCAATCTCTCCCTCACCTTTAAACATTCAAATGATATCTAAATTCCTTTTCTAGGGATTTTTAATACTGAACTTCAGCTTAGAACTATTTGTAACTGAGTCCTAATAGAACTGATGTCTTAAATAAAAACATTAAAACTATGAGTCTTTTAAACCTAAAAACTATGAACTATAGTGGAGCTCGAGAACAATCATTCAACTATAAAACCTATTATATCTCATCATCCAATCTTAAAATCATCATGAGGAAATTATTGAGGCCTTAAATTCAATCAATTTTTCCACTCAAAATCCCAACACCTTTTCACAATTCATGGGAAACCTTCATACTTCAAATTCATCAACCATCACATTTTATGACTATGAGATTAAGTTTAAATACCATATTTTTAAATACATATTTTAATACAAGGAGATTGAGCCACATGATCCACCATTGTTCATCATCACTAAAATCAAACATAATTCATTCAAATGCATGGTTATTGACAATGGCTGTAACATTAGTACCATATCATCTGTAGCTTTACATCATCAAAATATACCGTTATCTCACCTTTTGTTGTCTGTTGAATTATTGACTAAGTATCAAAGGTGCATGAGCTAGTGGCATGTAATGAGGGGGTGCGTGAATAGGCATGAGAGATTGAAAGAATTACACCTAAGGATTTGTGCCTAAAAAGATAAATTTTGGTACTTATCTGAATCTATTATTAGGAAAGATTGTATGCTTCATAGTTATCTTTGTATGCACACGTGGTTATTTTGAGGATGTAGTTTATTTTGAGAATGTATGGGTGGTGAAGGGAAAGTCCCCACCCATATAAGTATGTAATGTATTTAACTATTTTGAGAGGATATACAAGAGTTATGAGTTATAATAGAGTTATGCTACTAGTATGAATTCATGCACATAACGGTATGAGAGTATTGTGATGTATTCAACTATTGTTTTGTGATGAGTTAATATAATGGATCATTGTGGATGGATATTAGTTTTTGATCTATCTATTCATGGTACTTGTATGGTAAATCTGATATTAATTCTTATGTGATCACTATGCTTTCTTATTATGTGTGTTTCCAAATTGAGCTCATGGATCTGATTATTATGATGGAATATACACTTTGATTATGGTTATTATGAACATGCATGCTAACATCTTGATAAGTCAAGTACAAAAGAGGGACCTGGTAGCTTTACGTACTTTAGGTGAGCATTCAGATATCTCTGGATGAAGTGCTAGTGTGCCTAGGCAATTTAGTAGGAAAATAAAGACTACATTTTGGTTCCATTTTCGGACCTCTTTTTCAAACTATTTTCCATGATGTTGCATGATGATGGCATATCGATTGACTCTTGCAGCCATTGAAGATTGGGTAATCGATGAAAAAAGATCATTTTGCACAAAGATATGGTTTTGGACCTGATTTCAATGTGTGTAAGTGGGTGGAAGATAATCTATATCATGAACTCTATGAAATTTTTTTTTTTTTCCAATAGAATTATATGAGTGGTTATTCGCATATACATCAAAGAAAAAATAGAGTTATAGATCAAGGGTTTGGATGCAAGAAGAGTACCAGATTTTTTGATGTAGATGAACCTTGGACATGTTTGTAGATCATTGGTGGGTTGGTGTTGTGTGCAATTATACTTTGGAGTATGATGTTTCTATGTATTCTTGTTCCAGAAGTTATTGAGTTTGAATTTTTGCACGATCCCATAGAGGATCTTACATTCATGTTATTCCTTTGGAAATTAAGATCTTGATGGTGGTGTTGAGTTTAGAGTACCTACCTATGGATAGCTAAACATACCACCACACGTAGGGGTAGGAGCAGGTGTGGTGAAATATGGTGGACCTTGCAGAAAAAAGAGAGAGAAGAAAGGTGACTTAAGTATAATGAAGTGCAGGAGAGGGAATTGGTGAAGAAACATGATATTGAGGAGTCTTTGGAGTTACGAGGATGATGTCTCGAGAGAAGGATTTGAGCTCACATGGAAGATGTGGAGCCAAAGCATCAGGATCTCCCCCACTTAGGAAATAGAAGATAATAATCCCTTTATATTATAATGAGAGCATGCGAGAGAGGAAAGATTGAAGGACCGTGGGTGCATGCATCTGATCCCACCTAGTGACCTAGCCCTTGCACTTGGTGTTCCATTTATAAAGTAATCATTGATAAGAATAGTGAGTGTAGGTAATCTAATAGTAGCTTCAGGTAGATATCATTTTCCTTTGAATACAAAAGTACATCAAGAAAACACATTCATCTATGGCATCACAACATCATCTTTGTTATTTGGAGGCCGATTGGAGGAATATTTTTGGTGCATCATCAAGACAGAGTGTGGGTGCATAGAACATTGGGAACACATCTAGAAGTACTACAACTTTCACAGACTTTGGGAGTTCAATTTAGTACTACATTTTGGGACATAAAGAAGTACATCCATTAGTCTTGCTACTGGCTACAGAGGATCGGGTGGATCGGGAGGTCGGGGATCAAGTGGATCAGTAGGTTTCTGGTGGTGGAGGAAATACTGGTGGTGGTTCTAGTTCTAGATCTAGAGGATAAGGCCCACATCCCCAACAACCCCACATCAACCTCAAAAGTTTATTATGAGATGTCCCTCCACTTTCCAAGAATATAGAGGTATTGAAGATGTTGTAGAGAATGTGCACAAGTGTGAGTTGTTATGGCGTGCTAAGGGAATCACCACTTCAAATAGAAAGGTGAGTCAGTTTTTACTACTCTTCAAGGGCATGCATGCACATAGCTGGTACATAAAGTATGACCCACATCAAATGTGGTGGATTATGATGCTTTTCTCTCTACATTTTCTAGCTGAGTTCCATATTCCAGAGTTTGAATAAAAAAGTATCAGCATACTTAAGGACATTAAGAAAGGCTTATCAAAAAGTGTTTGAGAATATGACACACATTTTAAAACTTTGTTGTCAAAGTTTTCTTATGACATACATCCTAGTCAACATGCACAATGGTTTTTGGTGGATTTTGACTCCATTTGAAGGGCTATCTATCTCATAAGACCTTTGTGGATCCATGATGATGCTTTGGAGGAAGCTTTACATGCTACTGAGGTAGTTGGTGTGGATACACTGGAGTAAGTCCATTTTTAGAGGTGCAGATTATAACTATGGAAAAATAATTGGAGAAGCTCTCTGACTAATTCAGCTCATGAGACATGCAGTGGAATATGGTGTATAGATTATGAGGTTGAAGGACACACTAAGGATAGTTTCCTCACAATTTAGTGTATGCATCATGTTGTTGGATTGTGAGATTTTCATTTGGACCATGATGTGAGTAGATGTCCTCTTTACAGTGTGTGATCCGAAGAATGTGTCTATGTATTGTAAGATTTGTAAAACTCATACTCATGACACTATTGTTACATAGAGTGATTGATCATATCCATGAATCCATTGAAACTGAGTGTGCCAAACTAGTGTAGTAAGTGGATCTAAGGAACAAGGAGAACAACATAATGAAGGGCACAATAATGGGGATAACAAAATAAAGAGGCTTTCATGGAGGATATAGAGGTCAAGGTCACGGTGTGGAAGAGGAGGATTTCTAGAGGAACTTGTTATACTTGTGGATCTCCTTATCATTATCAGTGTGAGTGCCCTCAGAATGTGGTTTTCTCATGGTGTGGAAAACAACACAAATTTGAAGAATGTCCTGACTTATATGAGCATATGAGCAAGCAACACAAGTAAAGACAAGGGAGAAATTATGATTAAGATACAACATGTAGATGGAGATCAATGGATGCCAAAGGTTGGACTTAATTCTAAATTATAACCCATATTAGTTACTACACGCTGAGGTTGTGCACTGCACATGAACCTCTAAAGTATAAGCCATGACTATAACAAAGAAAGAAGTGATTAATGTCAAGTACCTTGATGTTGCATCGAAAGAGGTTTACCAGAGACTATGGATGTTATCAAGGATCTACAAGGAGAGATTCAGAGTTTGAAGGAGCATGTGTGTGTGATGGAATGAGAAAAGAAGGTTGAACTCCCACAGAAGGACATAGATGATTTGAAGGAGGTATGTCGAATGTTGCACTAAGAGAACATAATCCCTTTGTTAGGAGAGTGGTTGAGAGAAAAATACCATGCACAGTAATGAGCATGAGAGGTAAATACTTCATGCAAATATTCCTCCCCATAATCATGAGTATGATAAGGAGATTACATTGAATGCAGTCATAGATGGATGGATTCTTGAGAAATATTTTGATAGATACATAGTGTGGAAGTTAATGTACTCATGTTGGATGCATGGGATCAGATGGGAAGACCACCATTGTAGCCTTCTTCAAATATATTATATATGGAAAATAGAACTAGAGCCATGCCTCTTGGAGTACTAAAGGATGTGAACTATTATGATTCAGGGAGCCAAGTTTACTAGGGACTTTGAAGTATTAGAGATAGCTAGCTAGAGAGATAGTTTCCCAACATTACTTGGGTGCCCTTGGTGTTATGTGAATAATGCATATTTTTGCTTCAACAAGGGGTACATTAGCTTTGAGAACAAAGGAGAGAGTGTCATTATTATACCTTTGACAAATGCAAAGGTTGCTCTGTATGTTGAGACTTTGAGTGAAGAATACTTGAATAGGATATATGCATGCACAATTAGAGACCCTAAGGTAATTGAGCCATCTAAGGAAGGAGTGATATAATGGGATGATGCTCATTCAGTTAGTGATACCACAAGTATTTCTTGTGACAACTTGGGCACATGGAACATATGAAGTAGTTGGGTGAGAGATTAAGAACACATTTACTTACATGATCAGGTCACACATGGTTAGGCTTAAGTATAACCAGTACCTCGGTACACTAGTGAGGGGAACCCTGATGTATTTCTTTGCGTGCCATGGAAGCCCAATGGAAGGATGAAGGAGATAGAAGAAATATGCTAGTATATACTCTACGTGGACAACAACATGTTTGGTGGACTACACACACAAGACAACCTATTGGAATGGTGAGAGTGAGAATCACCTTTTCTACTAGGTTTCTAAGGAGAAATGTACCTTCTCATATATGTAAATTCCATGGGAAGTCCCCTACTTCACACACATGTCAGGAATGTGAGAGACTTTGGATGGAGGGGCAGGAGGCCTTACCACCATCACTCTAGGTACATAAGTTCTACACCACCCTAGGTGGTTGCACACACATGGTATGTTCATGCAAAATTGACAAGAGAAATAATTAATTGGAAAGAGATGACCTCATGTATGATCCATACTTTTGATTATTTTTCTACTAAACCTCTGGTCAATGAAGCACTACAGATTATGAAGCACCTTACTTTGGGAGATAGTGTGAAGGCTAGGAGGAATTCTTTTTAGATATGTTTGAGAGAGATATATTTAGAGGCACACCTTGACCTTGAAGAGAATGAAGAAGAAGAATGGTCTGTGCCTAGGAAGAAAAGGAAAAGGGTAAACTAGGTATGCATGATAAATGATGATGATGATGATGATGATAATAACTTGATGTTAACCACATTGAAGGTATGCATGAGGTGATGGACATGGAACAGATGAAAAGGCAAGGCACACATATCATGAGCCTATGAAAAAAAATAAGGTTAACATTGGAACAGATGCAGAGCCTAAAGAGGCCATTATTGGTGATTACTTGGTCGAGCAGGAAGTGGCTAAGATTATTGAACTCTTATGAATTTTCAGGACTTGTTTCCAGAGGGGCTATCATGAGTTAAAAGGAGTACACCCTTCTTTAGGTGAGATGAGAATCAAACTTAAAGAAGGCATGTGCCCAATTAGGAAGAGGCCTTACAGATGAATCCTAATCTATGCATGTTAAGGTAAAGGAAGAAATTGATAAAATGCTCAAGTCTGGTATAATTGAGCCCATTGAGGAATCTGAATGGGTTAGTCCCATGGTCATCAATATTAAAAAGGATGGGAGGATAAGGATCTATGTGGACTACATAGAGATTAAATGCTTCATGTGTTATTGATCCTTTTCCCACCCCATTTATAGAGGATATCCTTGAAGGAGTTGTAGGGCATGAGATCTATCTTTTTTACGATGGGTTTTCAGGATATCATCAAGTGCACATAGCAAAAGGAAGATCAGAAAAGAAAACTTTCACCACTAAGTGGGGAATTTTTCATACATAGTGATGCCCTTTGGACTAAAGAATGCACCAGTGTGTTCTCATGCATTGTTGTGTAGGATTTTAGGACTTCATTCATAAGTTTTTATAGGTATATCTAGATGATTGACAATGTATGGTTTGGTTAAGGATCATTGTGACAATTTGAGGCTTATGTTTGAGAGGTGTAGGAAGTTGAGCATCTCTCTGAATATTAAGAAATGTATCTTTGCAACACCTTTTGGCACTTTACTTTGGGGCATATTATTTGTAAAGGAAGGGTTGTTGGTAGATCCAACCAAGGTCACTGTGATCTTGGGTTTGGAAGAACCTAATAATCAAAGTGAAGTGTATGGATTTCTTGGACATATGGTATTACAAGAAATTCATTAAGGCTATGCAAATATTTTCATGCCCCTGAAGGAAATTTTAAAGCTAAAGGAAAATTCTATTGGGGTGAGGCACAACAATAGTTTTGAAACACTAAAGGAAAGGTTGACTACTACACCTATTTTGCACTTTCCTTCATGGGAAAACCATTTCATGTTCATGTTGATGCTTTTGGGATGGAAATTGGTGCAATGTTGGTGTAACCAAATGAAAGGAATTATAGACCACCCTATTTGTTTTTGCAAGTAGGAAGTTGACACCAATTAAAAAAATTATACAACTACTAAGCATGAGGATTTTCCATGATTTACACATTGCACAAGTTTAGAAATACTTATTGGAACACCATTTATCTTCTTTACAGATCATATGGCACTTAAGTATTTGGTCAACAAGCCTATTTTACAAGGGCACATTTGTAGGTGGATACTACTATTTTAGGAGTTTGAGTTTACAATTGTAAAAAACTAGGAAAAGTAACTCAGGGCCTGACCATTTTCAAGAATCAATTCTGGTGAGGACACATGTAGAGCATTGAGGACACAATGTCATATGCACAAATCTTTAGATTGAATTATGCACCCACTAAACTAGAGGACATTGTATATTCTTTTGTGCACTTGGATAAGCACCTAAGGGGAATGAAGACCTTAGAGAAGAAAAAAAACTTGCAATACACATGGCACCTTACTAATTGATAGGTGGAGATTTATACAAGCTAGGTCATGATGAAGTTTTACGTCATTGGTGTGTTCTAGAGCATGAGTGTGAGGATATTATGGAAGAAGCTCATGGTGGAATTGTAGGAGGTCATTATGTAGGTGATGCCACCACATGCAAGATTTTGATGGTGGCCTTGGTGGGAAAAAATTTATACAAGGATACTAAATAATATGTCAAGGCATGTGACCATTTTCAGCACCTTGGGAAGCCTAGAACCAGAGATGAGATGCCTTTGAGGCCTATTGCAAGTGTTGAACCTTTTGAGAAATGGGTGATTGAATTTGTAGGTCCTATTTCCCCACCCACATAGGACTAGGACATGGTGCATGCATTATATTATAACTTGTATAGATTATATAACAAGGTGGGAAGAAGAAACACCTACTAAAGGATTTCACACAACAACTACAACAAAAGATTTTTTATGGGAGAACATTATCAGTAGGTATGGATGTCCATTGAGTTTAACAAGTGATAGGGGACTCATTTTTTAATGAGACCATCAAATTTTTTTGGCTAATTTATGGTGGCACACCATAAGACAAAACCCTATCACCCATAGGCCAATGGTAAATATTGAAATATTTCAACAAGATTCTAGGACAAACATTGACAAAAATATGTGATGTTGGAAGGAAAGACTGGGATGATAAAGTATCTGTTGTACTTTGGGCATATAGGACTACCTACAAGAGGTTGAATAAGGCCACACCCTTTCAGTTGGTGTTTGGCATAGAGGTTGTATTTCTTGTGGAATTTGTTTCCATCCCTACATATTGTGCACATATGAGGACTAGATGATGAATAAGTTGTTGAGGAGTGCATAGACAAATTGATGCAATTAGATGAGTGTGTTATTATTGCATGGATCCAAAAGACAGAAAAAGTGAGACAAAAGGCATGACATGATAGGCATATCAGGAACAAAACATTTGAGGTGGGAAATATGGTTCTTCTATATGATTCAAAGTTTGTGTGCACACCACCTAGGAAATTGAAATTTCATTGGTTGGGACCCTTTGTAGTAAAAAGATATTGAATCATGTGCACTTGTCATTATAAGCATTGGATGGAACTTTATTTCCCGATTACTTCAATGGGAGTAGGTTGAATCCCTACTATAAATAAGGATTCTTGGTGTTTATAATAAGGCAGTATTTCCACTTAGATTAGATTTCCTTTAATGTGTTTCCTTTATGTGTTTCCTTTCATTGTTATGTTTTATCAATTTAGTTCATTGTTTTGTTGTAATAAGCGTGCTTACTGCGTAGAGATGATTACTATCTATTGGGTTCATGCATGAGAGGACCATGCATACTTTTAGTGTGGGGTGGATTAGATCGGTAAGAAAAAGTAATTTGTGTTAGTGTGGAAGGTTGGATATGAACTAAATAAGTGTGCTCAAGGATGAAATATGGGTAGCTTTAGAAGAAGATGCTACAAACAATGATGAAGGATGGTGATTAAGGAGTTTTAAGGAAAATTTCTCAGATTGAAGACCACACATAGAAGGATGAACACACAATGTAATGCAGGTAGGTAAGCATAGATGGAAACTACTTGGTATGAGGCACAATGGATAGGTACTTCAGCATAGGAAGCATACATAAAGGAGGTCTGTGGTCGAGAAGTAGTGGGCATGCCAGAAGGTTACAAATGGGGTGAAAAATATGACATAATGCAAAAGAGTGAAAGTGTAATTAATGCCACATATGGTGGTAGTTGAGGAGAAATTAATGTGGAAAATTTTTTAAAAATCTATATAAAATAGGTTCTTGTGTTATTTTTTTACCTTGCATCCTTTGAGTTTTTGAGCTGATAAGTACAACAAAGTGTGAAGTGAAAGTGAGAGAAAGTAGAAGAAGATTGATAGAAAAAACCAAGTGATTTTGGACATGACATTAACCAGAGCTCCATTTGGAAATGTGTTTGAGTAGTGATTAGGGCATGTGTGGAGAAGAAAATTTCATGGTTAGGGTTTAGAAGACAAATTTATAACTAGGGCAAGGGAGGGCACTAACGTTCTTTGTAATGAAGAGAGGAAGAAAAGGTTTAAAGGGTAAGGTAGTAAAAATATTTGTATTTTTTAAGAACATTTATTACTCGAAAGAATAATGGCACCAAGAAGAGAGCAATTGTAGCCATAGAAGGAGACTATGATAGAGGAGGCACCACATGAGTGGTTTGTAAAATGTAGTACCCAAGAGAGGTGATTGAAGGAAGGTTCGTGGACATCTAAAATTGAAAAAATGCAAGATAAGTGACATCAATCACCATCTTGAGAAAACCATGAGGACATCAAAGGATGACACCATTTGAAAAAAATTCAAAGGATTGTAGATGGGAAAAGGGTATATGATAACATGATTTACAAGTTGTTGGAGAGTGTTGGAGTGATGCAATTATATGAGTTTCCCTTCTTTGGAAATTCAAAGTGATTGTACCAATGGCTTATGTCATGAGTCCATGAGGACTACTTCTACTTTATGGGTAGAAGGATGAGATTACAACAAATTGATTGGGAAGGTGACTAGGTTACATGACTCTAGTTTTGAGATTACAGATGACCTTACTGATGATGATGGAGTAGAGGAAATGAACCATTGCATTTAAATATCACAAGGGAGGTCAAGATTTTTAATGTTGTAAATATAAAAGATGGTGATACAAGAGGTAGTTGCACACCTACTGCACTAGTCAATTTCAAACTAGGTGCCTCAAAAAGGTGGAAGGAGGTGAACAAGAATTGGTTGTATATAGTGCATAAAATGAAAATAAAACATACTACAAAATTATGATACATTACAAAAGCATAGTGGGGAAGGATGCATTAGGGTTGATAAAGGTGAGAAAATAACTTGGGGCGAGCTATCTTACTCTTTATAGTATTTTGTGAAATTGGAGTGCCCGATGGGCCAAAGGAGAAGATGTGGGTGTACCCAATGGAGAATAAGTCACTTGGAAAATAAATTTTCAAAGTTCACTTGTCAAGGCACAATTTATGGCACTTATAAGAACATTAGAAAAAAATGGTATAGAAAAGGATGCGTGATGCATTTTAAGGAGAGTGGCATCCCACGGAGTTTCCCAATGTTTTGGAGGGACAAACGAGTTTGTAGTATACCAACACTTCTTTTTGGGAATATTTAATATGAAGACTAGTGAGAAAATACCCATGGTGTAAGTTTCCTTTTCCTTTACTACACATGTTATTTTAAGGATTCGGTGAACAAGTTGCATAATGCACGTAAGTTGCAATTTGATGTGGATAAGGTAGACATAGATATTCACATTCTGCACAAAACTTATGTCTACCCCAATAAGGAGGCATATGTGGAAACAATGGAGTTTGATAATATTGATATCACTCTAGAGGTTATGGTTGTGGGTAGATAGATCCCATTCACTTATATGTTTACTTAAGGCGAGGTATTGAAGATGGAAAATATATTGTTGGAAAATACGTGTCACTTATAGGTCCTTCGAAGGGTGTAAAAATTTTGGGCAAGAGAGGAAGCTTGAGGGATTCACCCCAAGATAGGAAAAGGAGGACTTAGAGAATGTCCTCGAGAGGGAAAAGAAGAAAAGAAGATAGTATGGTGTGTTGGACCATAGGAAGGAGGAAACTACTAAGAAGGTGCACAGGAGGATAGATGAGGAATGAGGACCTATTGGGACTTCACAACCACCACACACTGAGAAAAAAGACACCAGAAATCCAAGAGTTGAGAAAAAAGAAGAGGCATAATCTCAACATCCCCTTAATAGTGATGAAAAATGAGTATTCATAGATAGGGATGTGCATGATAATGTCTCCATGCCTAGCATAGAGATCGAGAAGATGAAGGGATTGATGGTGAAGAACTATAACATGATGTAGATGAACTCAAAGCATTATATATGAATAAAAAGTCAAGAGAAGGATACATAGAGAAAGGAAAAGAATATAGTGTTAAGGTAGTTGATCCAATGGTGGACTTAAGGAAGAATGGGAAAGGAGAATTCGGTGAAGGCGTAGAAACAAAAAAAAATGGAAAATGGTGTGTGTAGATACACAAGGAGAAGAGATGGTGAAGATGCCTAATTTAGGGTATGTCAATGACCCTAGGAAGATAATATGTGCACTGCAGTTCTAGAGCACTCTTCACATGAAAAATTTATGGATGGGAGTTGATGGACCCCGAGGGTGTAAACGTGCACACAAGAAAACAATTATCATGGAGTATGTAAACCCACATGGATGAACCTAAGTTTGATGTGTGAAGGAATCTTGTGCATTAAGTAAAAATGAAGAAGGCTTTATATGAGAGACATGTGACAATAAATACCATGGATTTTTATGATGAGTGAGAAACAATGCCTTAACAAACATATGTTACAGAGGTCATGCAATGGCTCAATGTTGATAAAGTGGCTACCTTGAGAACTTTTCTTGAGGATAAGAAGGATAAGGAAGAGGAAGTCCAACACTTAAAGGAGGTAAAAGATAAATTAGAAATAGAGAAAAGGATTTCCTTAAGATGGCTAAGGAGATTGGGAGAGAAAATTTTAAGGCACGACCATAATATGAAAGAAAAAAGGTAAAAGGCAAAACATTTCCATCATCCCTACATTATTTATGGACCTTAGTACATTTTCTATTAAATGAGGGGACCAGCGTGAAGGGTCTAAGTGTAGGAGAGATAGATTCTCAAAAGGAAAAATAAGTTACACTTAGAAGGAGAGAACTAAGAAAACATTGTGTGTAGGATTGAATAGAGTATGATGCCATATTCCAAACATTGAAGGATGAATTAAAGAAGGAATAATTGGGACTTAAGATATGTGAGGAACCTGAGCAGATCCTTAAGACAAGGACTCCATAGAAGAGAATGAATTCCTTGTAGAAAAAAGGATGAAACACTTTAGGTCAATAGGAGGCTATTAGTTACAATATCAAAAAAAGTGTGATGCGCTTAAAGTATCCAGGGATTCCCATGATGAAAATAAAGGAGTTGGGAACACTAGTTACTTAGAGAATGGATGTTATGGATGGCATGATTTTAGGGTAGTTGGAGTAATGTAGTAATGGAACTAAAGCACAAGGGGAGGATATGACCATGGAAGAAATAGATGCAAGGTACTTGGTGATGTTCTTGCAAAGGAAAAGAAGGGATAGGTGACTAGAATGAGTTGGAAGATGACATCAAACAAGATTACCCTTTACTCATTTTTAGCATAAGAGTAAGGTGTGTTGGTCACCCTTATTTATTTTCATTGGTCATTCTTTTTTATACTTAATTATTTATTATTTGATTCTTTAGAGAGATAAGTAGGGGAACCCCATTGTCGGGGGGAATGATACATTAGTGTGGGGTAATGTTGGGTATGAATTATTGAATAAGTATCAAATGTGTGTGAGGTA
This sequence comes from Taxus wallichiana var. yunnanensis, assembly GCA_018340775.1. Taxonomy (NCBI): domain Eukaryota; kingdom Viridiplantae; phylum Streptophyta; class Pinopsida; order Cupressales; family Taxaceae; genus Taxus; species Taxus wallichiana. The sequence goes on from CM031233.1 coordinate 313,217,922, forward strand.
ATGGTGCATAAGAAGGGGGCATGTGAATAGGTGTGAGAGGTTGAAAAAATTAACCCCGAGGATTTGCATCCAAAAAGATAAATTTTGGGACTTAGGCCAATTTTCATGATATGGACTAAGAATAAAAATAGGCAAGGTGGAGTAAATTTAAAGCAAGGTAAAGACATGAATAATTAAAAGCTAAGAAAGGATATTTTGGGAAAATTGGGAGATCAAGAAACATTTTGATATTGAGCTAATAATAGATTAGATTAGGGTTTAATTATAGAGATAATTTATTATTATTAAAATCTTGCATGCTTCGTAGTTATCTTTGTATGCACGCATGGCTATTTTGAGCATGTAGTTGATTTTGAGAATGCATGGGCGGTGAAGGGAAATTCCCCACCCCTATAAGTATGTAATATATATCATGAGAGTTCTAAGTTGTAATAGAGTTATGCTATTTGTATATGATTATATTTGAGCACATGATTATATGAGAGTATTGTGATGTATTCAATTATTTTTTTGTGATGAGTTAATACAAAGGATCATTGTAGATGGATATTATTTATTGATCTTTATATTCATGGTGCTTACATTGTAAATCTGATATTAATTCTTATGTGATCGCGTTGCTTTCTTATTATGTTTGTTTCCAAATTGAGCTCGTGGATCTAATTATTGTGATGGAATATACACTAAAGGGGAGCTATAATATAACATCTTATTAGGAAAACCTTAGATTCATGAGATGAAATGTATTCCACCCACCCTCCATCAATGTCTCAAATACAAACAAGACGTAATTACACATTTTGTCATCATCGATGCGGAACCATTTAAATATTACAATAATATCACATTCTGGTTTGGTAGAGTGGTACCTATTACACTGATCACACCAATTTCTTTAACCCCTATGGATATATATATTACATCCATGCATATACCTATCGTGGTTGACCCATCACCTACGACGTGACATTTTGACTTACCAAAATCAAAAGATCCATATTATTATTCTTCATCATCTCATGAAAAACCATAAACATCAATTCTAGAAGAAATCATAATTCCTTTACCATCCTCATTATCTTCACCATCATCAAATTCAATTTCTATTCCTTTTAGTAACAAACCCATAGCTCTCAAAATACCTCAATATTGTGGTAAGGCTCGTATCACGAATGAGGCAAAAACTATGAGTGTTGGGGAATACAAACCCCCTTAATCAACTTTATCTCTACCCAATATTCCAAATGTCAAAGAAATGGGTAGGTCATGTCTCATACAACATGTCAAAGGATCTCTAGTTTCATTTAGTATTCCTCCCAAAAATACTTATTTTGTGTATGGGGGATATGATACTACATCTTCTCCATCGATCAACAATGTATCCATCTCAAAATATCGGTTTACTTCTAACATTTATGACCTTTCAAATCCAAATTTCTCTATGCATTTCTTACTCAACCAAGGATGGAAAGACTATGATATAGGAAATTTTGAATAAGGAATTTCTACTTCTATTCATCCATGTTATAAACTATCTTCTAAAAAAATTAAATAGGATATACCAAGCTTGACGATGACATAAAAAATTTAACAAAGGATTTTACTGAAATGGTTTGCTAACCTAGATGGAAATAATTGATCATACACATCCATGTTTTCCTTATTCACTCATTCATACCAGATCACTCCCACATATTCCTTAACAAGGCTACATGATTCCATTTTTTCGAGTTATTCCATGAGTTTGGAACCATGTTTGATTGGTCCATTGATCATCCTATCGCACATATGATACCTACCCCTTAGAATGGTATTATTAGATCTATTGGTTCCCCACCTACAAATTTTATTAGTATACAAAATAATGTTACCACAACCAAGTTGACAATTTCCCCATTGATTACCATCTTGTGGACAAGCCCACACATTTTGATTTATTCCCTTCAAAAGAGGCTATCTTGTGTCACTTAGGTGCTATGGACAAGGAACCCTACAAATTCATCACTCAAGACACTCTACTCCATGGTGATGTATACTTGATAATATTGTTAGTGTACCCCAGAAACTACTAATAATCTCCCCACATTTTTACCCCGATGAGGCATCACATATGCTCATTAAATAAACTATGGAGGTTAACATTGGTACACCTAAGAAACCTCACATTGTACTCCTTGTAAAATTCCTATTTGATGAGAAACGTGTTGAGTACACATCACTCTTACGTGTGTTTATCAATGTATTTTCTTGGTCATACATTGATATGCCAAGAATGGATCCTGATACAATTGTCCATAATCTTGTGTTAAAACCCAATGCAAAACCCGTCAAGAAAAATCTACAAAAATACATCCACATGTCATATTATTAGTAAAATATGACCTAAAAAAACTCCTTAATGTTTTTTTGATACAACCAATTGATTATCCAAAGTGGGTCTCCAACATGGTCCCCATAGGAAAGAAACTTGTTGGTGTAATTTTTAGGTTTGCACGCTTTGCCTTGATTTCCATGTTCCATTTTTGCGCCAAAAACATTCATTTGTTCTATCTGGTGGCCTCAAATTTGTGTTTTCCATTTGAATGCATTGAAAATGCCCTCATATTGCCCTAAATTGAAGCAAAATCCAAGTTGCCCCTTTGTTGTTCCCAAGTTTCCTTGCCCTATTCGTGAAAAATTCAAAATAGATCGAATCTGAGTTATTTGTTGCTAAAATCCTAATCCCCAAGCCTAAACCATTGTGAAATCATGATTCATTGGATTCAAAATGGAAAAATCTGCCTTCCTTATGAATTTTTTTGATTTCTAGGGCATCCCCTACATTTTTACATTTTGACGGGCATACGAGTGTCATCTTCCCGTCAAAATTATCCTTGCATGTTATTGCTAACGTGGTAGGTTTCTATTGGTGGGAGGGAGCAGTCAGAAAATGTTATAAGTTGTTACTTTTTGAAAAATTGGCAAAGGAAAATTTTTCTCCGTGGCCCCGCATTTGCTACAGTGATGTGCCTACGTGGCATGATTTGATTGGTTGGAGGATCAGCGGGTGGCGGGGGTCACTTAGAACATTTTCTTCCATTTTGGAAAAATTCTCAAAGTCACTTTTTGGTCTGAAGGCCAGTGTCCAATGGGAAGCAGACAAGTGGCGGGGGGAGTTGGAGAAAATTTTTGATTAAGGGATTTACAAGAAAATTTTGACCCAAGGGCCCTTCATCCAATGAAAAGAGGACATGTGTCTAGGAGGGTCAAGCAAAGAGGTGAAGAGTTGGAAAAATTTGAAGTTTTTGGCTTCAAAATGCTAATGGAAAAATTTGACCCGAGGGCCCACCTCCAATTAGAGGAAGACACGTGTCTAGGAGGCGAGATGGATGAAGGGGCTGAAGGAAAATTTTATGAATTTTTACCTTTATGTTTGTACAGATAAAAATTGAAAATTAGGCCCGCCACTAATGAAAACAGGACATGTGTCCAAAATGAGGTAGAGGATTTTGTGCTCATGGAAGAAATGTTGGAAAATTTACAAATTGTGGTGAGAAATTTCAAAGGGAAAATTGAAACCGCAAAAAATTTGAAGGTGTCCCCCATGACCAATCGGGGAGACATGTGGCACTATTCAAAAGTTTAAAAGGAAGCTCGGGCCCATGGGAGGATTTTGTGCTCATGGAGGAATGAAGGAAACAATGAGGGGTTGGCTCCGTAGCGAATGGGAGACCACCACGTGGCGAGGAAGTAGCGGGCGTTCGGGCCGCGGAGGTTCTCAAGGAAATTTTCCTTTTTTCACAAAAGGAGAAAAAATTGTTATTTTGGCCTGTGGATCTTGGTAGGGTCCACCTAGGGACACGTGGCATGTCCAGGGGGCATGCGGGGAAAATTTTCAAAATTTTCCCGAGGTCAGAAAAGGTTCGAAATGCATTTTTAAGGTTGGATGCCCGGTCCAATGGTATTTGGACACATGTCCACCTTATCCAGAAGTCAAAGAAGATATTTTTGAGCCTACATGTCGAATCTCATCAAGACACGTGGAGGGCGAAATTTAAAGTTGATTTTAAATCAACGGTTGCTGAGTGTTTTCGTTTCTTGTCGCCATTGGAGCTCCAAGATGCTTGGAATCATCATTTTTACACCAAATTGCATGAAATTTTATATGAAATCACATCCCCTCAACCTTCTGGATGCAATGGCATCATTCATTTGAGCTATTTTGGTGCCCTATAGTGATTTTCATGAAATATTTTTCTCGGCCTGTGTAAAAACATGAAAAGTGAAAAATTAAAGTTGTAGAGTTAAAAATGATGAGGGAAAAGGGTGGAAAATGATTGCAAATGCATGCTGGGCAAGTCGAATGATGAAATTGGGACCCTAGGATGGATAAGGATCTGAATCCATGCAATATTTTAAAATATTTGTGCATCTATGGCATTTTGCGAGCTATCTTACAGTTTTATATCATTTTTCATCAAATGGATAGGGTTTTGTAACAAATTTGATCCCTTGAGCATATTATTTGCTTGGGATGTAAGGATCCAAGATGGAAGAGGGTATATTATGTAATTATGAGGCATTTTGTAAAGTCTGTTGGGATTTTTTGAGAAAGAGAGAAGAATTTTCACGAGGAAAACTAGAAGTATTCCATTTCTTTTGGAGAAACTGCCTGAGAGCCATTTTAATTCCTTCTTGCATCAAATGTTCATCATGTTGAGTTGGTTTCAGCTGTAAATCCATCAACAAGCTTTGATATTGTCTTAATAACATTCCCTTGCTGGTGTATTTGATCAAATTTATGGATTGACTGGTTTTATCTCTTGGCAAAACTTGCATACACTTGTATTTCAGTATGTTTTCAATTTGTGTTTCATGCTCATGTTGCAATCTTGTGTTTGGGATCTCTTTTGATCATACATGGTCTCATTTCTTGTAGAGGGTTTGAAGGCATCTGCAATATTTCATTCAGAAGAGCATTCATTTGAGTGAAGATAAACAGATTTAAATTCATCTTACCTTCCTTGAATATTGAGGGTGTTTGTAAACCTTTGGGTGTACCTTAGGTCATGATCAAATAAGGGTTTCTAGATGCTTCATTGATATTTTTCTTCAAGATTTTGTGGCAGGTTATCAAAGTTTGTGTGGAATAGTGTAGATTTGGGCCTCCATTTGTGCACACATCCTGGTTGAAAGAGCACTTCAAACTCATTGAAACATCTCTGTTGTTTAGGTGTTGTAATTCTTTTGCAAAGGTTCCCAAAGAAGTTGGTAATTCCTTATCTTGTCTTGTCTAAACTTCTCCCATCATAATTTCATTTTAAACTAACTCATCCTACCTATAATACCCCTACATCTGCATTGTGTGTCCACAAAATAATTCAATCCTTTCACTAAAATGCACAAAGTTGATTAGGGTTTTATCATGTCTTTAGCAGCTCTAGCTTTGTTTTGAAAACATTTCCATCATTTAGTAGTGACAAATCCTTTGAGTTTGGATAATGGATACTTGATCATGTTTTCACAAAGCCTCTTCCATATCATATGTAAAACACAAGGATATATTCATCTCCTTACCATATAAGGGCTGCAATATAGGTTCTCTTGCCTTGGTTGATAGGCACGACCTAAAATAGTGAGGGTTAGATCAAAACCCTCTTGAAGGTGCTATCCACTGACAAATCCTTTGAGTTTGGATAATGGATACTTGATCATTATTTCACAAAGCCTCTTCCATATCATATGTAAAACACAAGAATATCTTCATCTCCTTACCATATAAGGGCTGCAATATAGGTTCTCTTGCCTTGGTTGATAGGCACGACCTAAAATAGTGAGGGTTAGATCAAAACCCTCTTGAAGGTGCTATCCACTCCCTCAATTCTTGAATGCAAACAAGTAGATAGGTGTGCTTCCCCAGCTACAAATGACATACAAAACATCTATCTATCCTTGAGTGTCTTGTGCAAATTCATGATGTTGTTCAAGTTGTGAAGGAGATTAAAATTAGATACCAACACCCGAGTGGCACCATTTCCGGGAGTTTATTTGATTTCTTTGTGGTTTTGAAGTATTTGAGAGGTTTGAGCATTTGTGTGATTAAGTATTTGAGCTGTTACATTCTTGAGATATCATTTCATACTTCAGATCTACATGTTTTGGGTAAAAAGGATTTCAAGCTCAGCTTGCTCTTCTCATTTATTAGTAGTTTATATGATTTGGATGCATTGTTTTTGGTTGAATTAAGAAGAAGAAGATCTTATTTGTAAACCCTTGAAAAGTTTTCAGTCATAGCATACATTTGATAGAATATTTTAGTGCTTTCTTACACAACTAAGGTGGAAATCCTTAGTGGCGACTCCATGTTTTGGATCTTGAAATACCAGTTGTCTTACACATTTCTGTCATTTGAAACTTGTTGTTTAAATTTGTCAAGTTGGAGGGAAGGAGATCCCTCTTCATCAAGGAATCTTCTAAGAAATTGCTCACCGAATCAAGAAGCTCAGAACTAGAAGGAAGAAGAGTGTGGAAAGTGGTTGGTGATTTGGTTGTAAGGAAAGAGATCCCCATAGTTGAATTTGAAGGAGAGCAACCTGTTATTGAAGATTATAATTCCTCTTCAAGTAGATTTGATTCAGGAAATCTTCTTGCTGATTTTCATTCTCCATCAGGTGAGGGACCTTCTTGTGTATTTAAAAAACTTGCTCCTAAATCTGCTCCTGTGGTTTCTAATTTTGCTAAAGTTTATCAAGAGAAAGAGCCTTTGGGGGTTGTCATTTTAAAGATCACTCATCTATTCCAATCAGACCCATTACTACTCCTCACCATCTTGTTTCACCTCCAAGATCACCCCCACCAAACAATATGGCTCAACCTAGACCTCCATTTGTTATTAACACCTTTGGTCCTATAAATTTTGGAGGAATGGATGGTTATCCAAATGCTGTCCCACAAGATGTGAGAAATAGGTTACCAAAATTCCAAGGTAACAATGCCATAATTGGAGATCAGCATCTCAAACTCTTTGTTAACATGATGGAAGATTTTGAGATAGAATTTGAGGATGTGTATATTAAGTTGTTTATCCATACACTTGAGGAAGATGCTAAGGGATTGGTACAAAGCTCTACCTGATAACTCTATTGATTCATGGGCAGAGATGAGTAATGCATTCAGATTACAATATGGAGACAAAACAAATCCAAGGTTCATTCTATCTGAGTTTGATAACATCAAGAAGAACCCTAATGAGACCGTTCATGACTTTAATACAAGATTTAATAAAACATTGAGAAGGATTCCTGTCATTTTGAGGCCTTGTGATGAATCTTGCTTGATCAAATATGCAGATGCATTTGATAAAAAGGTAGCCTATTACTTGAGAGACAAAAAATCCTACAAACTTGAGGCAAGCTTTCACCATGGCACTTCAAATTGAAAATAATATTAAAGCTATTGGTAAACCACTTAAGAGGGATGGTGTGAAGCTGATAAACCCCGAGAAGCCTCAAGCTAGCAAGGGTGCTGATTTAGATATTGTTGTTAAAACTTTGGTAGGGGCTGTTAAAGAAATTTCTTACAAGTTAGCCTAGGATGAGAAAGGAATTGGGAAAGTTCACAAGGACAACAAAGAACTCAAAACCATGATATATTTGGAAATCATCCTAGGGGTGATCAAAGACAAGATGATAGAGGTAAAGGGCCTATTGGATCTGTAAATAGACAACCCCAAGCACGTGAAAATAGAGTGGTGCTTGACCCTCTGACTGCAAGAGTTTTTGTTGTTCAAGAAATTGCTGATATGGATTAGTGTGATAGATGTTTTCTTCCTCATCCTCCATGTGAAATGGACCAGCAAGATATTGATGATGATAATGAGAATGAAATGGATGATGACATTTGTATGATGGGCAGCTCTTCAGGCTCACAACAAGCAGCAACATACACAAATGTGATAAGTGCAATGAATACTGCTGAACCTTTTGGGATTGCATAAAGAGGGTACCATTTCTTTCTCTTCCTCAAATTCATGATGTAGATGTAGTTCAGGCCTTTGAAATTCCTAATAATGACTTTGAATATCTAAGGGCTCTAATGATCAAGAAGTATGATGGTGGTATTCCTTCCTTCGAGGAAGATATACAATTGTTAATGAATGTTGTGGTTAGTCAAGAGAAAGAGTACAATACTAGAAGTAAAGTTGTTAGGAGCTGGTCCTCAAGCCAAACCAAAGACACCCTTTCTCACAAGCATTCCCAAAGACAATCCTAGAAAAGAAACAATTTCCAAGAACCCTGTTGTCCCATGCAAAAATATCAGTCCTCTTCATGCCCAGGCTGCCAAGAATACTTCTCCATCTGATGAACCTTCTTGTTTCCCTTCCAATGTTGTTTTACCAAAGAATGTTCCATATGATATAGCCTAGGTTTTGAGCCAAATTAAAGTGAGTGTTCCAATTATTGAATTGCTTAGAATTCCTGAGCATAAGAAGAGAGCATTTGAGTACTTGGGATTGAAAGAAGAAAAGATTACCCCAAGCAGAAATGTAAATGTTGTTGAGAATCCTCTTCAAAGCATTGCTGGCCTTGAAACACCACCACCAATGGAAGATTTTGGAGAGGCACCTGAAGTATATTTGGGGACATCCTTGGTTGATTCCCAATTGAATGTTGATCCATTCTTCACAACTTTTCTCATAAAAGATAGGTTGCTTCACAATTGCATGTTTGATTCTGGTGCATCATGTAATGTCATGCCTCTAGAAGTCATGAATGAGTTGGATATCAAGGTGATAGCAGCATATGGGAAGTGTACAGCCATGGATTCAAGGGAAGTGCCGGTTGTTGGATGTGTGAAGGGTTTAGTAGTGCAACTTGCAGCCTATCCGGGTAAGAATTTAAAACTTGATGTTGTAATTGTTGATTGCCCTGCCAAATGGGGTATGCTTTTGTCAAGAAAGTGGGCTATGAGTGTTGGTGGTAGTGTTCAAATGGACATGTCTTTTACCACCATTCCCATTGAGGGCAGCCTTGTCAAACTCTATGGTGAAAAGAAGATGTTACACTTGATTGAAGATCCCAACAATGCTTCTTATGAAGTGTTGTTTGCTGATGTAGATGTTGAAAACTTCATTGGTTTTTCTGATGGAAAAGAGAATAAGATGGACAAATTAGAGTGCCTTGGTATGGTAGGTTCTCCATGGACATTACTATTTGATGGAGCTTGCTCCAAGTTTGGGAATGGTGTTGGTATAGTGTTGGTTTCTCCAAGTTTAGAAGAGTTTCCTTTTTCCTTCAAGCTCAATTTTGAATGCACTAACAATATAGCTGAATATGAAGCATTGTTGTTAGGATTAAGGATTGCATGGAAATATGGAGTGAAGGATATTGTTGCTAAAGGGGATTCGAGTTGGTGGTTGTCAAGCAAGTAAGGAAGATGTATGCCACAAAAAATCAGCGTATGAAGCAATATAAGAATGTTGTTTGGGACTTGATTGAAATGTTTGATTCCTTTAACATTGTTTATCATGATAGGAATCTTAATGTTGCTGCTGATAAGCTGGCTATCCTTGGTTCTAGATTTGACAATTTCACCATTTCACCTTTTTGTGAATATAACATTGAAGTGCTAACAAGGCCAGCTGTCCCGGATAATGTAAAACATTGGCAGATTTTTGATGATGATGCACAAATATTGAGGTTCTTACAATGCCAAGGTGAGTTTTCTGGTCAAAAAATTGATTGGGAACCAATGGTGTGCATGAATGAAGGTAAAGAAACTTTTTTGACAAGGATATAATACAATTGAAGACAAACACCATTCCTAAAGGCCTTGTGGCACTTGAATCCAACTTTAGCAATGCTTGATTGTATCATTAATAGAAACTTGTTTGCTTCAAGGGATGTGGAAGAGAAAAACTTGGGAACAAAGGAAAAACCAAGGAAGATTTGGTTGGGCAGCCATCTCAGCAAAGAAGAAAAACAATCCTATGCCCAACTTTTAAAGAAATATCAAGACTGCCTTGCTTGGTCTTATTCAGAGCTGAAGGCATATAGAGAAGATTTATTTCAGCATGAGATTCCTCTTGAGGCAAAAACCAAGCCATTTAGACAAAGACAAAGGCCCATTAATCCACTTCTATCCATGAAAATGCAAGAGGAGTTGAAGAAATTGAGAGATGGTGGCATCATTCAACCTACTAGATACTCATCTTGGGTGGCAAACCTTGTGCCAGTTAGGAAAAAGAATGGTGATATCAGACTTTGTGTGGATTTTAGGAATCTAAACAAAGCATCTATGAAGGACAACTACCCATTGCCAAACATGGAGAATATGTTGTAGCTTGTAACAGGGTCAGAGATGCTTTCTACTTTGGATGGTTTCTCTAGATACAATCAAGTAGTTGTCAAAGAATCAAAAAGACTTAAGACAACCTTCACTACTCCTTGGGGGACTTATGTTTTTGTAAGGATGCCTTTGGATTGATGAATGCTGTGCTAATTTTCAAAGGGCAATGGATGTTATCTTTGCTGGTTATATCAATGAATTCATAGCAGTTTACCAAGATGATGTGACTATTTTTTCAAGGCAGCGAGGAGATCATTTGCAACACCTAGAAAAAATGTTGATCAGATGTAGAGAGTATGGCATTTCCCTTAATCCAAAGAAGTGTCATTTTGGTGTGTAAAAGGCCAAGTTTTGGGACATATTGTGTCCAAGGAAGGTGTTATGATAGACCCGAGAGAGAGTAGAAGCAATCAATAAAGTGCCCATTCCAAGAACCAAGAAAGGTATTCAATCTTTCTTTGGCCAAATCAATTTCATTAGAAGGTTTGTTTCTAATTTTGCTGAGCTAACTCTTCCAATCACAAGCATGCTAAGAAAGGATCAAGTTATTAAGTGGGAAGAGGCTGCCATCCAAGCTTTTGAAGGAATAAAGGATGCACTCAAGCATGCACCTGTTTTGGCAGCTCCAAACTATAAGATGCCTTTCCAAATCTTCTCTTTTGCATCTGAATTTACTATTGCTTCAGTTTTGTTACAAAAGGATGAAAATGGAGCTGAGAGGCCTATTGCTTTCTTTAGCAAGGATTTACAAGTAGCTGATTTGAAGTATACAATCATGGAAAAACATGCATTTGCATTGGTGAAGGCAACAAAGATTTTCGGCCTTACATTTTGAGTTCAAAGGTTGTTGCCTATGTTCCTCATACAATGGTTAAAGACATCTTATCTGACATGGAAATATCAAGCAAGAGATGTAGGTGGGTTAACAAACTTCAAGAATATGACATGGATATCCAAACAACAAAGCTAGTAAGAGGTTTGGGTCTTGCCAAGCTCATGGCTGAGAGTAATTTGCAAAATGTAGAAGTGAATCAACTAGAGGAAGAAAGGGTAGATCTTCTTGACAAATTGATGAGTTTTGAGTGGTAAAAGGATGTGATCTTCTACCTCAAGCACCTATGCTATCCTAGTCACTTGAATAAAAATCAGAAAAGAGCCCTCAAGCTGGCTTCTCAAAATATATCATAATAGACCTTGGGCTAGCTTGGAAGAACCCTGAAGGTGTCCTCTTGAAATGCATAACTGAAGATGAAGCTCCCAAGTTGATTGCTGATTTCCATGGGGGAGTTTGTGGAGGACATTTTTCTAGGAGAGTGATAGCACATAAGATTTTAAGAGTTGGTTATTGGTGGCCTAACTCTTTTTAAAGATGCAACCCAGCTAGTTAGAAAGTGTGATAGTTGCCAACGTTTTCAGAAGATTGAAAGCTTCAGGCTCCCTTCCTTTGCAGCCTGTATCAATTGAAGCTCCTTTCAAACAATGGGGAATGGATTTCATTGGTGAGATTTCAGATCCTTCTAGTGCTGGTCATAAATGGATCCTTGTAGCAACTGATTATTTCACAAAATGGGTTGAGGCCATTCCATCTAGAAAGGCAACACACCAAGTGGTAATGGATTTCTTATTGAATCATATCATATGTAGATTTGGAGTTCCAGTTAAGATTGTATCTGATAATGCCATGTGTTTTAGAGCCAAGCCTTTGATGGCAATGTGCAATGAATATGGGATAAATCTGACTTATTCTTCAAACTACAATCCACAAGGCAATGGGCAAGCTGAATCAAGTAACAAGAACTTGCTCAAGATCATTAGAAGGACTTTGGAAATCAACAAGAAGAAGTGGGGAGAGCAATTGAAATTTGTAGTTTGGGCTGATAGAATAACTCCTAAAAGAGCAACTGGTAAAAGTCCATTTGAATTGGTGTATGGAACTCAAGCATTGCTTCCCTTGCACTTGCAATTATCCACTTTTCAGTTTTCCCAACAGTTGGAAGATCAAGAACATGGCCCATATGAATCAAGGATCAATCAAATCATTGAGTTGGATGAAGAGAGAAGGGATTCTCACCAAAGGCATGTCAGATTTAGAGAGAAATTGAAGAAGTTGTTTGATAAGAAGGTCACTCCTAGAGCCTTCAATGTTGGAGATCTGGTTTTGTTGTGGGATAGTAGGCATGAAGACAAGGGAAAGCATGGCAATTTTGATGCTCTATGGATGGGCCCTTATGCCATTGATATCAAGATTGGAGAAAATACATTTTTCTCAAGGATTTGGATGGGGATTTGTTGGAGCTGCCTGTTAATGGCAGACATTTAAAACATTTCTTGGATTAAATCCCCATGTGAGGTATGCACAAGTTGTACATTTTGTATAGCCCTTGTTTTTTTTTTTTTTCTTTTTCTTGCTTATTATTGTTGGCTTGTGGTTTTCCCTTTTGTCCTTGGCAACCATTTTTGGTCTAGTTTTCTCGGTCCTTTTTTTGGTGAAAATTCTGGTTTTTTGGGCTGCTCTGTGTTTTTGACTCCTTGCCCAATGGATTTTTGGCACTTGGTCTACGTTGTGATCTTGTGGCACTCACTGGGAGTGCCCATCCCCAAGCAGGAGCCAATGTTGGTGCAATTTCTGGTTTGCACACTTTTCCTTAATTTTCTATATCCATTTTTGCTCCAAAAACGTTCATTTGTTCTATCTGGTGATTTCTGATTCATTTTTCATTTTTCCATTTGAATGCATTGAAAGTGCCCTCATATTGCCCTAAATTGAAGCAAAATCCAAGTTTCCCCTTTGTTGTGCCCTAATTTTTTCATTTACACAGGCTGTGTCATTTTTTTCCTTGTCCTAATCGTGAAAAAAAAATTTGAAATAGATCGAATCCGAGTTATTTGTTGTTAAAATCTATTCCCTAGGCCTAAACCATTGTGAAATCATGTTTCATTGGATTCAAAATAAAAAATCTGCCTTCCTTGTGAAAAAATTCAATTTCTAGGGCATCCCTACATTTTTTTACATTTTTGACGGGCATACGAGTGTCATCTTCCCATCAAAATTATCCTTGCATGTTATTGCTAATGTGGCAGGTTTCTATTGGCTAGGAGCGGTCAGGAAAATGTTATAACTTGTCACTTTTTAAAAAATTGGCAAAGGGAAAATTTTCTCCACAGGCCCCACATTTTCTACAATGATGTGCCTACGTGGCATGATGTGATTGGTTGAGGATCGCGAGGGTGGCGGAGGTCACTTAGGAATTTTCTTCCATTTTGGAAAAATTCTCAAAATCAATTTTTTTCCCAAGGCCCGCAGCCCAATGGTATGGACACGTGGCACGGGGAGGTCAAGTGGAAAAAGGGGGACTTGAAAATTTTTCAAATTTTTTGGCTTCAAAATGTAAAGGGAAAATTTTTGGACCCAAGGCCCACACCAATGAAATGAAGGGACACGTGTCTAGGAGGGTCAAACAAAGAGGGTGAAGAGTTTAGAAAAATTTGAAGTTTTTGGCTTCAAAATGCCAATGAAAAAAAATTTTTGACCCAAGGCCCACCTCCAATAAGAGAGGAAGACACGTGTCCAGGAGGTGAGATGGAAGAGAATGGGGGCTTGAAGGAAAATTTTATGAATTTTTTTTTTTAAATTTTAATGAGGTAAAAAAAAAAAAACGTATGGGCTCTGAAATGGATGGGGGAAGTTTGACCCAATTTTTATTTCAAAGGGTAAAAGGAAAAATGTGTCCAAAAGGAGGCGGAGGATTTCTTTCGCGGGAAGAAAATTTCAAAATTTACAAACTTTGGAGAAAATTTCAAAGGGAAAAATGATCCCAGGAAAATTTGGAGGTGTCCCCCCGTAGCCAATCAGGGGGAGACACGTGGCACTGTTCAAAAGTTAAAAAGGGAAGCTCATGGGCCCACAAGAGGATTTTGTGCTCATGAGGAAAAGGAAAAAAAATGAGGGGTCAGCTCTCACGCGAATGGGAGACCGCCACGTGGCGGAGAAGAAGCAGGGTGTTCGGGCCCATGAGAGGTTTCAGAAAATTTTCCTTTTTTCACAAAAAGGAGAAAATTTGTTATTTTGGCCCGTGGATCTTGGTAGGGTCCACCTAGGGACACGTGGCATGTCCAGGGGGCATGCGGGGAAAATTTTCAAAATTTTCCCAAGGTCAGAAAAGGTTTAAAATGCATTTTTAAGGTTGGGGCCGGTCCAATGGTATTTGGACACGTGTCCACCTTATCCAGAAGTCAAAGAAGATATTTTTGAGCCTACATGTTGAATCTCATCAAGACACGTGGAGGGCGAAATTTAAAGTTGATTTTAAATCAACGGTTGCTGAGTGTTTTCATTTTTACGCCATTGGAGCTCCAAGATGCTTGGAATCATCATTTTTGCACCAAATCACATGAAATTTTATATGAAATCACATCCCCTCAACCTTCTAGATGCAATGGCATCATTCATTTGAGCTATTTTGGTGCCCTATAGTGATTTTCATGAAATATTTTTCTCATCCCGTGTAAAAATGTGAAAAGTGAAAAATTAAAGTTGCAGAGTTAAAAATGATGAGGGAAAAGGTGGAAAATGATTGCAAATGCATGTTGGCATGGTGGAATGACAAAAATGTGACCTGGGATGGATAAGGATCCAAATCCATGTAATATTTTAAAATATTTGTGCATCTCTGGCATTTTGCAAGTTGTTTTACAGTTTTATATCATTTTTCATCAAATGGATAGGGTTTTGTAACAAATTTGATCCCTTTGGCATATTCTTTGCTTGGGATGCAAGGATCCAAGCTGGCAGAGGGTATATTATGTAATTTGGAGGCATTTTGTAAAGGGTTGAGAATTTTGGAGAAAGAGAGAAGAATTTTCACGAGGAAAACTGGAAGAAGTCCATTTTCTTTTGGAGAAACTACCTGAGAGCCATTTTTTATTCCTGTTTGCATCAAATGTTCATCATGTTGAGTTGGTTTCAGCTATAAAGCCATCAACAAGCTTTGAGATTGTCTAAATAACATTCCCTTGCTGATATATTTGATCAAATTCTTGATTAACTGGTTTTATCTCTTGGCAAAAAGCTGCATACACTTGTATTTCAAGTATGTTTTCAATTTGTGTTTCATGCTCATGTTGCAATCTTGTGTTTGGGATCTTTATTGATCATACATGGTCTCATTTCTTGTAGAGGGTTTGAAGGCATCTACAATCTTTCATTCAGAAGAGCATTCATTTGAGTGAAGATAAATAGATTTAAATTCATCTTACCTTCCTTGTAAATTGAGGGTGTTTGTAAACCTTTGGGTGTACCTTAGGTCATGATCTAACAAGGGTTTCTAAATGCTTCATTGATATTTTTCTTCAAGCCTTTGTGGCAGGTTATCAAAGTTTGTATGGAATAGTGTAGATTTGGGCATCCATGTGTGCACACATCCTGGTTGAAAGAGCACTTCAAATTCATTGAAACATCTCTGTTGTTTAGGTGTTGTAATTCATTTGCAAAGTTTCCCAAAGAAGGTGATGATTTCTAACTACTCTTGTCCCAACATCTCTCATCAGAATTTCATTTTAAACTAACTCATCCTACCTACAATACCCCTACATTTGCATTGTGTGTCCACAAAAGAATTCAATCCTTTCACTAAAATGCACAAAGTTGATCAGGGTTTTATCATGTCTTTAGCAGCTCTAGCTTTGTTTTGAAAACATTTCCATCATTTAGTAGTGACAACTCCTTTGAGTTTGGATAATGGATACTTGATCATGTTTTCACAAAGCCTCTTCCATATCATATGCAAAACACAAGGATATCTCCATCTCCTTACCATATAAGGGCTGCAATATAGGTTCTCTTGCCTTGGTTGATAGGCACAACCTAAAATAGTGAGGGTTAGATCAAAACCCTCTTGAAGGTGCTATCCACTCCCTCAATTCTTGAATGCAAACAAGCAGATAGGTGTGCTTCCTCACTACAAATGACATACAAAACATCTATCTATCCTTGAGTGTCTTGTGCAAAATTTCATGATGTTGTTCAAGTTGTGAAGGAGATTAAATTGGATACCAACACCCGAGTGGTGCCATTGTTGCTGGGGAGTTTCTTTGAATTTCTTGGTGGTTTTGAAGTATTTGAAAGGTTTGAGCATTTGTGTGATCAAGTATTTGAGCTGTTACATTCTTGAGATATCATTTCATACTTCAGATCTGCATGTTTTGGGTAAAAAGATTTCAAACTCAGCCTTTGCTCTTCTCATTTACTAGCAGTTTATATGATTTGGATGCATTGTTTTTGTTGAATTAAGAAGAAGAAGATCTGATTTGTAAACCCTTGCAAAGTTTTCAGTCATAGCATACATTTGACAGAATATTTTAGTGCTTTCTTGCACAACTAAGGTGGAAATCCTTAGTGGCGACTCCATGTTGTTTGGATCTTGAAATACCAGTTGTCTTACACATTTCTCTGTCATTTGAAACTTGTTGTTTAAATCTGTCAAGCTGGAGGGAAGGAGATCCCTCTTCATCAAGGACTCTTCTAAGAAGTTTCTCACCGAATCAAGAAGCTCAGAACTAGAAGGAAGAAGAGTGTGGAAAGTGGTTGGTGATTTGGTTGCAAGGAAAGAGATCCCCATAGTTGAATTTGAAGGAGAGTAGCAGCCTTATTGAAGATTATAATTCTTCTTCAAGTAGATCTGATTCAGAAATCTTCTTGCTGATTTTCATTCTCCATCAGGTGAGGGACCTTCTTGTGTATTTAAAAAACTTTCTCCTAAATCTGCTCCTGTGGTTTCTAAGTTTGCTAAAGTTTATCAAGAGAGAGAGCCTTTGGGGGGTTGTCATTTTAAAGATCACTCATCTATTCCAATCAGACCCATTACTACTCCCAACCAGCTTGTTTCACCTCCAAGATCACCCCCACCAAACAATATGGCTCAGCCTAGACCTCCATTTGTTGTTAACACCTTTGGTCCTATAAATTTTGGAGGAATGGATGGTTATCCAAATGCTGTCCCACAAGATGTGAGAAATAGGTTACCAAAATTCCAAGGTAACAATGCCATTACTGGAGATCAACATCTCAAACTCTTTGTTAACATGATGGAAGATTTTGAGATAGAATTTGAGGATGTGTATATCAAGTTGTTTATCCATACACTTGAGGAAGATGCTAGGGATTGGTACAAAGCTCTACCTGATAACTCTATTGATTCATGGACTGAGATGAGTAATGCATTTAGATTACAATATGGAGACAAAACAGATCCAAGGTTCCTTCTATCCGAGTTTGAGAACATCAAGAAGAACCCTAATGAGACCTTCCATGACTTTAATACAAGATTTAATAAAACATTGAGAAGGCTTCCTATCATTTTGAGGCCTTGTGATGAATCTTGCTTGATCAAATATGCAGATGCATTTGATAAAAAGGCAGCCTATTACTTGAGAGACAAAAATCCTACAAACTTGAGGCAAGCTTTCACCATGGCACTTCAAATTGAAAATAATATTAAAGCTATTGGTAAACCACTTAAGAGGGATGGTGTGAAGCTGATAAACCCTGAGAAGCCTCAAGCTAGCAAGGGTGCTGATTTAGAAGATGTTGTCAAGACTTTGGCAGGGGTTGTCAAAGAAATTTCTTACAAATTAGCCCAGGAGAAAGGAATTGGGAAAAGTTCACAAGGACAAAAAAGAACTCAAAACCATGATAGATTTGGCAATCATCCTAGGGGTGATCAAAGACAAGATGATAGAGGTAAAGGGCCTATTGGATCTGCAAATAGACAACCCCAAGCATGTGAAAATAGAGTGGTGCCTGACCCTCTAACTGCAAGAGTTGTTGTTGTTCAAGAAATTGCTGATATGGATTGGTGTGATAGATGTTTTCTTCCTCATCCTCCATGTGAAATGGACCAGCAAGATATTGATGATGATAATGAGAATGAAATGGATGATGACATTTGTATGATGGGTAGCTCTTCAGGCTCACAACAAGCAACAACATCAACAGATGTGATAAGTGCAAGGACTGCTGCAACCTTTTGGGATTGCATAAAGAGGGTACCATTTCTTTCTCTTCCTCAAACTCATGATGTAGATGTAGTTCAGGCCTTTGAAATTCCTAATAATGACTTTGAATATCTAAGGGCTTTAATGATCAAGAAGTATGATGGTGGTATTCCTTCGGAGGAAGATAGACAATTGTTAATGAATGTTGTGGTTGGTCAAGAGAAAGAGTACAATACTAGAAGTAAAGTTGTTAGAGGAGCTGGTCCTCAAGCCAAGCCAAAGACACCCTTGCTCACAAGCATTCCCAAAGACAATCCTAGAAAAGAAACAATTTCCAAGAACCCTATTGTCCCATGCAAAAATATCAGTCCTCTTCATGCCCAGGCTGCCAAGAATACTTCTCCATCTGATGAACCTTCTTGTTTCCCTTCCAATGTTGTTTTACCAAAGAATGTTCCATATGATATAGCCCAGGTTTTGAGCCAAATTAAAGTGAGTGTTCCAATTATTGAATTGCTTAGAATTCCTGAGCATAAGAAGAGAGCATTCGAGTACTTGGGATTGAAAGAAGAAAAGATTACCCCAAGCAGAAATGTAAATGTTGTTGAGAATCCTCTTCAAAGCATTGCTGGCCTTGAAACACCACCACCAATGGAAGATTTTGGAGAGGCACCTGAAGTATATTTGGGGACATCCTTGGTTGATTCCCAATTGAATGTTGATCCATTCTTCACAACTTTTCTCATAAAAGATAGGTTGCTTCACAATTGCATGTTTGATTCCGGTGCATCATGTAATGTCATGCCTCTAGAAGTCATGAATGAGTTGGATATCAAGGTGACAAGCAGCATATGGGAAGTGTACAGCCATGGATTCAAGGGAAGTGCCGGTTGTTGGTTGTGTGAAGGGTTTAGTAGTGCAACTTGCAGCCTATCCGGGTAAGAATTTAAAACTTGATGTTGTAATTGTTGATTGCCCTGCCAAATGGGGTATGCTTTTGTCAAGAAAATGGGCTGCAAGTGTTGGTGGTAGTGTTCAAATGGACATGTCTTTTTCCACCATTCCCATTGAGGGCAGCCTTGTCAAACTCTATGGTGAAAAGAAGATGTTACACTTGATTGAAGATCCCAACAATGCTTCTTATGAAGTGTTGTTTGCTGATGTAGATGTTGACAACTTCATTGGTTTTGCTGATGGAAAAGAGAATAAGATGGAAAAATCAGAGTGCCTTGGTATGGTAGGTTCTCCATGGACATTACTATTTGATGGAGCTTGCTCCAAATTTGGAAATGGTGCTGGTATAGTGTTGGTTTCTCCTAGTTTGGAAGAGTTTCCTTTCTCCTTCAAGCTCAATTTTGAATGCACTAACAACATTGCTGAGTATGAGGCATTATTATTGGGATTAAGGATTGCATGGAAATATGGAGTGAAGGATATTGTTGCTAAGGAGATTCAGAGCTGGTTGTCAAGCAAGTAAGAAAGTTGTATGCCACAAAAAATCAGCGTATGAAACAAACAATATAAGCATGTTGTTTGGGACTTGATTGAAATGTTTGATTCCTTTAACATTGTTTACCATGATAGAAGTCTTAATGCTGCTGCTGATAAGCTGGCTGTCCTTGGTTCTAGATTTGACAATTGCACCATTTCACCTTTTTGTGAATATGACATTGAAGTGCTAACAAGGCCAGCTTGTCCCGATAATGTGAAACATTGGCAGATTTTTGATGATGATGCACAAGTGTTGAGATTCTTACAATGCCAAGGTGAGTTTTCTGGTCAAAATATTGATTGGGAACCAATGGTATGCATGAATGAAGGTAGAGAAACTTTGTTTGACAAGGATATTATACAATTGAAAACAAACACCATTCCTAAAGGTCTTGTTGCACTTGAATCCAATTTTAACAATGTTGATTGTATCATTAATAGAAACTTGTTTCTTCAAGGGATGTGGAAGAGCACAACTTGGGAACCAAGGACAAACCAAGGAAGATTTGGTTGGGCAGCCATCTCAGAAAAGAAGAAAAATAGTCCTATGCCCAACTTTTAAAGAAATATCAAGACTTGCCTTGCTTGGTCTTATTCAGAGCTGAAGGCATATAGAGAAGATTTATTTCAGCATGAGATTCCTCTTGAGGCCAAAACCAAGCCATTTAGACAAAAAAAAGGCCTATTAATCCACTTCTTTCCATGAAAATGCAAGAAGAGTTGAAGAAATTGAGAGATGGTGGCATCATTCAGCCTACTAGATACTCATCTTGGGTGGCAAACCTTGTGCCAGTTAGAAAGAAGAATGGTGATATCAGACTTTGTGTGGATTTTAGGAATCTAAACAAAGCATCTATGAAGGAAAACTACCCTTTTCCAAACATGGAGAATATGTTGCAGCTTGTAACAGGGTCAGAGATGCTTTCTACTTTGGATGGTTTCTCCGGATACAATCAAGTAGTTGTCAAAGAATCAGAAAGACTTAAGACAACCTTCACTACTCCTTGGGGGACTTATGTTTTTGTAAGGATGCCTTTTGGATTGATGAATGCTGGTGCTACTTTTCAAAGGGCAATGGATGTTGCCTTTGCTGGTTATATCAATGAATTTATTGCAGTTTACCAAGATGATGTGACTATTTTTTCAAGGCAGCGAGGAGACCATTTGCAACACCTAGAGAAGATGCTGATCAGATGTAGAGAGTATGGCATTTCACTTAATCCAAAGAAGTGTCATTTTGGTGTGCAAAAGGCCAAGTTTTTGGGGACATATTGTGTCCAAAGAAGGTGTTATGATAGACCCTGAGAGAGTGGAAGCAATCAACAAAGTGCCCATTCCAAGAACCAAGAAAGGTATTCAATCTTTCTTTGGCCAAATCAATTTCATTAGAAGGTTTGTTTCTAATTTTGCTGAGCTAACTCTTCCAATCACAAGCATGCTAAGAAAGGATCAAGTTATCAAGTGGGAGGAGGCTTCCATTCAAGATTTTGAAGGAATAAAGGATGCACTTAAGCATGCACCTGTTTTGGCAGCTCCAAACTATAAGAGACCTTTCCAAATCTTCTCTTTTGCATCTGAATTTACTATTGCTTCAGTTTTGTTACAAAAGGATGAAATGGAGCTGAGAGGCCTATTGCTTTCTTTAGCAAGGCTTTACAAGCAGCTGAGTTGAAGTATACAATCATGGAAAAACAAGCATTTGCATTGGTAAAAGCAACAAAGATTTTCAGGCCTTACATTTTGAGTTCAAAGGTTGTTGCTTATGTTCCCCACACCATGGTTAAAGACATCTTATCAGACATGGAGATATCAAGCAAGAGATGTAGATGGGTCAAAAATTACAAGAATATGATATGGATATCCAAACAACAAAGCTAGTAAGAGGTTTGGGTCTTGCCAAGCTCATGGCTGAGAGTAATTTGCAAAATGTAGAAGTGAATCAACTAGAGGAAGAAAGGGCAGATCTTCTTGACAAATTGATGAATTCTGAGTGGTACAAGGATGTGATCTTCTACCTCAAGCACCTATGTTGTCCTAGTCACTTGAATAAAAATCAGAAAAGAGCCCTCAAGCTGGCTTCTCAAAAATATATCATAATAGACCTTGGGCTGGCTTGGAAGAACCCTGAAGGTGTCCTCTTGAAATGCATAACTGAAGATGAAGCTCCCAAGTTGATTGCTGATTTCCATGGGGGAGTTTGTGGAGGACATTTTTTGGGAGAGTGACAACACATAAGATTTTAAGAGCTTGGTTATTGGTGGCCTACTCTTTTTAAAGATGCAAACCAGCTAGTTAGAAAGATGTGATAGTTGCCAACATTTCTCAGGAAGATTGAAAGCTTCAGCTCCCTTCCTTTGCAGCCTGTATATCAATTGAAGCTCCTTTCAAACAATGGGGAATGGATTTCATTGGTGAGATTTCAGATCCTTCTAGTGCTGGTCATAAATGGATCCTTGTAGCAATTGATTATTTTACAAAATGGGTTGAGGCAATTCCATCTAGAAAGGCAACACACCAAGTGGTAATGGATTTCTTGTTGAATCATATCATATGTAGATTTGGAGTTCCAGTTAAGATTGTATCTGATAATGCCATGTGTTTTAGAGCCAAGCCTTTGATGGCAATGTGCAATGAATATGGGATAAATCTGACTTATTCTTCAAACTACAATCCACAAGGGAATGGGCAAGCTGAATCAAGTAACAAGAACTTTCTCAAGATCATTAGAAGGACTTTGGAAATCAACAAGAAGAAGTGGGGAGAGCAATTGAAATTTGTAGTTTGGGCTGATAGAATAACTCCAAAAAGAGCAAACTGGTAAAAGTCCATTTGAATTGGTGTATGGAACTCAAGCATTGCTGCCCTTACACTTGCAATTATCCACTTTTCAGTTTTCCCAACAGTTGGAAGATCAAGAACATGGCCCATATGAATCAAGGATCAATCAAATCATTGAGTTGGATGAAGAAAGAAGAGCTTCTCATCAAAGGCATGTCAGATTTAGAGAGAAATTGAAGAAGTTGTTTGATAAGAAGGTCACCCTAGAGAGCTTTCAATGTTGGAGATCTGGTTTTGTTGTGGGATAGTAGGCATGAAGACAAGGGAAAGCATGGCAAGTTTGATGCTCTATGGATGGGCCCTTATGCCATTGATATCAGGATTGGAGAAAATACATTTTTTCTCAAGGATTTGGATGGGGATTTGTTGGAGCTACCTGTTAATGGCAGACATTTAAAACATTTCTTGGATTAAATCCCCATGTGAGGTATGCACAAGTTGTACATTTTTGTATAGCCTTGTTTTTTTTTTTCTTTTTTTTTTTGTTGTTGTTGGCTTGTGGTTTTCCCTTTTGTCCTTGGCAACCATTTTTGGTCTAGTTTTCTCGGTCCTTTTTTGTGAAAATTCTAGTTTTTGGGCTCTGCATGTTTTTTGACTCCTTGCCCAATGGATTTTTGGCACTTGGTCTACATTTTGATCTTGTGGCACTCACTGGGAGTGCCCATCCCCAAGCAGGAGCCAATGTTGGTGCAATTTCTGAGTTTGCACACTTTTCCTTAATTTCCATGTTCCATTTTTGCTCAAAAACATTTTATTTGTTCTATCCGGTGGATACAATCATTTTTCCATTTGAATGCCTTCAAAGTGCCCTCAATGTTATTATTTTTCCCTAAATTGAAACAAAATCCAAGTTTCCCCCTTTGTGTGCCCTAATTTTTTCATTTTTACATGGGTTGTGTCATTTTTTTTTCCTTTGCCAAAATCATGAAAAAAATTGAAATAGATCAAATCAAATCCAGTTATTTGTTGCTTAAAATCCTAATCCCAGGCCTAAATCCATGTAAAATCATGATTCATTTGATTTAAAATGGAAAAAAATCTTCCTTCCTTGTGAAAAAAATTTTTGATTTCTAGGGCATCCCCTGCATTTTTTTACATTTTTGACGGGCATACGGTGTCATCTTCCATCAAATTTCATTCAACATATTTATCTAACGTGGCAGGCTCTATTGGTCGGGAGGTCGGGAAAAATGTTATAACTTGTCACTTTTTGAAATTTTGGCAAAGGAAAATTTTTGTCCATGGCCCCCATTTGCTATTACTGATGATGTGTGCCTACGTGGCATGATTTGATTGGTTAGATGGATCGGCGGGTGGCGGGGGTCACTTAGAAATTTTCTTCCATTTTGGAAAATTCTCAAAATCAATTTTTTTCCCAAGGCCCGTGGCATCAATGGATGATGGACACGTGGCAGGAGGATCAGGGAAGGAAGGGGGAGTTGGAAAAAAATTTTGAAAATTTTTGCTTCAAAATGTGAAAGGGAAAATTTTGACCCAAAGGGCCCGCATCCAATGAAGAAGTGGACATGTCTAGGAGGTCAAGATGGAGGGAGGGCGAAGTTTTTTTTGAAGTTTTTTGGCTTCAAAATGCTTAAAGTAAAATTTTGACCCAAAGGCCCACCTCCAATAAGAGAGTGACACATGTCCAGGAGGGAGATGGAATGAAGGGGAGGAAAAAATTTTAATTTTTGAATTTTTTACCTTTATGTTTTAAAAAAAAAATTGAAAAAAATTTGGCCCGCTTTCATGAATGAAAAAGAAATGTGTCCAAAATGTGGTGGAGGAGGTTTTTGGAGCGGGAAGAAATTTGGAAAATTTACAAACACGTTTTGGGCAAAAAATTTCAAAGGGAAAATGAATCCGTTAAACTTTGGCAAAAAATCTCAAAGTGAAAAATTGATCCGTGAAAAATTTAGAGGTGTCCCCCCACAGCCAATCAGGGGGAGACATGTGGCACATTTTCAAAAGGTAAAAAAGGAGCTCGGGCCCCCGAGGAGGATTTTGTGCTCACGGAGGAATGAAGGAAAAAATGAGGGGGTCACTCCGCATCGAATGGGAGACCGCCACGTGGCGGGGAAGAAAGCGGTGTTTCGGCCCATGGGGAGGTTTTGAGAAAATTTTCCTTTTTCACAAAAAGGAGAAAAAAATTTATTTTGGCCCATGGATCTTGGTAGGGCCCACAGTGAGGACACGTGGCGTGTCCAGGGGGCATGCGGGGAAAATTTTCAAAATTTTCCCAAGTCAAAAAGGTTTTTAAAATGCATTTTTAAGGTTGAGGGCCCATGCCCCAATGGTATTTGGACACATGTCCACCTTATCCAAAGTCAAAGAAAATTTTTTTGAGCCTATTGTCGAATCTCATCAAGACACGTGGGGGTAGAAATTTAAAGTTGATTTTAAATCAACGGTTGCTGAGTGTTTTCATTTCTTGCCACCATTGGAGCTCCAAGATGCTTGGAATCATCATTTTTGCACCAAATCACATGAAATTTTATATGAAATCACATCCCCTCGACCTTCTGGATGCAATGGCATCATTCATTTGAGCTAATTTGATGCCCTATAGTGTTTTTTTCATGAAATATTTTTCTCGGCCGTGTAAAAATGTGAAAAGTGAAAAATTAAAGTTGCAGAGTTAAAAATGATGAGGGAAAAGGGTGGAAAATGATTGCAAATGCATGCTTGGCATGGTGGAATGACAAAAATGTGACCCTAGGATGGATAAGGATCTGAATCCATGTAATATTTTAAAATATTTGTGCATCTCTGGCATTTTGTGAGTTGTTTTATAGTTTTATATCATTTTTCATCAAATGGATAGGGTTTTGTAACAAATTTGATCCCTTTGGCATATTCTTTTGCTTGGGATGCAAGGATCCAAGTGGCATAGGGTATATTATGTAATTTGGAGGCATTTTGTAAAGGGATGTTGAGAATTTTGAAAGAGAGAAGAAAGAATTTTCACAAGGAAAACTGGAAGAAGTCCATTTCTTTTGGAGAAACTACCTGAGAGCCATTTTTATTCCTGTTTGCATCAAATGTTCATCATGTTGAGTTGGTTTCAGCTGTAAAAAGCCATCAACAAGCTTTGAGATTGTCTAAATAACATTCCCTTGCTGATATATTTGATCAAATTCTTGGATTAACTGTTTTATCTCTTGGCAAAGCTTGCATACACTTGTATTTCAGTATGTTTTCAATTTGTGTTTCATGCTCATGTTGCAATCTTGTGTTTGGGATCTTTATTGGTCATACATGGTCTCATTTCTTGTAGAGGTTTGAAGGCATCTGCAATCTTCCATTCAGAAGAGCATTCATTTGAGTGAAGATAAACAGATTTAAATTCATCTTACCTTCCTTGTAAATTGAGGGTGTTTGTAAACCTTTGGGTGTACCTTAGGTCATGATCTAACAAGGGTTTCTAAATGCTTCATTGATATTTTTCTTCAAGCCTTTGTGGCAGGTTATCAAAGTTTGTATGGAATAGTGTAGATTTGGGCATCCATGTGTGCACACATCCTGGTTGAAAGAGCACTTCAAATTCATTGAAACATCTCTGTTGTTTAGGTGTTGTAATTCATTTGCAAAGTTTCCCAAAGAAGGTGATGATTTCTAGCTACTCTTGTCCCAAACATCTCTCATCATAATTTCATTTTAAACTAACTCATCCTACCTACAATACCCCCTATTTGCATTGTGTGTCCACAAAAGAATTCAATCCTTTCACTAAAATGCACAAAGTTGATCAGGGTTTTATCATGTCTTTAGCAGCTCTAGCTTTGTTTTGAAAACATTTCCATCATTTAGTAGTGACAACTCCTTTGAGTTTGGATAATGGATACTTGATCATGTTTTCACAAAGCCTCTTCCATATCATATGCAAAACACAAGGATATCTCCATCTCCTTACCATATAAGGGCTGCAATATAGGTTCTCTTGCCTTGGTTGATAGGCACAACCTAAAATAGTGAGGGTTAGATCAAAACCCTCTTGAAGGTGCTATCCACTCCCTCAATTCTTGAATGCAAACAAGTAGATAGGTGTGCTTCCCTGGCTACAAATGACATACAAAACATCTATCTATCCTTGAGTGTCTTGTGCAAATTTATGATGTTGTTCAAGTTGTGAAGGAGAGTAAAATTGGATACCAACACCCGAGTGCACCATTGCTGCAGGGACTTCTTTGAATTTCTTGGTGGTTTTGAAGTATTTGAAAGGTTTGAGCATTTGTGTGATCAAGTATTTGAGCTGTTACATTCTTGAGATATCATTTCATACTTCAGATCTGCATGTTTTGGGTAAAAAGGATTTCAAACTCAGCCTACTCTTCTCATTTACTAGTAGTTTATATGATTTGGATGCATTGTTTTTGGTTGAATTAAGAAGAAGAAGATCTGATTTGTAAATCCTTGCAAATTTTTCAGTCATAGCATACATTTGACAGAATATTTTAGTGCTTTCTTGCACAACTAAGGTGGAAATCCTTAGTGGCGACTCCATGCTTGTTTGGATCTTGAAATACCAGTTGTCTTACACATTTATGTCATTTGAAACTTGTTGTTTAAATCTGTCAAGCTGGAGGGAAGGAGATCCCTCTTCATCAAGGACTCTTCTAAGAAGTTGCTCACCAATCAAGAAGCTCAAAACTAGAAGGAAGAAGAGTGTGGAAAGTGGTTGGTGATTTGGTTGCAAGAAAGAGATCCCCATAGTTGAATTTGAAGGAGAGCATCCTGTTATTGAAGATTATAATTCTTCTTCAAGTAGATCTGATTCAGGCAATCTTCTTGCTGATTTTCATTCTCCATCAGGTGAGGGACCTTCTTGTGTATTTAAAAAACTTTCTCCTAAATCTACTCCTGTGGTTTCTAAGTTTGCTAAAGTTTATCAAGAGAGAGAGCCTTTGGGGGTTTCATTTTAAAGATCACTCATCTATTCCAATCAGACCCATTACTACTCCTCACCAGCTTGTTTCACCTCCAAGATCACCCCCACCAAACAATATGGCTCAGCCTAGACCTCCATTTGTTGTTAACACCTTTGGTCCTATAAATTTTGGAGGAATGGATGGTTATCCAAATGTTGTCCCACAAGATGTGAGAAATAGGTTACCAAAATTCCAAGGTAACAATGCCATTACTAGAGATCAACATCTCAAACTCTTTGATAACATGATGGAAGATTTTGAGATAGAATTTGAGGATGTGTATATCAAGTTGTTTATCCATACACTTGAGGAAGATGCAAGGGATTGGTACAAAGCTCTACCTAATAACTCTATTGATTCATGGACTGAGATGAGTAATGCATTTAGATTACAATATGGAGACAAAACAGATCCAAGGTTTCTTTTATCTGAGTTTGAGAATATCAAGAAGAACCCTAATGAGACAGTCCATGACTTTAATACAAGATTTAATAAAACATTGAGAAGGTTTCCTATCATTTTGAGGCCTTGTGATGAATCTTGCTTGATCAAATATGCAGATGCATTTGATAAAAAGGCAGCCTATTACTTGAGAGACAAAAATCCTACAAACTTGAGGCAAGCTTTCACCATGGCACTTCAAATTGAAAATAATATTAAAGCTATTGGTAAACCACTTAAGAGGGATGGTGTGAAGCTGATAAACCCTGAGAAGCCTCAAGCTAGCAAGGGTGCTGATTTAGAAGATGTTGTCAAGACTTTGGCAGGGGTTGTCAAAGAAATTTCTTACAAATTAGCCCGGGCTGAGAAAGGAATTGGGAAAAGTTCACAAGGACAAAAAAGAACTCAAAACCATGATAGATTTGGCAATCATCCTAGGGGTGATCAAAGACAAGATGATAGAGGTAAAGGGCCTATTGGATCTGCAAATAGACAACCCCAAGCACGTGAAAATAGAGTGGTGCCTGACCCTCTGACTGCAAGAGTTTCTGTTGTTCAAGAAATTGCTGATATGGATTGGTGTGATAGATGTTTTCTTCCTCATCCTCCATGTGAAATGGACCAGAAAGATATTGATGATGATAATGAGAATGAAATGGATGATGACATTTGTATGATGGGCAGCTCTTCAGGCTCACAACAAGCAACAACATCAACAAATGTGATAAGTGCAAGGACTGCTACAACCTTTTGGGATTGCATAAAGAGGGTACCATTTCTTTCTCTTCCTCAAACTCATGATGTAGATGTAGTTCAGGCCTTTGAAATTCCTAATAATGACTTTGAATATCTAAGGGCTTTAATGATCAAGAAGTATGATGGTGGTATTCCTTCGGAGGAAGATAGACAATTGTTAATGAATGTTGTGGTTGGTCAAGAGAAAGAGTACAATACTAGAAGTAAAGTTGTTAGGGAGCTGGTCCTCAAGCCAAACCAAAGACACCCTTTCTCACAAGCATTCCCAAAGACAATCCTAGAAAAGAAACAATTGCCAAGAACCCTGTTGTCCCATGCAAAAATATCAGTCCTCTTCATGCCCAGGCTACCAAGAATACTTCTCCATCTGATGAACCTTCTTGTTTCCTTCCAATGTTGTTTTACCAAAGAATGTTCCATATGATATAGCCTAGGTTTTGAGCCAAATTAAAGTGAGTGTTCCAATTATTGAATTGCTTAGAATTCTTGAGCATAAGAAGAGAGCATTTGAGTACTTGGGATTGAAAGAAGAAAAAAATTCCCAAGCAAAAATGTAAATGTTGTTGAGAATCCTCTTCAAAGCATTGCTGGCCTTGAAACACCACCACCAATGGAAGATTTTGGAGAGGCACCTGAAGTATATTTGGGGACATCCTTGGTTGATTCCCAATTGAATGTTGATCCATTCTTCACAACTTTTCTCATAAAAGATAGGTTGCTTCACAATTGCATGTTTGATTCCGGTGCATCATGTAATGTCATGCCTCTAGAAGTCATGAATGAGTTGGATATCAAAGTGACAACAGCATATGGGAAGTGTACAACCATGGATTCAAGGGAAGTGCCGGTTGTTGGTTGTGTGAAGGGTTTAGTAGTGCAACTTGCAGCCTATCCGGTAAGAATTTAAAACTTGATGTTGTAATTGTTGATTGCCCTGCCAAATGGGGTATGCTTTTGTCAAGAAAATGGGCTGCAAGTGTTGGTGGTAGTGTTCAAATGGACATGTCTTTTTCCACCATTCCCATTGAGGGAAGCCTTGTCAAACTCTATGGTGAAAAGAAGATGTTACACTTGATTGAAGATCCCAACAATGCTTCTTATGAAGTGTTGTTTGCTGATGTAGATGTTGACAACTTCATTGGTTTTGCTGATGGAAAAGAGAATAAGATGGACAAATCAGAGTGCCTTGGTATGGTAGGTTCTCCATGGACATTACTATTTGATGGAGCTTGCTCCAAATTTGGAAATGGTGCTGGTATAGTGTTGGTTTCTCCTAGTTTAGAAGAGTTTCCTTTTCCTTCAAGCTCAATTTTGAATGCACTAACAATATTGCTGAGTATGAGGCATTATTATTGGGATTAAGGATTGCATGGAAATATGGAGTGAAGGATATTGTTGCTAAGGGAGATTCAGAGCTGGTTGTCAAGCAAGTAAGGAAGATGTATGCCACAAAAAATCAGCGTATGAAACAATATAAGCATGTTGTTTGGGACTTGATTGAAATGTTTGATTCCTTTAACATTGTTTACCATGATAGAATCTTAATGCTGCTGCTGATAAGTTGGCTGTCCTTGGTTCTAGATTTGACAATTGCACCATTTCACCTTTTTGTGAATATGACATTGAAGTACTAACAAGGCCAAATTTGTCCCGATAATGTGAAACATTGGCAGATTTTTTATGATGATGCACAAATCTTGAGGTTCTTACAATGCCAAGGTGAGTTTTCTTGGTCAAAAATTGATTGGGAACCAATGGTGTGCATGAATGAAGGTAAAGAAACCTTGTTTGACAAGGATATAATACAATTGAAGACAAACACCATTCCTAAAGGCCTTGTGGCACTTGAATCCAACTTTAGCAATGTTGATTGTATCATTAATAGAAACTTGTTTGCTTCAAGGGATGTGGAAGAGCACAACTTGGGAACCAAGGACAAACCAAGGAAGATTTGGTTGGGCAGCCATCTCAGCAAAGAAGAAAAATAGTCCTATGCCCAACTTTTAAAGAAATATCAAGACTGCCTTGCTTGGTCTTATTCAGAGCTGAAGGCATATAGAGAAGATTTATTTCAGCATGAGATTCCTCTTGAGGCCAAAACTAAGCCATTTAGACAAAAAAAAAGGCCCATTAATCCACTTCTATCCATGAAAATGCAAGAAGAGTTGAAGAAATTGAGAGATGGTGGCATCATTCAGCCTACTAGATACTCATCTTGGGTGGAAACCTTGTGCCAGTTAGAAAGAAGAATGGTGATATCAGACTTTGTGTGGATTTTAGGAATCTAAACAAAGCATCTATGAAGGAAAACTACCCCTTGCCAAACATGGAGAATATGTTGCAGCTTGTAACAGGGTCAGAGATGCTTTCTACTTTGGATGGTTTCTCCGGATACAATCAAGTAGTTGTCAAAGAATCAAAAAGACTTAAGACAACCTTCACTACTCCTTGGGGGACTTATGTTTTTGTAAGGATGCCTTTTGGATTGATGAATGTTGGTGCTACTTTTCAAAGGAAATGGATGTTTCCTTTGCTGGTTATATCAATGAATTTATTGTAGTTTACCAAGATGATGTGACTATTTTTTCAAGGCAGCGAGGAGATCATTTGCAACACCTAGAGAAAATGCTGATCAGATGTAGAGAGTATGGCATTTCACTTAATCCAAAGAAGTGTCATTTTGGTGTAAAAAGGCCAAGTTTCTGGGACATATTGTGTCCAAAGAAGGTGTTATGATAGACCCAGAGAGAGTAGAAGCAATCAACAAAGTGCCCATTCCAAGAACCAAGAAAGGTATTCAATCTTTCTTTGGCCAAATCAATTTCATTAGAAGGTTTGTTTCTAATTTTGCTGAGCTAACTCTTCCAATCACAAGCATGCTAAGAAAGGATCAAGTTATTAAGTGGGAAGAGGCTTGCCATCCAAGATTTTGAAGGAATAAAGGATGCACTCAAGCATGCACCTATTTTGGCAGCTCCAAACTATAAGATGCCTTTCCAAATCTTCTCTTTTGCATCTGAATTTACTATTGCTTCAGTTTTGTTACAAAAGGATGAAAATGGAGTTGAGAGGCCTATTGCTTTCTTTAGCAAGGCTTTACAAGTAGATGAGTTTAAGTATACAATCATGGAAAAACATGCATTTGCATTAGTAAAGGTAACAAAGATTTTTAGGCCATACATTTTGAGTTCAAAGGTTTGCCTATGTTCCTCATACATGGTTAAAGACATCTTATCTGACATGGATGGAAATATCAAGCAAGAGATGTAGATGGGTCAACAAACTTAAAGAGATATGATATGGATATCCAAACAACAAAGCTAGTAAGAGGTTTGGGTCTTGCCAAGCTCATGGCTGAGAGTAATTTGCAAAATGTAGAAGTGAATCAGCTAGAGGAAGAAAGGGCAGATCTTCTTGACAAATTGATGAGGTCTGAGTGGTACAAAGATGTGATCTTCTACCTCAAGCACCTATGCTGTCCTAGTCACTTGAATAAAAATCAGAAAAGAGCCCTCAAGCTGGCTTCTCAAAAATATATCATAACAGACCTTGGGCTGGCTTGGAAGAACCTTGAAGGTGTCCTCTTGAAATGCATAACTGAAGATGAAGCTCCCAAGTTGATTGCTGATTTCCATGGGGGAGTTTGTGGAGGACATTTTTCTGGGAGAGTGACAACACATAAGATTTTAAGAGCTGGTTATTGGTGGCCTACTCTTTTTAAAGATGCAACCCAGCTAGTTAGAAAGTGTGATAGTTGCCAACATTTTTCAGGAAGATTGAAAGCTTCAGGCTCCCTTCCTTTGCAACCTATATCAATTGAAGCTCCTTTCAAACAATGGGGAATGGATTTCATTGGTGAGATTTCAGATCCTTCTAGTGCTGGTCATAAATGGATCCTTGTTGCAACTGATTATTTTACAAAAGTGGGTTGAGGCCATTCCATCTAGAAAGGCAACACACCAAGTGGTAATGGATTTCTTATTGAATCATATCATATGTAGATTTGGAGTTCTAGTTAAGATTGTATCAATAATGCCATGTGTTTTAGAGCCAAGCCTTTGATGGCAATGTGCAATGAATATGGGATAAATCTAACTTATTCTTCAAACTACAATCCACAAGGCAATGGGCAAGCTAATCAAGTAACAAGAACTTGCTCAAGATCATTAGAAGACTTTGGAAATCAACAAGAAGAAGTGGGGAGAGCAATTGAAATTTTTTTGTTTGGGCTGATAGAATAACTCCAAAAAGAGCAACTGTAAAAGTTCCATTTGAATTGGTGTATGGAACTCAAGCATTGTTCGCCCTTACACTTGTAATTATCCACTTTTAGTTTTCCCAACAGTTGGAAGATCAAGAACATGGTCCATATGAATCAAGGATCAATCAAATCATTGAGTTGGATGAAGAAAGAAGAGCTTCTCATCAAAGGCATGTCATTTTAGAGAGAAATTGAAGAAGTTGTTTGATAAGAAGGTCACCCTAGAGCCTTCAATGTTGGAGATCTGGTTTTGTGTGTGGATAGTAGGCATGAAGACAAGGGCAAGCATGGATGGATTTTTATGCTCTATGGATGGGCCCTTATGCCATTGATATCAGGATTGGAGAAAATACATTTTTTCTCAAGGATTTGGATGGGGATTTGTTGGAGCTTCTTATTAATGGCAGACATTTAAAACATTTCTTGGATTAAATCCCCATGTGAGGTATCCACAAGTTGTACATTTTGTATAGCCCTTGTTTTTTTTTTTTTTGCCTTGTTCTTGCTGTTGTTGGCTTGTGGTTTTCCCTTTTGTCCTTGGCAACCATTGTTGGTCTAGTTTTCTCGGTCCTTTTTGGTGAAAATTCTAGTTTTTTGGGCTGCAAATGTGTTTTTGACTCCTTGCCCAATGGATTTTTGGCACTTGGTCTATGTTTTGATCTTGTGTCACTCACAGGGAGTGCCCATCCCCAAGCAGGAGCCAATGTTGGTGCAATTTCTGGGTTTGCACACTTTGCCTTAATTTCCATGTTCCATTTTTGCTCAAAACATTCATTTGTTCTATCTGGTGGCCTGTAATTCATGTTTTCCATTTGAATGCATTGAAAGTGCCCTCATATTGCCCTAAATTGAAGCAAAATCCAAGTTTCCCCTTTGTTGTGCCCTAATTTTTTCATTTACATGGGTTGTGTCATTTTTCCTTGCCCTTTCATGTGAAAAAATTTTTGAAATAGATCGAATCCAAGTTATTTGTTGCTAAAATCCTAATCCCTGGCCTAAACCATTGTGAAATCATGATTCATTGGATTCAAAATAGAAAAATCTGCCTTCCTTATGAAAAATTCAATTTCTAGGGCATCCTTTATTTTTACGTTTTGACAAGCATACGTGTGTCATCTGCCTGTCAAAATTATCCTTACATGTTATTGCAGACGTGGCGGTTTCTATTGGCTGGAGCGATCGGGAAAATGTTATAAGTTGTTACTTTTTGAAAAATTGGCAAAGGAAAAATTTGTCTTTGCGGCCCCGCATTTATATTGATGTGCCTACATGGCATGATTTGATTGGGTTGAGGATCGGCGGGTGGCGGGGTCACTTAGAAATTTTCTTCCATTTTGGAAAAATTTTCAAGTGACTTTTTTTCTCCAAGGCCCGTGGTCCAGTGACACGTGTCGCACAAGCGGACACGTGGCGGAAGGAGTTGGAAAAATTTTGATTTTGGCTTCAAAATTTGTGGGAAAATTTTTGACCCAAGGGCCCCGCATCCCATGAAAAAGGACATGTGTCAGGGAAGGTCAAATAGAGAGGTGAACATTTGGAAAAATTTGAAGTTTTTGGCTTCAAAATGCCAATGTAAAAATTTGACCCAAGGGCCCACCTCCAATTAGAGGAAGACACGTGTCCAGGAGGTGAGATGGATGAAGGGGCTGAAGGAAAATTTTATGAATTTTTACCTTTATGTTTACAAGGTAAAAATTTAAAAATGGGTCCGCATCTAATGAAAATAGGACATGTGTCCAAAAGGAGGTGGAGGATTTTGTGCTCACGGAAGAAATGTTGGAAAATTTACAAACTTTGGCGAGAAATTTCAAAGGGAAAAATGAACCCGTAGAAAATTTGAAGGTGTCCCTCCACATCCAATCAGGGGGAGACATGTGGCACTGTTCAAAAGTTAAAAAGGGAAGCTCGAGCCCATAGGAGGATTTTGTGCTCATGGAGGAATGAAGGAAAAAATGAGGGTTAGCTCCGTAGTGAATGGGAGACCACCACGTGGCGGAGGAAGTAGCGGTGTTCGGGCCCGCGAGGTTCTCAAGGAAATTTTCCTTTTTTCACAAAAGGAGAA
Organism: Taxus wallichiana var. yunnanensis; assembly: GCA_018340775.1. Taxonomy (NCBI): domain Eukaryota; kingdom Viridiplantae; phylum Streptophyta; class Pinopsida; order Cupressales; family Taxaceae; genus Taxus; species Taxus wallichiana. Next base: position 313,253,014 of record CM031233.1, read on the forward strand.
AAAAAAGTTATTTTGGCCCGTGGATCTTGGTAGGGTCCACCTAGGGACACGTGGCATGTCCAAGGGGGCATGCGGGGAAAATTTCAAAATTTTCTTGAGATCAAAAAGGTTTGAAATGCATTTTTAAGGTTGGATGCCCAGTCCAATGGTATTTGGACACATGTCCACCTTATCCAGAAGTCAAAGAAGATATTTTTGAGCCTACATGTCGAATCTCATCAAGACACATGGAGGGCGGAAATTTAAAGTTGATTTTAAATCAACGGTTGCTGAGTGTTTTCATTTCTTGCTGCACCATTAGAGCTCCAAGATGCTTGGAATCATCATTTTTGCACCAAATTGCATGAAATTTTATATGAAATCACATCCCCTTGACCTTTTAGATGCAATGGCATCATTCATTTGAGCTATTTTGGTGCCCTATAGTGATTTTCATGAAATATTTTTCTTGGCTCGTGTAAAAACATGAAAAGTGAAAAATTAAAGTTGTAGAGTTAAAAATGATGAGGGAAAAGGGTGGAAAATGATTACAAATGCATGTTGGCATGGTGGAATGACAAAAACGTGACCCTAGGATGGATAAGGATCTAAATCCATGTAATATTTTAAAATATTTGTTCATCTCTTGCATTTTACGAGCATTTTACAGTTTTATATCATTTTTCATCAAATGGATAGGGTTTCTTGTAACAAATTTGATCCCTTGAGCATATTATTTGCTTGGGATGTAAGGATCCAAGATGGAAGAGAGTATATTATGTAATTATGAGGCATTTTGTAAAGTCTGTTGGGATTTTTTTGGAGAAAGAGAGAAGAATTTTCAAGAGGAAAACTAGAAGTATTCCATTTCTTTTGGAGAAATTGCCTGAGAGCCATTTTTAATTCCTCCTTGCATCAAATGTTCATCATGTTGAGTTTGTTTCAGCTGTAAATCCATCAACAAGCTTTGATTTTCTTAATAAATTCCCTTGCTGATGTATTTGATCAAATTTATGTATTAATGTTTTATCTCTTGGCAAAACTTGCATACACTTGTATTTAAGTGTTTTCAATTTTTGTTTCATGCTCTCATGTTGCAATCTTGTGTTTGGGATCTCTTTTGATCATACATGGTCTCATTTCTTGTAGAGGGTTTGAAGGCATCTGCAATATTTCATTTAGAAGATCATTCATTTGAGTGAAGATAAACATATTTAAATTCATCTTATCTTCCTTGAATATTGAGGGTGTTTGTAAACCTTTGGGTGTACCTTAGGTCATGATCAAATAAGGGTTTCTAGATGCTTCATTGATATTTTTCTTCAAGCTTTTGTGACAGGTTATCAAATTTTGTGTGGAATAGTGCAGATTTGGGCCTCCATTTGTGCACACATCCTGGTTGAAAGAGCACTTCAAACTCATTCAAACATCTCTGTTGTTTAGGTGTTGTAATTATTTTGTAAAGGTTCCCAAAGAAGTTGGTAATTCCTTATCTTGTCTTGTCCAAAATTCTCCCATCATAATTTCATTTTAAACTAACTCATCCTACCTATAATACCCCTACATCTACATTGTGTGTCTACAAAAGAATTCAATCCTTTCACTAAAATGCAAAAAGTTGATCAGGGTTTTATCATGTCTTTAGTAGCTCTAGCTTTGTTTTGAAAACATTTCCATCATTTAGTAGTGACAACTCCTTTGAGTTTGGATAATGGATACTTGATCATGTTTTCACAAAGCCTCTTCCATATCATATGTAAAACATAAGGATATCTCCATCTCCTTACCATATAAGGGCTGCAATATAGGTTCTCTTGCCTTGGTTGATAGGCACAACCTAAAATATTGAAGGTTAGATCAAAACCCTCTTGAAGGTGTTATCTACTCCCTCAATTCTTGAATGTAAACAAGAAGATAGGTGTGCTTCCCGGCTATAAATGACATCAAAACATCTATCTATCCTTAAGTGTCTTATGCAAATTTATGAGGTTGTTCAAGTTGTGAAGGAGAGTAAAATTGGATACTAACAAAACCTAGAGGTATACATGTCTACACTTATTTTAAGGATTTCAACAAGGCTTGTCCTAAGGATGATTTTACCTCACCAAATATTGATAGCATCATTGGAAATATCACTAGTCATATGATCTTATCTTTGTCTTTAGAGTCACATAAAGAAAATAATGCTTGCATGAAGAAGAGACAACCTCTTTCCTTTTAGACGTCATTCCTGGGGACATTATTACTAAAGAGAGATTTAAGAGTCTTACCAAATTAGTGACAATAGAGGAGCTCCAAAAAGTTGTGTTTTCTCTTGAAGGTGACAAAGCACTAGGCCCAAATGGATTCTCTACGAATGCTTTCCTAAAATTTTGGTTTTTTTTTTGGAAGACTTACTCAAGGTAGTTAATGAATTCTACAGAACGGGTGACCTTCTTAAAGAATTGAATAACACTCATATTGTTCTTACTCCCAAAAATCAGGATGTAAAATACTTTAAGGCTTTCCACCTATTAGTCTAGTAAATGTGGTCTACAGAATCTTCACTAAGATTATTGCTACTAGAATCCAACCTATTCTCTCTGATTTAATATCAAAACAACAAAGTGGCTTCATCAAAGGGAGAATTATACAAGATGGGGTGATCATGGTACATGAAACTATACATTCCATGGATAAAAGAAAAAAAGTAGGTATGGTAATCAAGTTGGACATGAATAAGGCATTTGATAGAGTTTCTTGGAATTTCCTTGATAAGGTCCTAGCTAAATTTGGGTTTCAGAATAAATTCAGGAAGATCATTTAGGCATGCATTTCTACGACTATATTTTCAGTTGTTGTCAATGGTACTCCGGTGGGCTTCTTTTCTAGTAGAAGGGGCATAAGATAGGAGATCCTATATCCCCTCTTCTCTTCATACTCATGGTTGATAGTATTAATAGATCTATTACTAAAGATATTAATACAGGCCTTTTACAAGGAGTTAGACCCACTTCTACAAATCAAACAGCCTCACATCAACAATTTTTTGATGACACAATTTTATTGCTAATGGCATCCATCCTTGAAGCTAAAGCTATCAAGACTATTCTAAAATTTTATGAGGCTGCATCAAGGCAACAAGTTAATTTTTATAAGAGCTCCATTTATTTATTTAATACTCCTTTGGAAAGACAAAAATAATTTCTCTTATTTTGGGTTGCAAAATCAGCTCCTTGCCTACTACCTACCTGGGGTTGCCTCTTGGGACCAATAAAGTTTCTAAGATAGTGTGGAATGCGTTACTAGACAGATTTCAAAGGAAATTGGTAGGATGGAAAGGGGTTGTTCTTTCTAGTGCTAGAAAGTGTCTTCTTATCAAAAGCACACTACAGAACTTACCCATATATATTATGTCTATGTTCAACATTCCTACAACAATTATTGATAGAATTGAAAGGATCCAAAAACAATTTCTCTAGCAAGGGACTGAAGAAAGATTCAGATATCATTTGGTGGCCTAGGATTGAGTTTGTACTCTTAAAAACATTGGGGGATAGGTATCAAGTTCATTTAAAAATGAATATTGCTCGATTGCTAAAATGGGATGGAGAATGTTAAAGGAGGAACAACCTTGGATTGAGCTAATCAGAGCTAAATATCTAGCTCAAAACAATGTGAATTCATTTCTCTATGAAGACCACTTCCCAATGGTTCTGTTTTTGGAACAAATTGATCCAAATGAGGAAATTTATCATGCAAGGATGTAGATGGAAAGTGGGTAATGGCATTGAAATTTAGTTTTGGAGGGACAAGTTGGACTAATTTCAGTTTGAAGGACATATTTGACTCCATTAAGGACATCTTAACTGAAAAGTATGGTACTAAAGTCAAAGATTATATTGACATAGAGGGAATAGAAGAAAATGGAAACAACTCAGTGTGGATGTGTTAAATCTAAATCCTATTGTCTCCTCTCTTCAAGAATAGCTTGATATTATACCCCTAAATCAAATTGATGCAAAAGATGAACTAGTTTGGAGTAACTCTTTTGATGGTGAGTATACTGTCAAATCTAGTTATAACTCCTTTTTTGAAAATGTTCAATGTGACTTCAAGTGGAGTAAAATTTGGATGCCTGAGCTAACTCCTAAAGTTAACTTCTTTTTTGGCTTTTTATAAAAGGAAATATTCTTACTAATGATAATTTAATAAAAAAGGGGTTTATCATGCCAAATATGTGTTGCATGTGTAAAAAGGAGGCTGAGGATATTAAACACTTGTTATTACATTGTGATTTTTCTTCAAATATTTGGAGTCTCATCTTCTCAAGATTTAATATATGTTGGACCTTGCCAAATGAGCTTCTTCAGACTTGGGAACAATGGGATCCCCTATAAACACTGCATTTTCCAAAGAATTTGGAAGCTGATCTTACCACATGCCATTTGGAGACTATGGAAAACTAGGAATGGGATTATATTCAGGGACAATAGACAGGTTTGTAAAAATATCTTCCAAAATATTGTCACTGTTGTCAAAGATAATATTGAGAGATTCAGACCTCCCAAAAACAAGCAATATCCTAAAAATGAAGAAGTTATTCTCTCAAATTGGAAAATTGATATTGGAAGCCTTCAGAGACAAGGAAAGCCAAGCATTGATAGGTCATTAATCCATTAGATCCCTCCTCCCAATTCTTGGTACAAGCTTAACTTTGATGGAGCCTCCAAGGGAAACCCAGGTGCAGCTACTAGAGGTGGAATAATAAGGGATCATAAAGGTTGTTTAATTACTACTTTTGTAGGAAGAATGGGTCATCAAACAAATCATTATGTCGAAGCTTTATCAACTCTTTGGGGTTTAATAATTGCTAAGGAATGCAATATTTTGAACATTATTATTGAAGGGGATTCAATGAATATCATCAATCATTTAAAACAAACTTACCCCTAGCTAGACAATACAAGATTTTATTCATGAATCTATAAGTATTTGTCAATCCTTCAATAATTACAAAATTGTTCACACCTATAGAGAAGGTAATAGAGTTACGAGACACATTAGCCAATCATGGGGTTAACAAAAATTTTACCACTTGGTTTCATGATGATAATATCCCTATCGAAGTACAAAATTCCATCCTTAATGAAAAGTGTGAAAGTTCACTTGCTACTCAAAATCCTTAATGAGATCCTCTCTGCTTTATTGGGAATGACAACTCTTTCACGCATTAATAGTACAATCATATATTTCCATATAATTTCACACACTTTTTGGGTCTGTAGAAATATGGTTAAGAAGTAGTTTGGGAATGAAAGGATTGATATTTTTAGTCAATGAAAGCACTTAAAATGTAGTAGAGAAATAATGAGGGAGGTCCTTGTCAAATAGAAGCCAATCTGACCCGACATAGAGAATGTTGTTCTATGGAATTTTTATAGTTAGGAGGGGTTTCTAACCTCATTGAGAAGATTCAAGGATATGATCATAATATCTCCCTAAAATTTTCCACCAAATGGAAAAAGAGAATGGTGAAGTATGGTGGACATGCCATTCAGATCATAGAGGAACTGGTTGCAGAAGTAACTGGTCTTAGCTTGGAAGGTAGAAAATTCTTCAACAAAATAATTAACAAGAACATAGAGGTTAGGAAATTTCTTGAAGCAAGTGAAGAGATTTAGTTTTTCACTGCAGGTATTAGGGTAAAATCCATTCCAACACCCTTTGATGAGCTTTCCAAGATGATGGTCCGGTTTATCACTCTAGAAGGAAGGTATATTATGGTTCCCATTAAGTATTTGTTTTTTTGAATCACTTCTGTAAGAACCTGTTTGTTTTTTTTTCATCATTACATTCTCAATTATATAGAATGCTCCATCCTATAATTTTGAAATCATTCCCATGCCATTCCTCTCCACTAGGGCATCATTTTCCTCCTCCACCAATATTGTCTCACCCATCACCCAACCATCTCGTTAACCCTCATTATTTTTCCTACCCTTGACTACCTCAATCCTGACCCTGCCATCAAGCCCACCACAATTACTAGGCAGAGAAAAATCTAGACCAAAAATCCCCTTCCCCGGTACTCATCCTTTTCCCTCTAGTAGAGTCCTTCATAGTAATAAGGACATGGAAACTGCATAGAATCTTCTACACATTAGTACCATAATGCCCAAAGTGGAGCTACTGTCAAGAGAAAAAGGAGGATCTTCAACAAAGAATTGAAAACATGGAAAAGGAGTTGCAAACTTTAAAAAGGGACATGCATCAGTTATCAAAGAAAAAGGGTAAAAGGAAATTGGATGAAGATGTTGAACTGGGTGAAGGTCAAGTCAGTGAAATCTACAAGAAGTTGAATTCTCTTGATAATATATTGGGGAATTCAAAGGTTAGGCATGATTGCATCATCTCTGCTATCAAGGCTATTTATGACTTCTTAGAACAACATGTTAAAAGTATCTGTATGCTTAGTGATATCTCTGATGCTATTTGGGGTAATGATGTTGAAAGGTACTATACGTACCCAAAATTATAAGGTAATCTTGTACTACCTAATAAAGCAGTGTAACAAATGCCCCAATGATGATACAGGTCTCCTCGCAAGGTGTTCGGGATCCGGAAAATCTCTCGGAGTGTGCGTAACATCCCGCATGCCCCACTTAGCCCCTGCGTCCTTTATTTTTCCTTTTTCCTCTTTTCTTGGCCTTTTGCTCTTCAGTGACGAAACCGCCACCCTGCATGGGCGGTGGTCTCGTGACCGCCGCCCTGATCAGGGTGGTGGTCCTGTAACCACCGCCCTACTCAGAGCGGTGGTCCTTTACGCATTTTCCAGAAAGCATTTTGACGTGACTCACGTAAAGATCAACATTTCACCAGCTTTTCCTTGCCGACTTGGGCTTGCATTTATGTTTTTGGTCCCCTGGAATAGTGTTTGGCCATTGTTTATAGTTTTTAGAGTTCAGTTTGGTTTTGATCTTTGGGTGAATGAAAGCTATAAATAAGTGGCTTGTGCTCAAGCAAATGGCCCTGAAGTTTGTCTCTGAATTTCTCTTTGCAATAGACTTAGCTTTCATTTTGCTTAGAGTGCTTGGTTTAGTTCATTATATGTCTAGTTAGCATTGTTCAACTGTTGGTAAGCCACATATCCAGCTTGTGCAAATAGTGTTGTTGTTTTATCCAATCCATTGGAGTAGAATAGCTTAGGAAGCCATTAAAGTTGCAGGTTTTGCTCTTCAAACAGGATAGTTTCAGGTTCTGGACGCTTTATGTTGCATGACTCGCAGTAAATCCCGCTAGGAATTGCATAAGCCAAGCTCTGTACTCTTGCGCTATCCCTCTCCTACTCGCATTATATTCAGTCTGCATTCTGAGTTGTCCTTGTCCCAATATCTACTTTTGTCGATGCTAGCATTACACACTTTTCTAGATCCACGTGAACATGAAAGAATGAGGAGATCACACTGAGGGGACAAGATCACACACACCATCAGATTCGCCACTGTTTACAGCAGAGAATCCAGGTTTTAACTTTCAAAGTTCTAGTTAGAATCATATCAAATAAAGTAGTTAATTACTTCATTTCAGTAAATTCTATTCTCGATATTACCAAGGAAGCTGTGGGGATTGATAGTATCTGAGAAACTATGATTCACTCCTCACTTCTGAGGTAGGATCGAGAAATTACACAAATAGATAAAGCAAGTTATTTCATTATTTAGAATAAATCTACAAATTACACAGACAAATAACTACACTTGGTTATTTTGTTTGTTTTAAATTGTTATTTGGTTGTTATTTCTAGATACGCTTAAATAGCTACTTTTCTTCTTAGAAAGTTAAATACAAAAATAGAAGTTATATATGTTTTAGATAGTCAAAATTTGCTTTGTATTCCACCATCCACCATATGACCTTATCTGGAGACATACACGAAACTATCCCTGGTCATTTCCCACGTATTCCACAACCCATAGATCGAATCACGCCAGACCTCGATATTGATTGGAGCCTTCGAGCAGTCATCCTTGCCGATCGATCTATCACACCAGTCCAAGTTAGAAGGGCCTTCTTTGCCTTAGATTCACAAATTCCATTAGTGTGTGTCGAAGACATTAGATTGCCTAACTAGTTCGTTTGCATCCCACGCTTATTCTATCTCCACCGGCTATCTCGGCACGACCTCGGGAGGTCGGGTATGTGGAAGAGTTACCTGTAGATTACCATGCTCGCTTGTCACTTTTCCGGCATACAAAATTGGTGAACCCAACGTGAACTAACAACTGTTTCACCTTCTCTTTGAGAAGTTTCATCTTATCTCAATCACCTTCGCTCCTTCCCATTATTCTGTGGGTATTCATATACCCCCCGAATATATCGATTCGATGTATATGGCAGACCCCTCTTGGGTCTTGAGGCATACTACGCCCAACAGAATAGGTAATCATCACCCTCGCTCTTAGTATGGGGCGACAACTATTCAACTAATCAGTTGTCAACACAAACCCCAAGAATCAGATATAATTCATCTTTTCAAACTGAGGAGTTAGACCAACCCCCTCGAATGCAACAAACAAATCCTTCAGGCTCGAACAATATGACGTTTACCGGAGAATCTGGTTCGTCTCCTCAGATGCTACTTAGACCAAAAATTAGTAGACAATCTGACCCATACCTGGTCTTAGATAATGAATAGTCAATACGTTATCCTAGAAGTGAACAATGCTCTTGGGGTATGTACCCATCTATAGGAGGTTTACAAATACAACCCGAGGTCTCTTTTCAAGAAAATACCTCTATGCCACTACATATAGGAAATACTCTCGGAGAAACTTGGCAAGATAGCAATCAGTTCATAGCAGGATATCACATGCCTATACAACACCAGGGTATACAACAAACGCCGCTAAGGCAAAGCACCGTGACTTCACCAAATGAAGTCATTTCAACGTTAGTAGAAAAAGTGAGAGGGTTAGAACTTGCTCAAGCAAGTCAAAATTCTTAGTTCATGCAAGCAGGAAGTTCCAATCCTCCATACCACCCTAGCCAAGTAGATCTCCTCACAGGAGTAGGCACGTTAGGCATGCCTCCTCAGTATCCGCAACAAATGCCAACAAGGCCCATCATCTCTAACACTATTCCTCCCGGTCTAGTATCAAACAATCCATTACTAGACAATACCCCGTCATACTTAAACATGTACTCCAAATCACCACAAGGAGATATGTTCTCCTCTCCTGGAATTTTGGCTCAAACGCAGGGACTTCCCTATGCCCCTGCCAATGCATACGCTGTGCCATATCAACAACCCATCCCACCATCACTCCCTCAGCAACCACCATCAATGGTCAAAACCTATGCGATAGGGACTTATTCAGAATATCTGAAAGAGCCCTTAGACTTCACCATACGAAGCATCATGCTTCCAAGACCCCTTCCCGATTTACCCAAGTACAAAGGTGAAGGAGATCCAAATGTGCATATCAAAGCTTACGCTACAGCCATACGTGAATTACTCCCTTGGGATGGGGTTGTTGCTAAAATATTCCCCAAAACCTTGGAAGGCATTGCTCTCGACTGGTATTATAGAATACCTGAAGCCTCCATCCATTCATTTAAACAACTCGTATCAGAGTTCATTAAGGCGTTCGACATGAACAAACTGTTGAGAACAGGAATCAGGGAATTCTTGCACATCAAACAAGAACACAACAAATCTGTCACCCATTTCATCCGAGGTGGCGTACGCTTCTTTATTCTTTAAATAAGTGCTCCAAACATGGATCAGATGGAACTATGTGATTTATTCCTTCATTCTCTCAGCAGAGAGGTGAAGGAAGAAGTCCAGAAGTTCCTGCTAAGAACTTACGATGAAGTACTTGAGAGCGCTCTTCGAATAGATCAAGCAGCGATAGATAGTGGTCGTAAGACATATGGAGCAAATGGGAGGTTAATCACCTCCAGCCAGAACACTACAACTACCACGAACGTCAATCAAGGACCTAAAATCCTTAACAAAAATTGTGGTGTAACAACGGATGGAGTAACCGACCAGCCCAAGAAGGTAAATGTTGTCAATACTCCATCACAAACAAATAACCAACGAAACAACAACTTTACCCCGACAATCAATACAGTGGATTTTAACCACCCACAACAACAACAACAACAATGGTGAAATCCTATACAAGGGCCAAGCCAAAACTCATTTGGTTATCAAAACCAAAGCCAGAAACAACAAATGCAAAATTTTAATCCTAATAGGCAACAGTTTGATCAGAATTTTAGGCCACAATATACACCAAACCAACAAAACAGGAATTACAATCCCAATTCTTATTGTGGTTTCCACAAAATTCGGGGTCATGATACTAAAACGTGTCGTGACTACAATAAATTCATGCAACATTTTCCGTAAGAACAAAGACAGCTTCTTCATAGATTTTTTTTGGCAGATCTCGTGTCACCACCACCAAATATGCTCACAGGCGCTTCCCCTCGAATGCTCCCCTCAAGATCTTTAACGATCCACTCCCAAATCATGATAAGAACAGTCAATCCAACTGGAACAAACAAAAGTGCAATGACAGGAAACAATGATCATGAAGCCTTGACTTCACTAAATCCATCAGTTGCGCCATAGTTAGGAAGTCAACCAAGACCCAAGATAGTCAGTTTGGTAGAATTAGACGTTGAACTACCTATCGAAGCTATAACAAGAACACGAGAATATTTCTCTCAACCGAGCCCAAGTCATCTGCCAGAAACGGATAAGAGTCAACAAATAGTAGAAAAACCCGTGGGTACCTATGATTTAATTAGTGACCTAACAAAGACCTTCTCGCACATTTCATTTTTGGATTTACTAAAGAACTCTCCTACTCACAAAGCTGCTCTTTTAGAAGCATTAGGTCTAGGTCATCTAATTAACATCACTCCACCTCCTGAAACACAAGTAAATCATGTAGATTTTGATATCCACCCTCTGGGGCAGCCGGACAAGGATGTCAAATTCATATTCGAAATAAGTAAAATGCCTACAGATGCTGAGATCACACGCCGAGGTGATCCAGCCTTACACTTACAAGTATGGGTTTATAATAACTATGTAAAATGGGCAATGGTTGACGATGGGGCCGCAGTTAACATAGTCCCTTTCTCTTTCCTCCAAAAACTAGGATATGGGGAAACAAACTATTCCACCACTCGAAATACATTGAGAGGCTATGATAGCCTTAAAGCCACTTCGATAGGAACTATAATACTGCCGGTCACTTTAGGACCCAAAACAATCCTGACTGAGTTTTATATTATAGATCAGAAACTAATTATAATATGATACTCGACCGACCATGGATGCACCGAATGAAGGCAATCCCTTCTACGTTATTTCAAGAAGTAAGATTCTTGCATCTAGGAAAGGTATTTGTAGCCAAAGGTGATCCAAAACCTTTCGATTTGCACCTAGCTGATTTAAAGAAAAGACCAGGTGTGCACTCAGAATTTGAACTTCCAACAAACCAACTCAATAAACCCACTGACCCAAAACCAGAGGAAAATTTGGTACCTACAACGGATCTTGAAACTATCAGCATAGCCAAAACAACCCCAACCCCCAAAGATAAGGCTATAGAAACGGTATCATTAGGGACTACTGCAAAAATCATTGAGTTAATAGAACAAGATTCACCAATGTTCTTACCATTTGATTCAGCAGGCATAGGATATTCCCTAGGTGTTGGTTCCCTTCCAGCAGAGGACCTCTGCATGGTAGAAGTTGAGTGCGCAAACACAACGCAGATATCCCAACATCTATACTCCCGGCTAAATATTGGACTCTCCATTTCGATGGAGCTAAATGCCGTTATGGAGCGGGGGCAGGTATAATTCTTACTTCACCCGAAGAGAAAGTCCTACCATTTTCCTTTAAGCTAAACTTTGAATGCACAAATAATGGCGCTGAGTACGAAGCCCTCCTCCTTGGCCTCACCTTAGCCAAAAGAATTGGTATTGATAACATCAGAGTCTTAGGAGACTCGCAATTAGTGACAAACCAGGTTTCCGAAGTATACGAAACCAAAGCCGAACATTTGCAGCTTTACAAAGAAGCCGTATTAGATTTAAGCAAGGTGTTTAACTTCATATCCATTGAAGCGATCCCGCGAGAGAAAAATCTTCTCGCTGATTCAATAGCAACTTCAGCATCACGTTTTACTCCAAGCAATGAGTTAGAAGATACCCAGTTCATGGTGTCCATTCGTGATGAACCATTGATAAAAACAATGACAAATCCCCTTTCAAGCGGAAGTGAATCTACCGTCCTAGACCGTATTGATAGTGATGCGGCTACTTTGGATTACTTAAATGCCTATGCAGCACTACATCTCTCCTATCATATGCTAGATTTATCCTTAATTCCACATTCGTCTTCCTACTTCGGAAATCCCGTGATGGATCTTCCCTCACAAATGGAACCTAGCATATACGCAGTAGAAAATGGGGATGATTTGGATTTACCTCCAGCACCACCTGAGTTTGAAGAAGGTAACGCCTCTTTGATCGAAGAAACAATCGATGTCAACATCGGACAGAAGATGAACCGAGAATATTGAAACTAGGATCCTCGTTAACCCAAGGAAGAAGTAGAAATACGTACTCGATCCTCAAAGAACATCAAGGCATTTACATTTAATTATAAGGAGATGACAGGAGTCACACCCCACATTGCGGTGCACAACCTCATCACTAAATCAGATGCAAAGCCAATTAAACAAAAATCAAGACCCATGAAGCCCAAGGTAGCTCTCATGGTAAAGGAAGAGGTAATAAAACTCCTCTAGGTAGGATTCATCAAACCAGTTGACTACTCCCAATGGGTATCTAACATCGTTCCCGTTCTCAAGAATAATGGAAAGATACGCATCTGCATAGATTTTCGAGACATCAACAAAGCATGTCCTAAGGACGACTTCCCATTACCATCCATAGATGTCATTATTGATGCAACAACTGGATTTGAACTTTTGTCTCTCATGGATGGATTCTTGGGATATAATCAAATCAAAATATCTGAGCAAGATCAAGCTAAAACTATGTTTATAACTCCTTGGGGAACCTATTGCTACGCTATTATGCCATTCGGTCTCAAGAACACTGGTGCTACCTACCAGCGAGCTATGACATATATATTCCATGATTTAATTCATAAAATCATGGAGTCCTACGTAGATGACTTATTGGCTAAGGCCAAGAAGCGTTGTGACCATCCGGAAGTACTCCGCGTCATTCTTTCACGCCTAATAGAATACGGAGTCACACTAAATCCAGAGAAATGCATCTTTGGTGTAACAGAGGAAAAACTCCTAGGTTACATCATATCGTCACGAGGGATAGATGTTGATCCAACCAAAATTCGGGCTATCCTCGAAATGGTCCCACCTTCGAATGAATCTGGAATCAGATCATTTCTCGAAAACTGGGTGCAATCCAGAGATTTATCCCGGACTTAAGCTTCGCCATTCATCCAATCAACAATTTACTCAAGAAAGACTATAGCATTGATTGGACCAAAGACTGTAATGAAGCCTTTGATGCAGTTAAGCGTTTCCTATTATCACCCCCTATGCTAATGCCACCAAAGCTAGATCGCCCGTTAATTTTATATTCACGGGCTACCAATGTCTCGTTAGCTTGTATGTTGGCCCAAGAGGACGATGACAAGAGAGAACGTGCAATTTATTTCATCAGCCGAACACTGCTTGACTATGAAACATGTTATACACAGGCAAAACGAGAATGCCTTGCCATAGTCTTTGCTACTAAACGCCTAAGACACTATATGCTGAATCAAGAAACAAGGGTCATGGTAAAAACAGACCATTTACAAACTTTCCTCACACAAGGGTCCTTGTCTAAAAAGGCTGGACATTTTATAACCTTAATGGGAGAATTCGAATTAACGTTTGTAAATCAAAAGTCAGTTAAGGGACAAATCATTGCGGATTGGTTAGCTGACAACCCATTAGACGGAGGTGATTTAGTAGATTTAGACTTTCCAGATGAGTGCGTATACTACATCGAAACCCGACCCTCTATCTCTGAGTGCCTTTGGTACATAGATATCATTAATTATATCATGGACCATACGTACCCAGAAGGAGTTACACCGCAACAAAGAAGGCGGTTACGCATTATCGTAGCTAAATACGTCATTATAGAGCAAGTGCTCTACCAAAAAGCATTTGATGGAATGCTCCTAAGATGTGTCGACACGGAAGAATCCAAGAAGATTCTCCATGAATCTCACAGTGGAATATGTGGAGGCCACTTCGGTGGCCATGCCACCGCTCGAAAAATACATCGAATGGGCTATTTCTGGCCCACTCTAGAACATGACGCAATAGAGTTTGTACGCAGGTGTCATAAGTGCCAAGAATTCTCCCATGAGATTCATATGCCGGCACAAGCTCTGCAACCAATCGCTACTCCATGGCCCTTTTCTACATGGGGTCTAGACTTAATAGGAAATTCTCTCCCTCATCCACAGATGGCCATAATTTTATAATCACGAAACTGAATATTTTACCAAATGGGTAGAGGCTATGCCTCTTACTACTGTACCTGGTTCTGTAATCGCCAAGTTCATTTTGAACCAAATCATTTGCAGGTACGGTATCCCGCAAATCATTATCTCTGATAATGGAACTTCTTTTAAGAATGAAGAGGTTCGCAAACTATGCAATAAATTTAAGATAAGCCATCATACGGCTTCCTTGTATTACCCCCAAGCCAACGGACAGGCTGAAGCGACAAACAAGACACTGAAAGCCATTCTCCTTAAAATGGTAAAAGAAAACAAATGAGATTGGCATTTGAAGTTATATCCAGCCTTGTGGGCCCACCGAACCTCAATAAATACACCAACAGGAGCAACTCCTTTCTCGCTAGTATTTGGGGCAGAAGCAGTTCTCCCACTTGAGGTCGAAATACCCAGTCTCCGCATTTCACTACAAGGGATTCTGGATGAAGACGCTTATAGAGAAGCACGTCTTTCCCAACTAGAAAGCCTAGATGAAACTAGGTTAGATGCTGAACAGTGGCATAGAGCTTATGCTGACCGAATGTGCCAAAGAAAGATAACAAGAATGTCTATGAACGTGACATATACGAAGGTGATCTAGTTCTAAGGCTGGCATGTACCCGGATCGACAAGAAGACCGGCGAAGGAAGGAAATTCCGCCCAAATGATCGGGCCTGCATCTTAGAGTCATGAAAGACTACGGAAATGGTGCTTACCTCTTATGTACGCTAGAAGGTGAGGAATTTGGTGAAACAGTCAATTCCCTTCACCTCAAGCGGTTCTACGCATAAGCAACTAGCACTACTTGTATAATTATCTACATTGCATCTTCATATAGATTAAGATCATTTTGTCCACTTGTTTCTTACATAAATGGTGATCAAGGAATCTATCCTCAAAGTAATTCATTACAAACTCATGATGTTGTTGGCATAAAATTTCTAATCATACCTCTCCATTTTCGTGATATCATCAAATCATCTCAGAATCATTTTATCAAATAAAGTCAGACATGACGAAGTCTTAACGGTAACCATACCAAGATCTGCAAGTTTATTCTCGCTTTGATTTCTTCTTAGGATAGGTGCCTTACCTATGGTCTGTTCTAGAAGCTTCAGGGTGTCACATCTATCCCATATGTATATCTCTTTGGAAATAAGCACATACTGACATTTTACTCAAGAAAACAAGTCAACAAGTGATTAAACAGAAAATTTTATTTTTACACATTTCCTTGCCCCACCAACCTTCGGTGATGAGCTTGCGTCTCTTACTAGTGATGTAGGGTTGGGAAAGGATGGAAATGCCCTTACTCGCCTATACCTTGCCCACGGTGATAAACCCATGCTTCTTACTAGTAGCATGGGGCAAAGTACAGGGGGTCCTCTTGACAAAGCAAATGTTAAAAGTCATAAACAAACAATTCAAACTTTGAGTCAAAAACAAATGAATCAGATGTTCAAAATTCCAAGAGTTAAAATCCTAAAAACCTAGATTTTGTCTACTATGTGGCCATCTACGAGATCTAAGTCGGATAAACCGCAAAGTAAGTTGCATTCTAAACTATGAAGTCACTCGGGTAGAGTAAGCTTATAGCTTCCAATTTGGTTCCACGAAAGCTTTGTCTGTCTTTCATCACTATCATTTCAACTACACCTCATAACTTGTGCCCTTTCTATCTCTCGGTGGTGAGCCCTCGCATCTTACTAGTTGCATGGAGTTAGGAGTGGGGCAAGTTAATCTGTTCATCATACTGGTTATATTCATCACTTTGCAAAACAAACATGAGATATCAAAAATTGCTTACTAAGCTAAGATTCAAAATCACATTATATCTACATATATCAGCATCATGAAATACACAAAAGGAAGGAAACATTTGCATCATTTGTTCTCCATTGCATACATTCTAAAAAGCATATAAACATACATCGTAGTATATACAAAGAAACTGGAAATAGAAAGGAAACCATAAGTGCCAAGATTTTGATCCAAAACGAATGCATATATATAAATGATCAATGTTTATATACAATGCCATCATGCACTAAGCATGGTCAAAATGCTCAAAGAGCCCGTGATATACAAAGAAATATATAATACAAAATACATGAGAGCCAAGTGGCCTCTCAATCCCTACGCGACCCCTCCAAAGGTGCACGCCCGTGCCTAGGACTCCGGCTACGCCGGTGCTCTGAATGTATGGAGGGCTCAGGATCCCTAGGAGCAGTCGTGGTCTCACCACGAGAACGGCTCCTCATAAGGCGCTCAGTAATCCTATAGCCCGCTAACTCGGTGCGGAGGGTCAACACCATCCTGGCCACGTGCCAGACAGGAGCAAAAACGTCGGTATGCCTACCGGCTGCTGAAGGCTCCCCAGCGTCCACAGATAGCTCTGCGCGGGTCCTATCCATGGGGATCATCAGGGAATCGGTACATACCCTGCGGATCAAATCCTGCCACTCATCAATAGTCTCTACAAACAAAGGAGAAAATGAATTAGAAACTAAGCAAGAAACTAAAAGATACAAAATAACAACTAAGGAGAGCCTGCAAATAAACATTAAAAGGGAGAAAGGGTAACTTACTCGGATCCCCAGGCCTCCAAGATGGGTCGCTGGGGCCGGCACCTGCCGCGGATGCCGCTGCCGACTGAGGGGCTGCTCCTATGGCAGGAGCAACATGTCGCCTTGCAACTAACTCATCCTCTCCACCATGGCCCTGAGAGAGTGGCTCCTCTGAAACTAGAGTGTCCCTCTCTACGCTCTGCTCAGCCCTCTCTGCCTGCATAATATCCTGAGTGTCATGCCACTCAGGATCGCTGTCCTCGGTCTCCTCCTCTGTCCCTCCCTCTGTAAACTCCTCGGACTCGAGTCAATATCAATAGGGTCATCGCTGCTATGAGTAGGACCCGCAGCAATCTGAAGCAAAGGTGCCCGAGGCACACCGGCTCTCCCTCTAGCACGAACTATCCTCCTGGCTGCAATAGGAATGCCAGGAGTAATCACTGTCCAACCTCGGCCTCTAGGCCCCCCTCTGGCCTCGCGAACTGATCTGTAAACTGGTGCCACTGGGGGAAGCATACCCACGTATGGAAGGCCAAACTGCTGAGGAACTCGGCCAAAGGGGTGCACCTCCACTCGTCCCACTCTATCAATAAGTTGCCCTGTGGTGGAGCAGGAAATCAAGGTAAGGGCCTCCTCGCCCCATATACCGGCCATGGTCTGGTATGGTGTCGCCTCCATATCAGCGGTAGTCGGGAGGCAACTGGCTGATGAGGTGCTCTAAGCACTGACATGTCTGTCCATCTGGCTACCCTAACAGCTCCAGGATCTGCTACCTCCACACCCCTGCCATAAGGGATGAAGTGCTCATAAACCCAACTCATGACTAGGGTCGGGTGGCTCAGTGACTGCCCCTGTAAACGCACCACCCTATATAGATCGTGGTAGGTGGTCCCAAGAATATCTGTACCCCAAGCGTATATCCGGCCATGCCCCTCTATCTGTGTAATGATAGGGGCCCAGCAGTATAGCAATGTGTCCCCTCCCTTGTCCCCGATCAACCTCGAGGCAAGGATCCCCATGATGGCCTGTCGAAATATGGGGATAGGCAAAGAAGGAATGGATCGAACTCTCACCCCCTTCTTCGACCCCGTGGAGATGGCTGCATCTCCCATATAAGTCACCCACTGTGTAATCTGTGCCCGTGGGCCACTATCTCCAAAGTGAGTCACCTCCCGATAATCGGGACCCCCAGAATGTGGTAGACATCCTCCAATGTAATGGTCCACTCGCCACGGACCCCTGGCAATCGGAAGGTGTTCGCTACATCCCAAGAAGATAATAAGTCACAAAGGATGTGACTAGATGGTGCAACATGGGGCATGCGTGATATGCACAGTATACCAGCCCTCTGAAGTGTGTCCTCCTCGTCCTGTGAGAGGGCATCTAGTACCCCTGAGAGCCAATCACACACTCTCTCTCTCTCTGCTCCATTGGATGTACTCCTCTCTCACCTGCATACACCCAAAAACACACAAAACAAACTAAGTTAGCATCCAGAAAATGCTGAGAAAGTCATAAAAACACGTAGAAATGCTAAAAATACAAACACAATCTTAAAAACAAGTTCTTTTTGCATTCTGTGCAAAACCGCCGCCCTGGGCAGGGAGGCGGTTTTGTAACCACCGCCTTAAGGGCGGCGGTCATGTAACCACCGCCCTGAATAGGGCGGCGGTCATGCAACCGCTGCCCTGGCCAGGGCGGCGGTCGTGGTCCGAAAACCCACGCGGGCTTTTAACCTAAAAAGGCCTAAAAAGTGCCAGAAAAGACCATTTTAACTAAAAACAAAGCCTACCCAGTAGGCGCCCCCCCTAGGTGGACCTTTTGAACCTAGCATTTTCAAAAATGACCCCCCCATTACAGAGTATTTAGCATTTCAAAATTAAGGGGGGAAAAACAATAAACTGAAGAAAACTAACCTGTGATCGCTGAGGTCGGTGTTCCGCACGTGGAGGCATGATCACGATCTCGCTGCGAACGTTTCGACTCTACTCACGCAAGAAACCGTCACCGTGGGTCCCAGAGCTCAAAATCAATCAAATCGACTCGCACAAATGAATAGGAAAATGGGCCCACTTTCATATATATGGCACTCTGTTTCATTTTAAAATAACTTTTCACAGGTTTGGAGCGCTGATGGAGGTAAGTTCCTATCCCCGCACAAATGGTACGTTCTCATTCCCTGTTATTCTTAGCATTTATTTTTCAAACTATTGTATCTATCTGCACTTGAGTTCTCTTTTCATTTTGCAGGTAGCAGGAATTTTGGATGGCGTCATTTCAACACACGGATGTGTCAGGTATAACTTCTAACTTCCCATTTCGGGACCGCCATACTTGGACCCACCGTTTTACGCCTCTTCATGGCTAAAACGCTTCTCCGAGGGGGCAATATGTACGTACCCAAAATTGTAAGGTACTTGCATCACTGAAACAAATGTGTAACAAATGCCCCAATGATGATACAGGTCTCCTCGCAAGGTGTTCGGGATCCGGAAAAGCTCTCGGAGTGTGCGTTAACATCCCGCATGCCCCGCTTAGCCCCTGCGTCCTTTGTTTTTCCTTTTTCCTCTCTTTTCTTGGCCTTTTGCTCTTCAGTGATGAAACCGCTGCCCGATCGGGGTGGTGGTCCCAGTAACCGCTGCCCCGCTCGCTCGGCGGCGGTCCTTTACATGTTTTCCAGAAAGTTTTTTGACGCGACTCACGTAAAGATCAACGTTTCACCAGCTTTTCCTTGCCAACTTGGGCTTGCATTTATGTTTTTGGTCCCCTGGAATAGTGTTTGGCCATTGTTTTTAGAGTTCAGTTTGGTTTTGATCTTTGGGTGAATGAAAGCTATAAATAAGTGGCTTGTGCTCAAGCAAATGGCCCTAAAGTTTGTCTCTGAATTTCTCTTTGCAATAGACTTAGCTTTCATTTTTCTTAGAGTGCTTGGTTTAGTTCATTATATGTCTAGTTAGCATTGTTCAACTGTTGGTAAGCCACATATCCAGCTTGTGTAAATAGTGTTGTTGTTTTATCCAATCCATTGGAGTAGAATAGCTTAGGAAGCCATTAAAGTTGCAGGTTTTGCTCTTCAAACAGGATAGTTTCAGGTTCTGGACGCTTTATGTTGCATGACTCACAGTAAATCCCACTAGGAATTGCATAAGCCAAGCTTTGTACTCTTGCGCTATCCCTCTCCTACTCGCATTATATTCAGTCTGCATTCTGAGTTGTCCTTGTCCCAATATCTACTTCTGTCGATGCTAGCATTACACACTTTTCTGGATCCACGTGAACACGAAAGAACGAGGAGATCACACTGAGGGGACAAGATCACACACACCATCAGATTCGCCACTGTTCTGCGGAATCCAGGTTTTAACTTTCAAAGTTCTAGTTAGAATCATATCAAATAAAGTAGTTAATTGCTTCATTTCAGTAAATTCTATTCTCGATATTACCAGGGAAGCTGTGGGGATTGATAGTTTCTGAGAAACTATGATTCACTCCTCACTTCTGAGGTAGGATCGAGAAATTGCACAAATAGATCAAGCAAGTTATTTCATTATTTAGAATAAATCTACAAATTACACAGACAAATAACTACACTCGGTTATTTTGTTTGTTTTAAATTGTTATTTAGTTGTTATTTCTAGATACGCTTAAATAGCTGCTTTTCTTCTTAGAAAGTTAAATATAAAAATAGAAGTTATATATGTTTAGATAGTCAAAATTTTCTTTGTATTCCACCATCCACCATATGACCTTATCTGGAGACATACATGAAACTATCCTAGGTCATTTCCCACGTATTCCACAACCCATAGATCGAATCACGCCGAGCTCGATATTGATTGGAGACTTGAGCATCATCCTCGCCGATCGATCTATCACACCACCAAGTTAGAAGGGCCTTCTTTTCCTTAGATTCACAAATTCCATTAGTGTGTGTCAAAGACATTAGATTACCTAACTAGTTCGTTTGCATCCCACGCTTATTCTATCTCCACCAACTGTCTCGACATGACCTCGGGAGGTCGGGTACGCAGAAGAAGAGTTACTCTCGTAGATTACCACGCTCGCTTGTCACTTTTCCGGTGTATAGGTACCATGTTATTTCTCAACTAGATGTCGGTTATCCTACTCATATCACTACCTTGGGTCTCTTTACTTCATTGCGAGCGTGAAGTCCAAAATTGACAAAGCATCTAAGTAGTGGAGATGTCTTGATGTTGTTTTTTTGTTGTTTACTCACTATTTTTTTATAGGTTTTTCTTGTCTTGTCTCCATTGTGTAGTTTCTTTTTACTACAGATGGGCTTTATTATAATATCTAGATATTGATCTATTTTTTATGATTTCACTTTTTTATTTGGCTTTTGAGCCTTTATGTAATAGGGTATAGTCCCTTCAAAACTATTTTCCAATAAAAAAATTTACTTGGATTTATCATCTCATGTCGTGGCATTGAGGTAGATCTATCATAAAGTTAAGGACATTATGGACATGCCTCCCCTACGAAAATAGAACAAATACGTATATTTATATGTAAGATCCAAGACATTAAATGATTCATCACTTACCATTTTGATCATTGTCGATCATTCAATCACTTCCTTAAGAAAGGTGTCACTTTTGAATAGGGAGTGTCATACCGCATTCAAACAAGTTAAAAATACCTCCTCATAGCCCCAATGCTTTCACCACCACAACCAAATTTACCATTTTATTTGTAAGTTTTTGCTACTAACCTCACTCTAGGAAGTGTGTTATCTCAATGCAATGCAACAAAACATGAATTAACCATCTACTACATTAGTCGCACACTTATCACCTAGGATCTCAACTATGCACACATTGGGAAACTTTATTTATCTATAATGTTCTCTATACAAAAAAATTGACATTATATGCTCAATCATATGACTTACATTATCTCTAAAGTATATCCCTTACATTATATGATGAATAAGACATACCATAATAGTTGTACATACAATTTTTGAGAAGGGAAAACTTACGCATAATGGAAAGATAAACAAATCGAAAACATTCTCCTCCATGTATTCCTTGCAAACCTCAATGATAAGGTTGTGGAATATTTAATATTGTGGAACCTTATTGTAGTGCCCGTTTACTCAACCACTTGAGACCAAGAAACAACCTAGGGTTAGCTAGAAAATTATGGAATAATTTTTTTTTACTAGAAGTGTCTACAACTAAGTTGCAAGACATCAGTTTGCACTAATAGGTTCCGAAACAATTCCTATTTACCAAAACACAAGTTTCCTTTATCAACCTATTTCATGTTCACATAGTTCCAATTTTAGGGTTACATATTTTTCTTAGGTTCAGGGAGTAATTTACCCCCATGCCTGCTCTCTAACAGACTCAGAACTTCAACTGGGTTTTTCTCCTACTAAACACTTCCAAAATTTCCCTAAACCATTCCCAATGGATAGGAAATTTTCTCACCTTTCCGGTGATATAAAGAAGTCCTTCTAACTCCTTACAGACTCCTAGTTATGAGTGGGCGGAGTTTCTAGGGTAAAATTTCCCTAGAGGGACATGTGGCAAAAGGAGGGGAAAAGCACCTTGGGTGGTTTGGTGGGTCACGGGGTGGCATTGAGAATTTTTCCCAACACAAGGCTTAAGGGAAAAAATGTTTCACACCCCCATAGGTCCCAAGGGGACACTTGTCATGTTCTAACGCCGAGCGGAGGAGGGAGATGGGAAAGTGGAGCGATGGGAGGAAATTGTGCTTTGCACCAATCGACGGGAGAAAGGGAGAAAAATGGTGCATGGGTCTCGCACACCCATGGAAAGACAAAGGTGAAGGGGAAGTGGAGTTGCGGGCCGCAAGGGAAAGTTTAAACTTTTTCCCCAAACGCCAAAAACCAAAAGGTCAAGGGGCCTCCACCCTACCCACCACCACCCCAACCTGCCACGTGGCACATTTTCATTGGCCACGGGCCGACAAGGTCAAAAGGGTAAGTTTTCCCTAAAAATTTTCAAAGGGATAAAAATCTAAAAAGAACCGCGCTTCCGCCTTGGCCATTGGAGGACACGTGTCACCCGCTGATTGGTTGCATGGGTAGCAAAAAAAAGATGAAAAAATTCCCAAGGTCAAATTTTCAAAAGAGTAGGGCCTCCGAAGTGCCATGTGGCAACATCTAATTGGTTGTGAGGGTTGTGGGGCCGCAGAATTTTTTGGGAAATTTTTCCAAAGGTTAAATTTTGATTTTTAAACAGTTAGATTAATTTTTGGATGGCCATTTTGAAGTAAAACTTCAAATGGCCATAAATTTTGATAGAAAAGTTAGTTTTGGGAAAACAAGGACTTTCGAAAGCTCTCAAAATCCTCTTTGTATAGAAATCATCAATTTTGGATTTTGATGAATTTTAAAGGGCCGATTTTATGAAATCGATCTGCAGGCTTTTAATTAGTGAACTAGTAGTTTATAACTTCTCGTTTCGATTAAATTTGAACTCCTCCTTCACTCAACATGTCAAACAGACATGGAGGATCAGTCTAGGGAGGGTTTATAATGTTTTAGTGAAGGCAATTTGTTCATTTATTTAAGTTTGCATTTTTCAAACAGTTGATGGGAAAAATGACTGTGCAAGCTCCGATTTGAAATTTCTTAAGTTTTAGAGATTCATTCTTTACTTTTTTAGTGAATTTGGGTTCCTTAAGTCTTCCTAAGTATAAATTTCAAGTTTCGTATCTTATTTTTTAGTGTAAATTGAACTGCTCATTTTTATTAAAATGTGCATTGCCAGATTTGAGTTTTAAAACAGTGAACTGTTTCTTTTAAATTTGTTTATCAATTTTTGTAATTTGGATGTGCATATGATTCCTAATTTATTCAAATACATTTTCTTATCAAACATCCATTCATTTCAAGTTACAATGCATTCCTGACTTCAATTTTTTTTTATATATGTCTACAAAATATAACATTATCTTTTCTTTCCCACGCATTTCTTTTTTTTTCACAAACAACAATCTCATCCTTCAATAATAATTCAAATCTAATATGCAATATACTTTGAGAAAGGAATGCAATCTTTCATTGTTCATCAAATACAATATTACAACTTTCCTTTTTCATTTGCTTTCAAATACAATACATAAAATGTACAACACTGTTTCTTATTCTCTTCCAACACAGAAATCTCATTTTCTTGACAACAATTCAATTCCAGTATACAATACAATTTGAGAACTACTTCAATCCTTTATTCATAATTCAATAACACTTTTACAACTTAACACTTTTTCCAATTTGATTTCAAACTACAAATTACAATGCTTATAAAATCCTTTGCATTTCTTTTCCAAAAATAGCGAACAAGTGTAATTCTTCTTTACATTCCTCAATGCAAATACAACTTCCATTTACAATGCAATCACTTCACATTACAACATTTATACATTCATCCACTCGAAGTGGGAAAGGTTACATTGAATTTTCTCAAAGAGATAGGACTGTCAAAACTGTAAAATTCTTTCTCCAAACAACAGCATGTTGATTTCTTCTTCTTTTCAAATTTGATCACAAGGAAGGGGAAAGGCAACACTCTCCACCCAACCAAGACATCCAATGAGAAGGGAGAATCCATCCTTCCTCATTGGCCCCGAGCCCCAACCATATTTAAATAAATAATGAGAGACAACTCATGACAACAATGGCTTCTACAATAACAAGAAGCATTCTTTTCACATGCGCAGATCAATAAAATACACATTCCAAACAAGGACAACAATTCACAACTGCATTTGAAATCATTCACACAAAACATAGGATTGATCAAGCAAGCCAACAAGAGAAAGAACTATGGGGAACTCCTTATGCCTCCCAATTTGGAATTAGGCATCCACTAAAATGCATACTACCAATAATCATATCAAACCCATAAACCTTATATCTCCCAACCCCTCCTTATGCACCCCCCCAAGTTTATCCCTTATGCCCCCATAGTAAGAAATGCAAGCAATTTCTTTTCCAAGGTGGATCCCAAACCAAAACTCCCTCCACAATAAAATTGTGCCATTGGCAATCCCCATGCCTTCTCTCCTACACCATGCCCTAAGAATTCTACCCAACCAGCCAAGAATGCAAACACAAACACCATTTAAGCATGCATGCAAGAGAAGGAAAGACAATTAAATACAGCTCCAGATCCTACCTCTCCATACTGAAGTTTGTTCCAAGCTCACAAGATTTCCAAAATGTCAAAGTGCAGTCCAAAACCAGCAAGTATAAGCAAGCAAAAATACTCCAAGCTCTGCCTCAAACAAGCTCCAAAAGAAATAACAAAAAAATGTGCCCCAAGAGGAAATAACAAAGTTTCAACAACCTCCAAATGAGCAAGAAGCTTCACTTTTATAGGAAAGGAAAGAGAGAGGATGATGTGGATCCAAGTGGGATGCCACATCATTTTTCCTCATCCCCAAGAGGAAATCAACATCAACAAACAAATCACAATAAATTAACATGAAAAAATCACTTACATACTCCAATTCAACCCATACTCCAAAAAGGACTGCATTAAAAATATGTAAGGGAAGTGCAATTAAAACTTACAAATGTCATTTCAAAATGCATTATAAATGCCTATATTTAACCTCCAAACCATAGGCATGGTTGGTGGATCATTTTAAGAGGTGTGGGACAAGTTTAACTTGTCCCACAAGCCTCCAAATTTGGCCTCCAAGGTCAAATTCGAATTTCATAAAAGATGGAGTGTTTGACCTTCCAAAATCAACCTTACATACTCTTACATATCTCTTACACATCCTTACAACATTAACTTACACACTCTTCCAACATTAATATTTAAAATCAACCACTTTATTAATTACATTCCACATCCCAATTAAATTTAAATAAATTTTAACTATATGACTCTCACATTAAAACTATCACATTTAAATTAAATTACAAGAAGGAACACTTTACTAAATAAAATACATACAACAATAATAAAAGGAACACATAAATAAAACACATATCCCATGGTCACATATAATGGAAATCCCCCATGGGAATTCCTAGCAAAACACAACACACAAACACATAACACAACACCATGGTGACCTTGTTGAATTCACCTAGAATTTCAATATGGTTAGTCTTCAGTCCCCCGACATTGTTGTGATTTTTAACCTAAAAAATGTAAATACCTCATTCAGCCTCGTGACCATATCAGAACATCCAAAAATTATATAAACAATATCTCAAAATCATCTAAACACATAGATCACAACAATATCAATAATTCAACATTATCATTTTTAATTAAATGAATCAACTATATCATCATCGAAATCTACCATACCAGATTTACTCAAATATCCAATATCATAAGTCCAAATCAACATCTATAATATGTCCATGTCACAACAATATATCATCAACCACATATAGAAAATGTCTCTAGTAATCATCAAGCATAATAACTGAATCCAAATCAATAATAATCCATGATCTAACATCTAACCATCATACCAAAACAAACATAATAGTGTCCATAATATGATCAATAGTATCAAAATCAGTATCTAAAAGTGTCAAAGGGAAGTGGGCACTACACTTATAATATTTTAGATTATGGGTTCTCTTGAAAGTGACCTCCAAATGTATATATGACAATGCTATGAACACATATTTTGGCTTTGAGAAAGCTTACAATATGTAAATATTGGAAGAAAAATTTGACAATTTTTCCTAACTTCAATCCCAAAGGATTTGTAAAGGATAAGATTTCTCTTTTATAGAGGTTGAGTAGTGGTTTGAGAGTGGTTACATGTGGTTGAATGCACATGCTAAAAATAACACTTGAGTGAGGTTGAACAGTTTGGGTGAATTTATTCCCATGAGGGAAGTATTTATTCGGTTGGGAGAAGTTACATCTAGAAAGGTGGTTATATATGCAATTTCATTTCCCCCACATTTCTAGGATTCTAGAAGTGGAGTTGAATGGAATAGGAAGTGGAATCTAAGTGGAATTTGACTAGGAAAATAGGTGTATTTTCCCAATTAAGTAACTAATTTAATTAGCTACAATGTGAAAGATAATTAATTAACCATTTATTTAATAAATGATAATTAGCTTAGCTAAAGTGGGTTAGGAACTAATTTAATTAATCCCAAAAAGGTGTAATGATTAATTAATTTGATTAATCAATCATAAGGGGGTATGAACAACAGGATGTGAATTGGGATAATATTGGGAACAAGTGTGTGATTTTGGGGTGTCTACATTTTCCCCTCTTTAAAGTGTTATTATAAATTAATAACATTTTAAAGATAGTAGACATATGTAGATCAAAAGAAAATGAAGAATTTATATGCCCCAACAAGTAGAATGGTAAGGAAATTCCCCCTCAAGATGGTGAGTGACGTAAAAAAGTGGTGGAAAACTGCTTGATAGGAAGAATAAAAGGGATTTGAACAAGGATGGGAAGGATTGTGCTCATAGCATGAGCATCATTTAGAGAGTGAAATTTAGAGCAACCTTATTTTTGTTGTTACACAATAGAGTTTTCACCATGATTATGAAAGAATCGTGATGGGTAACCTAGATGCACGTAAACAAACACACACACATCAAAGAAAACATAAAAAGGAAAACAAACCCAATATACACTACAAAATTATGCACCATGACTATGAAGAAGCCAAGATGATAACATAATATGTGTAATTGGTCCAAAAATAAAACATCAACAATGTAACACAACTTCAAAAAATAAGACAATTAACTATGCCCCTAATGCATGCCACAATGATGATTAAGAAGATATAAATGCCCCCAAGCACCAAAATTTATGAAATGCATTGGGAAAGGATCAGACTAAAGAGTGAATTGATGCTTAGTGATAACACCCCAAACTTTTGCAACAACTAACTAATAAAGACTACCACCATAATAGTCTAGAGCCAAGCTTAAGTTTAGAAATGAAACATCAAAGATAAAAGCTTAATATGATGAATTAATGAAATATACATAAATGAATTATCTATATTCCTAACATCCTTACTATGTTTAATTGATTACTACAAGAATTGAACCTATGAAGATAAAAAAGAAATCAAAGTGTGTGTTGTTTCTACTTCATTGAAGGTGAAAGGACCTCTCTAATAATGGCTACAAGGCCATATTAGATATTCCTTTACTAACCAGCTTGAAGAAATGGATGTAAATGGGGATGCAAGATATTCCAACAATGGAGTAAGGCTCATATGTTTTATATGATTAATGCTATTCAAAACATGGTGTAAATTTGAGAGGAAGGAGCTTGGTCCTTTTTATAGGCTTTCCATTTGGGAAAGGCTTGCAACTTGGTGCATGTGGGACTAATGAATAAAGCATAAAGTAACTTTAGTTTAGTTAACCAAAGCTAGGTGAGTTAACATGTGAGTTAACCTTTAGTTAACACTTTATGGGAGTTGAGGGTGCTTTTAATTAATCAATTAGATTAATTAATAGGCTAGAATAAGATTTTTAGGCTAATTGGAGGTGTTTGAAGAGGAATTTGATGAGATTAGAAGCATAAGAAAGATGAAGTTAACCAATAATAAGTTTTATTAATTAAATGTCTGTTAAAAAGGCTTAATTAGCTAATTATTGATCTAAAGAGGATTATAACTAACGAAGTGTTGCTAATTGGTATCCAGAATGTGATAGAAGCTAGTTAATTAACAAAGTGTCATTAATTGGCCAAAATGGAGGAAAAATTATTTAATTAGTGGAAATCACTAATTATAATAGGAATGATAGAAATATAGGATATTGAGTAGCACTTTAGCATTAAAAATGTAGAAGCATATTGTATGTGTCTACATTTTCCCCTCTTTGGGGTGGCGTAAGTGACGTCACTACAAAGAAAGTAGATAAGAACAAACAATAAATTATTGAAGTTAATTTAGTAGATTGAAGGATGCCCCCTCGAGTTTCAATGGGGTGTTAGAAGAAGTTAATCGACGATTGAAAATTAGGAAGGAAATGGATAGAAGAATTCAGATGGAAGAAACTTTGAATAACAATGAAAATTGATAGATGAAAGTGGGAATAGATTTTTGCATCCAGCTCGTTCATCAACAACTTTGTTTCATCACTTTGATTAAATGATCAACATCATTGGCCCTTATTAAAATATACGCATACAAAAAAATTGTAAAATAACATTTAAAGTTATAATATGAACAATTGTTCATTGCTAAAAATGCTTAACTTCATGTAACATACATAATGCAATGCAATACAAGAAAGTAAACAAGCTAACTTGATAGGGAAATAAGTACATACACACATACTCAAACAAACAACATTCAAGATAGTTGTACTAATGTTTTTCTCATGAAGCTTCAAATCATGAATGTTCATGTTTAACGACAAGGGTTGAAAATGGTGCCCCAAGTAAGGATACATGTAAGGGGAATAAAAAGGACACAAGCAGTCCCATGAAAAAGTATTCATGTGCTATGACAAAGTACCAAGAAACTCGTTTGTGCCAAGATAGTACAGACATAGCATGAAGACTAACTTTTGTTAATGAAGGTAGATCATGATGATGCGTGAATTATTTACATGAGAACAAGTGAAAAAAAAAAGAAAGATTATTTTGTAAGAAAAAAATTCAATGTTTAAGGAAAATGCATTTGATACAGGCTTTAGCTAGATTCATACCTTTTACAAATTTTTGCAAAATTTTGATTTTTATATTTTTTGGATGTTTGATTGATTTTACAAATTTTTGGTAATTTTTTCAATTTTTTGAGTGTTTTGCAATTTTTTGAATTTTAAATTTTTGAGAATAAAATGGTTTATAAGAATGACAATGTCATAGAAAGTTTCCAAACAATGCTAGAAATCAACAATATGCCATAGGTAGCGAAAGGGCTATTAGGAAGCACAAACATGCCCCAACATAGCGAAAACAAGTGAAAAATGATTATTTATTAAAAATAATCATTGCAGTGAGTGTTAGAAGAAAATCAAATGATCACAAGGGTCAAACCACACCTCTCGACCATCGCAATGAGAAAAAATGCATCGTGAGGGGGTCAAAATAGCCATATATACCACGTCGGGGATCATCATGACTAGTTATTTGATACCAAACTCTACCAATTTAATTATTGTTTTTTCTCTAACATGCGGGAGAGATGGTGTGAGTTCAGTATGGATAAGGCATGAAAAAATCATTTGAGAGTACATGTGACCACCTGGTGATGAAGCCCGGTATGTGAAATGAAAACTTTTCTTGTTAAGTTCATTTATGGAATTTATTACTAGTTAGAAGTAGGCCTGGCTACGTATGTATGTCCCTTGTGGTGTACATACACTATCAGGGGTGCGTAGGCATCAAGTCTTATATTTTTAGCACAAAATCAGGCACACATGTGCCAAATGAGGCGTAAAAGTGATAGGGTTAGGCTATACGGGTGAGTGAACATGCATACACCAATAGGAGTGCACATGCGTTGGGGTTTGGGTAAGGCATAGAGGCAAGCACACATGCACTAGTGAGGGTGTGCATGGGTGGAAAAAGGTGCATATGTACTAAAAATGGGGATAGCCAAATGCATGGGTGTATAGGAATGGAAAGAGGCACGTATATGCTAAAAGGGATGCACGTACGCCGATAAGAAAACACATACAAGGGAAAATAGTTTTTAGGGTACTTTAGAGGGATCATGCCTTTATGATGGGCTTTAAATCTTAGAATGATATCATTCCCTTTGTCATCTTTCTGAAACGCAAATCTAGTGAACGATAATTCTTTTTCTTTCTATAAAAATATGAGGATTATCGAGCAAAGATCTTTCTTGATCTTTGCAACAATGTCATCAATATTACCTTTACATAAGGCTATAGATTTATGAATCCATTCATGATTGGATTCTTTCTTTTTCTCTGGTAGAGGAATGATGGTTCTAAATGAATACTTTCTAGGGATCTGAACATCAGGATTGAATAAAGATATAAAATCTTTATTTAAACTAAAAGTGCCACATTCCTGTAAAGCATCTACTCCTATCAAGCAATCATATGAGAGCATATCATGCTGATAAAACTGTAGTGTTCTTTCATATCCTTCTATCCTGATAGGCACATATGTTGTATATCTAGAAATTACTTCTTTCTTATCAAAATTTATTTTTAAATATGTTTCAATCCAACAATCTAGAGGTATGGCTCTAGTTCTAAGTAGACTTATATCTACTCCTGTATCTATCATAGCATCTATAGAATATGGCTTGATATTGGGAATGCAGATATTGATAGTAATAAAGGGATTTTGAGCTCCTTTTATAGTACATGCCTCTGTATTGAATTCTTCTATTGGGAGTGTTTCCTCTACATCTTGGTGTAGTATTTTCTGATAGGCTTCTTCTAGAAACTATTCATCACCTTTAGCTTATTTCTTCTCCCTATTTTCTTCTTTAACTAGTCTCTTGTATTCATTTGTAGCTTTAGCAATCACCTTTTGTAAGAACTCTATTCTATTTCTCCTCCACAATCTCATTGTTTCAGGTACTAGAATAACAATATCTGTACTAGGAGTAGTTACCTAAAATTCATTGTCCAAATCCTCTTCTAGAAATAGGAATGGAAATTTTCTTCTAGGTGGAGAGTGTCTTTCTCCTCTGCCATGACCTCTCTCCTCTGTAGGGAGTTTGTCTTTGATGAATACGTCCTTGTATAGGAGGCCTTGAAGTAGGTGATGACTTTTTTTGAAGAGACCATTTTTTATTTTCTTCCTCTTCTTCCTTTCTCTCCCAAGCTTCATTTTCAGCTCTGACTTGAATTGTATATTTTCTTTCTAACTCTCTGACTTTTTACAAGAGAAAAGTCTTCTTAGAAATATCCCATGGGGGACAATCTTCAAATTCACTTTTCCTTAGTTCTAATTGCTTAAATATGACTTCAGAAGACACAGGCATGAGAGGATGAGGAAAACTAGCAATCATATTTACAAAAGAGGGAAATGAATCATAACCAAACTTTGTACTATTTGAATCTGACTCGGTATGCTCTATAATATTCACTTGAAAATATTCTTCTGAAGATATATATAACACATTAGATGAATAGCAATTAGAATCTAAGATTAAATAGTAATCTTGATCTATTATGCCTTTTGCAAAGTAAGCATATTTATTTTTGCTTTTCCCTTCTTTGTATCTTTCTTTGGGCATTCATTTGCATAATGCTTTCCTTTACAAATAAACAAGTAGGTATGAATTTTATTCTTTTTCCCATGTATTTATTTTTTCTGAAATATTGCTTCCTAAACCTTTTCTTTATGCTTATACTACTTATACTGACCCTTCCCCTTTGAAAAATATGAACACTCTTTATAGAGATTTCTTACGCTTAGACTAGTGTTTGGGGTGACAAACACATGGGTCAAGGTCAAGCAACTGACAAAACTTGATACCTAAGGATTTTTGGGCCTTAGCGGCTTCTTTGTGGTCTTGTTTCTCTTCAAACAGATGAGCATTCATCTCATCTATAATCTGATTGAGAGCTCCAAGACTTAATTCTTTTGTACTCCTTCCATGCAGAACTTTCTTATATTCTGTTGCAAAGAATGTAGGAAAAGATTCTATATAGCGGAGTCTCATAGTAGGATCATTGATATTGCCAGAGTTATAATATAATTTTTGCATATAACATTGATACTCTTTAATCCTAATCATGTCACATAATCGCTCTTAAGAATAAAGAAGTATTCTTAATCTTATCATTATCAATAACTCCTAGAAATTCATGAATGATAAATGTAGTCAATGAAGCATAACCACCAGTCAAAATTTCTTCTTGGTGTGGATGAGCATCCCACCATTCTTTTAATATACCAACAAATCCATTTGCAATAACCTCATCTATAATTCTAGGAACTTTCTTATATAACAAAAGTTGAGAATTCCCCCATCCTATAATTCCATGTATTAACTCCTTCACTTTCTCTAGAGTAGAACAATCTAGCTTATACCAGTTAGGCTACAAGGTTTGAGTTCTTGTTATATGATGAAGAGGCTAAGATGTTGAAGCTCTTGAAGTTTCCTCCATCAAAACCATGCTCACAACTTCTTCTAGAAGAAGCTTAGCTATACTGACTGATCCTTTATCTAGATTCTTTTTATCTGTGATGAACAAAGGACTATGTTCCAGTAGAATAGTCTTATGATGGGTTGTAGATCCGGAAGAATTGGCAACTTCCGTCTAGGACACTTTCTAGGACCAATCTGGTTCTATCTCTTCTAGGTTTTTGTATTGTCTAGAATTTTTTCTATTTGTGGGGCTATCTCAAGAATAGGACTTACATTCTCTTGCACTTGATCAACTTTGTGAATTAACTCAACAATAGACTCATGCAACTGATGCAGACTATTTTGTATAATCTTATGGGTAGTACCTAATTTGGAAGCAATATCTTGTCTAGTATCCTAAGACTAGCTAATGAGGGGTTGAACAACATCAATTATTTCTTTAAACACAATCTTAGGAATATCGGACAAGTAGATACATATCTAGAAGTATTCTCCGTGTTTTATCAATTTTCTTTACATGGGTATTAACATCATCAACTTTAGACTTTAATAATCTAAGAGCAAAAGATATATCTCCTTTATGATGGAGTTCTATGGCTTTTAATGTCTTCTCCATTTCTACTAAAATATACTCTTGAGATTGCAGATGATCATGTATGACTTGGAGGATTTATTCGTCTAGTTTAACATCTTTTAGGACTTAGAGGGGTCTACATGTCTCTGCCTACGCTTATTTGATACCAAAATATAGTCTTTTGGGTTTCATTAGGCAATAAAACTTTGTTACTATCAAGAGATGGAAAAGATGCAGAAATATTGATTTCTCTAGAAGCCATACTAATAGTTGGACCATTAGAAGGGACACTCTTTTTCTTTATGAGATGCTCACAGTCTTTACACTAGAGGTAATATGTGTTTGGATCATGAATCAAACTATTATGTTTACGAGATATATGTCCTGTTCTTTCGAGACTTTCTCGAGGTTCAGCTATAGAGAAAACAGAAGTATCGATCTAAAAGAACTTGATCGAGATATATTAGACACAAGTTTTCTAGATCTGAAAGACAAAGTTACACTTGACTTAGACTCATTTACTGCTTTAGCATTCTCTAGTTTAGGCTGATTTTTCTAAAGAAACTTTTTAGATATGGTCCATTCTTTTGGAACTCTAATTTGGGACCAAGAGATAAGTTCAAGCTCTATTTTTTGACTTTCTATACTAGTATGACTCACCACGCTGCCACCTTTAGAAATACCATGCTTGACTAATTTGGATAGACCTCAAAGGATATGGGGCCATTATGAAGACCAATTTGAATAGTAGCTAAAAGGTAATCTTTGAAGCTTTCAAAACACAAATCCATGAGACAACATAAAACAGAAGCATTTAAACCACGATGGAAAATTGGAGTAATACCTATATGAGCAAATTTAAATGTATTTTACTTTTTAAGGGATTGTATATCAACAGGATCTATCAAAGGTATATCATATTCATGACTAGAAGTTTGAGAAAACTAAATAACAGACTCACGGGTTTTCAAGGTAGTAGTAGCAATCAAATGAAAAGTAGTTAATTTATCATAAACTTGGTTATATGGGATCTTAGGCAATTTCCAAACAGGTAAAGGGTCTGACTCTTGTTATATGTCTATTACAGAATTTATAGGAAAGACATCAGATAGACTTACAAGATCTTGATCTTCATGTTCTCCTTGAATATTGGGATGATCTTCAAACTCCATTACGGGTACTTGATAAGCAAGCTGCTCAGCAGACTTACAAAGATCGGCCTTCAACCTGAAACTACGCACATCCACAGTGACTTACAAATGGGAGGCTCACCTCTTTGCCTAACTTATGAGGTATAAACTTTTTTCACAGATGAAGAAAGACAAATCATACACCAAGTATCAAGACAAAAATATAGCAAAACAGAATCTTGCAAGTTTTATTGATTTCAAAACTCTGTTACATAGAGACCAGCTCGATACCACTTCACACCAAGCTATGATAAAGCTATGATAGTATGATTTTATAGATTTAAACAACCTTCAAACAACCTTACAATAACCTCACACTTTAATCTTACAAACTTCAAACTCTATCCAGGCTAACTTTAGGCTTAAAATGCATTCCCAATTCTCTGATGTAGTGAATGAGTATTAGCATGCCTTTACATAGGAATGTGAGAGGCTTTTCACCGATAGATGGGAATCTTCTTTATGCCTTTCTTATGAATTTTCTTATGCCTTTCTTTATGCCTTTTCTTATGCCTAGGTAACATAAGTAACCTTTTCTTATGCCTTTCTTTATGCTTATACTTGACCCTTCCCCTTTGAAAAATATGAACACTCTTTATAGGATTTCTTATGCTTAGACTAGTGTTTGGGGTGACAACCAAATGCGTAAAGGTCAAGCGACCGACGTAACTTGATTCCTAAGGATTTTGGGCCTTAGTGACTTCTTTGCGGTCTTGTTTCTCTTGGCACGTATGAGCATTCATCTCATATATAATCTGATTGAGAGATCCAAGACTTAATTCTTCTATACACCTTCCATGTAGAGATTTCTTATATTCTATTGCAAAGAATGTAGGAAAAGATTCTATATAGTGGAGTCTCATAGTAGGATCATTGATATTGCTAGAGTTATAATATAATTTTTACATATAACATTGATACCCTTTAATCCTACTCATTTCACATAATCTGGCTCTTAAGAATAAAGAAGTATTCTTAAGCTTATTATTATCAATAACTCCTAGAAATTCATGAATGAGAGCTATAGTCAATGAAGCATAACCACCGGTCAAAATTTCTTCTTAGTGTGGATGAGCATCCCACCATTATTTTACTATACCAACAAATCCATTTGCAATAACCTCGGTGATAGTTCTAGGATCTTTCTTATATAAAAAAATTTAAGAATTCGCCCATCCTATAATTCCATATATTAACTCCTTCACTTGCTCTAGAGTAGAACAATATAGCTTATACCGCTTAAGGTCAAGGTTTGAGTTCTTGCTATATGATGAAGAGGCTCGATGTTGAAGCTCTTGAAGTTTCCTCCATCAAAACCATATTCTCACTTCTTCTAGAAGAAGCCTAGCCATCTTGGCTGACCCTTTATCTACATTCATTTTATCTCGTGATGAACAAAGGACTATGTTCCATTAGAACAGATCTTATGATGGGTCATAAATCGGAAGAATTGGCAACTTCCATCCGTGACACTTTTGGGACCAATGCTGGTTCTATCTCTTACGGGTTTTTGTATTGTCCAGAATTCTTTCTATTTGTGGGGCTATCTCAAGAATACGACTTACATTCTCTTGCACTTGATCAACTTTATGACTTAACTCAACAAGAGACTCATGTAACCGATGCGACTATTTTGTATAATCTTATGGGTAGTACCTAATTTGGAAGCAATATCTTTTCTAGTATACTAAAATTGGCTAATGATGGGTTGAACAACATCAATTATTTCCTTAGACACAATCTTAGGAATATCAAGACAAGTAGATACATATCTAGAAGTATTCTCTAGGTTTTCATCAATTTTATTTACATGGGCATTAACATCATCAACTTTAGAATTTAATAATCTAAGAGAAGAAGATATATCTCCTTTCTAATGGAGTTCTATGGCTTTTAATGTCTTCTCCATTTCTACTAAAATAGACTCTTGAGATTGCAGACGATCATGTATAGACTTAACGGCTTTATTCATCCAGTTCAACATATTTGAGGACTCAGAGGGGTCTACATGTCTGTCTATAGTTCTTTGACACCAAAAGATAGCCTTTTGGGTTTCATCAAGCGATTAGACTTCATTCTTTCGTTAAGAGACGGAAAAGATGCAGAAATATTGGTTTCTCTAGAAGCTATACTAATAGTTGGACCATTAGAAGGGAAATACTTTTGCTTTATGATTTTCTCACAGTCTTTACACCAGAGGTAATCTGTGTTTGGATCATGAATCAAACTATTATGGCTACAGATATAGGTTTTTTCTTTCAGAGACTTTCTCGAGGGTTCAGCTGTAGAGAAAACAAAAGTATCTGAACTAAAAGAACTTGATCAAGATATATCAGACACAGGTTTTTTGGATCTGAAAGACAAAGTTACATTTGACTTAGACTCATTTACTACTGTAGCATTGTCTAATTTAGGCTGATTTTTCTCAAGAAACTATTTAGATAGGGTTCATTCTTTTGGAACTTTAATATGGGACCAAGAAATAAGTTCAGGCTCTATTTTTTGACTTTCTATACTAGTATGACTTACCACGTTGCTGCCTTTAGAAATACCATTCTTGACTATGGGATGCATTTTGTTAACAAGGCAGTAGATGACCTTGTAATGAATAGCCAAAGGCCAAGCACCGTGTTTCATATGAAGGCTTGTCGTAGCTATATGTAGATGAAAAACTTTCTTTAACAAGTCTTCTTTTTGAAGGCTTACTTGGATAATTTAGATAGACGTCACGGGATATGGGGACATTATGAAGACTAGTTTGAATAATAGCTAAAAGGGAATCTTTAAAGCTTTCAAAACGTAAATCCATGAGACAACATAAAATGAAGCATTTAAACCACGACGAAAAAGTGGAGTAATACCTATTTGTACACAACCTATATGAGCAAACTTAAATGTCTTTTACTTTTTAAGGGATTGTATATCAGCAGGATCTATCAAAGGTATATCATATTCATGACTAGAAGTTTGAGAGACTTAAATAACAGACTCACGGGTTTTCAAGGTAGTAGTGACAATCAAATGAAAGCAAGTTAATTTATCATAAACTTGGTTATATGGGATCTTAGGCAATTTCCAAGTAGGTAAAGGGTCAATCTTGTTGTACGTCTATTGAAGAATTTACAGAAAGACATCGAGATAGACTTACAAGATCTTGATCTTCATTTTCTCCTTGAATACTGGGACGATCTTCAAACTCCATTATTCATACCGATAAGAAAATCTTCATCGGGACTTACAGTATCAACCTTCAACCTAAAATTGTGCACATCCACGATGACTTACAAATGGGAGGATCACCTCTTTTCCTAACTTATGAGGTATAAACTTATTTTTAGATGAATAAAGAAAAATAATACACCGTATCAAGACAAAAATACGTAAAAAAAAATCTTGTAAGTTTTATTGATTTCAAAACTCTGTTACATAGACGAGGCTCGATACCACTTCACACCAAGCTATGATAAAGCTATTATAGTATGATTTTATATCTTCAAACAACCTTCAAACAAGCTTATAATAACCTCACACTTTAAGCTTACAAACTTCAAACTCTATCCAAGCTAACTTTAGGCTTAAAATGCATTCCCAATTCTCGATGTAGTGAATGAGTCTCATCATGCCTTTATAAAGGAATGTGAGAGGCTTTTCATCGGATAGATGGGAATCTCCTTTATGCCTTTCTTTTACCTTTACTTATGCCTTTCGTATGCCTTTTCTTATGCCTAGGTAACATAGGTAACCTTTTCTTATGCCTTTCTTTATGCTTATACTGCTTTGTTTTTATGCTTATACCGCTTATACCGACCCTTCCCCTTTGAAAATATGAGCACTCCTTACAGATTTCTTTTTCTTAGAGTGGTTTTGGGGTGACAACCAAATGCGTAAAGGTCAAGCAACGACGAAACTTGATTCCTAAGGATTTTTGGGCCTTAGCGGCTTCTTTGCAGCCTTGTTTCTCTTGGAATAGATGAGCATTCATCCCATATATAATCTAATTGAGACCTCCAAGAATTAATTCTTTTATACTCCTTCCAAGCAGAGCTTTCTTATATTCTCGTTGTAAATAATGCAAGAAAAGATTCTATATAGCGGAGTCTCATAGTAGGATCATTGATATTGCTAGAGTTATAATATATTTTTACATATAACACCGATACTCTTTAATCCTACTCATGTCACATAATCGGCTCTTAAGAATAAAGAAGTATTCTTAAGCTTATCATTATCAATAACATCTAGAAATTAATGAATGAGAGCTGCAATCAATGAAGCATAACCACCATTCAAAATTTCTTCTTGGTGTGGATGAGCATCCCACCATTATTTTACTATACCAACAAATCTATTTGCAATAACCTCAGCTATAGTTCTAGGATCTTTCTTATCTAACAAAATTTGAGAATTCACCCATCCTATAATTTCATGTATTAACTCCTTCACTTGCTCTAGAGTAGAGCAATATATCTTATACTAGTTAGGCTGCAAGGTTTGAGTTCTTGCTATATGATGAAGAGGCTCGATGTTGAAGCTCTTGAAGTTTCCTCCATCAAAACCATGCTCACAACTTCTTCCGGAAGAAGCTTAGCTATACCGACTGATCCTTTATCTAGATTCTTTTTATCCTGTGATGAACAAAGGACTATGTTCCAAAGAGAATAGTCTTATGATGGGTTGTAGATCCGTAAGAATTGGCAACTTCCGTCTAGGACACTTTCTCGGGACCAACTGCTCTATCTCTTCTAGGTTTTTGTATTGTCTAGAATTTTTCTATTTGTGGGGCTATCTCAAGAATAGGACTTACATTCTCTTGCACTTGATCAACTTTGTGAATTAACTCAACAATAGACTCATGCAATCGATGCGAGACTATTTTGTATAATCTTATGGGTAGTACCTAATTTGGAAGCAATATCTTGTCTAGTATCCTAAGACTAGCTAATGAGGGGTTGAACAACATCAATTATTTCTTTAAACACAATCTTAGGAATATCGGACAAGTAGATACATATCTAGAAGTATTCTCCAAGATTTTATCAATTTTCTTTACATGGGTATTAACATCATCAACTTTAGAATTTAATAATCTAAGAGTAGAAGATATATCTCCTTTATGATGGAGTTCTATGGCTTTTAATGTCTTCCCCATTTATGCTAAAATAGACTCTTGAGATTACAGATAATCATGTACGAGACTTGATGGATTTATTCATCAAGTTTTACATATTTGAGGACTCGTAGGGGTCTACATGTCTATATATAGTTCTTTGATACCAAAATATATCCTTTTGGTTTCATCAAGCAATAAGACTTCAAGTTCTTGTCAAGAGACGGAAATGATGCAAAAATATTTGTTTCTCTAGAAGCCATACTAAAAGTTGGACCATTAGAAGGGACATAGTTTTGCTTTATGAGCTGATCCCAGTATTTACACCAGAGTTAATCTGTGTTTTGATCATGAATCTAACTATTATGGCTAAAAATATAGATTTGTTCTTTCGGACACTTTCTTGAGGGTTTAGTTGTAGAGAAAATAGAAGTATCTGATCTAAAAGAACTTGATCGGGATATATCAGACACAGGTTTTCTAGATCTAAAAGAAAAAGTTACACTTGACTTAGAATCATTTACGAATCGTAGAATTCTCTAGTTTAGAATGATTTTTCTCAAGAAAATTTTTAGATAGGGTCCATTCTTTTGGAACTCTAATATGGGACCAAGAAATAAGTTTAGGCTCTATTTTTTTACTTTCTATACTAGTATGACTCACCACGTTGTTGCATTTAGAAATACCATGCTTGACTGCAGGATGCATTGTGTTAACAAGATGATAGATGACCTTGTAATGAATAGCCAAAGGACAAGCACTAGGTTTCATATGAAGGCCTGTGGTAGCCAGATGTAGACACAAAACTTACTTTAACAAGCCTTCTTTTTGAAGGCTTACTAGATAATTTGGATATACCTCAAAGGATACAGGGGATATTATGAAGACCTGTTTGAATAGAAGCTAAAAGGGAATCTTTGAAGCTTTCAAAACACAAATCCATGAGACAACATAAAACAGAAGCATTTAAACCACGACGGAAAAGTGGAGTAATACCTATTTGTACACAACCTATATGAGCAAATTTAAATGTTTTTTTATTTTTAAGGGATTGTATATCAATAGGATCTATCAAAGGAATATCATATTCATGACTAAAAGTTTGAGAAACTTGAATAACAGACTCACGGGTTTTTAATGTAGTAGCAGCAATCAAATGAAAAGTAGTTAATTTATCATACACTTGGTTATATGGGATCTTAGGCAATTTCCAAGCAGGTAAAGGGTCTGACTCTTGTTGTACATCTATTGCAGAATTTATAGGAAAAACATCAGATAGACTTACAAGATCTTGATCTTCATGTTCTCCTTGAATATTGGGACAATCTTCAAACTCTATAACTGGTACTGATAAGCAACTCTTCAATAGGACTTACAATATCAGCCTTCAACCTAAAACTACACACATCCACGATGACTTACAAATGGGAGGCTCGCCTCTTTTCCTGACTTATGAGGTATAAACTTATTTTGCAGATGAAGAAAGACAAATCATACACTTTGTATCAAGAAAAAAATATAGCAAAACATAATCTTGTAAGTTTTATTGATTTCCAAACTATGTTACATAGAGAAAAGGCTCTGATACCACTTCACATCAAGCTATGATAAAGCTATGATAGTATGATTTTATAGCTTCAAATAACCTTACAATAACCTCACACTTTAATCTTACAAACTTCAAACTCTATCTAGGCTAACTTTAGGCTTAAAATGCATTCCCAATTCTCCGATGTAGTGAATGAGTCTCAACATGTCTTTATATAGGAATGTGAGAGGCTTTTCAATGGATAGATAGGCAACCTAGAAACCAAGAACCAGTAACCTAGGTAAACAAGAAGATTCCCACTGAGAAAGTGGGATATAATAATTGAGTACATGCCACTCAATATGACACCTTTAGAAAGTGGGGAGGTCCACCATGCTTTCGAAATGACTAAAGTGGAGTCACCTCAAAACTTTATTAGATGGATGACAACAAGCCTGTCATCATAGCTTTACGAACTAAAATGGACTCTAGGGCTTTTTTCATTGTCGACAAGTGGAAGACTCTTCCCAATCTCCCCTTTCAGCAAAGTAGAGGTCACGAGTGTTCCTCCGGTACCAAAGTCTAGATACGAGAGGATGTTCCATCATTATCTGAATGAGATGCCTTTGAGATGGAGAAAGATAGTGATTTGGAATCTGAAGGAAGTGACCAAGTACAGGAGGATGAAAATTCATTGTATGATGGAGATAGATTCTTTTCCATAAATATTCATTTGGATTAGCATGATGTCCCTGTAGAGGATTAGTTCTAACATAATTGGATAATTTTACATACCAGGATTTTACAAATGATTAAAATATTTCTAACATGATCGGAGTTCTACAATAAGCGGAGGACTGTCAAATCTTACTAGGTAGATATTTCAAAGAAAATACTTTAAATGGTTAGCAATATACTCGCTATCTCCCGGGATGCTTGGCTTATTCCATGCATCATTTTCAATAGGATGTCCTTTGGGCCAAAGCTTAGAAAATTCAAACCTCCATAGTGTTTTTGGTTTTGGGACCAATTGTCTTAGCCGAATTCCCTCTATTGGAATATCATCTAGAGGATGTTCCACGTACCTTAAATGTCTCCATTACCATCAAAGTGCCAAAAACTATAGGTTCTTGTCTGGTATGAAATTATGTTGTAGGAATTTAAGGATAAACAAATTTGGATGCCACCTCTGTCATATTATAAGGTGATACAAAAATAATCCCTCTTGAGAGTAATAGATGTTGTGCTTCATATGACATCTCATTATCATTCCTCTTTAGAGATTCAAGGTAATTGTGAAAGGTAGAAGATTGCCGATGATTTCAAAAATTCATGGAACACTTGTGTAACATTTTCGCTTTTTGAATAATTTAATTCTCTCTTGGAAAATTCAGCTAGAGAATTATCTTTGCCTTTGATATACTCAATTTCAAAACTGAAATTATCAAACCACATTCCCCATCACCGAAGTTTGTTGAAAGTAGTTTTTTTGGTAGGATCTCCATTATTAAGTATGGCCTTCAAATCTTTTAAATCAGATCGCAAAATAAAATTCTCATTTTGTATAAAAATATAAAGGATTTTATAGCTTTCTTAGCGGCTAAAATTTCTTTATGAGCAAAATGATATTTCAGCTATGATCCTTAAAA
This sequence comes from Taxus wallichiana var. yunnanensis, assembly GCA_018340775.1. Taxonomy (NCBI): domain Eukaryota; kingdom Viridiplantae; phylum Streptophyta; class Pinopsida; order Cupressales; family Taxaceae; genus Taxus; species Taxus wallichiana. Next base: position 313,296,222 of record CM031233.1, read on the forward strand.
ATATCTAGATGTATATCTCCATATCTTTTCTTTTTCATTATCTATTTTTTATTTTAGCACATCTCCCCAATAATTTTCACTAGCATCGCTTTCTATTATCTTTAAGCCTTGTCTAGTTAGGGACATAGTGGGAAGCTTCGAACCTATGCTTTAATTCTTCTTACAACTTGGGTCATTTGTTCTAACCAAATGGGAGCATTCTTTTTCAATCTTCTATTAAGAAGTATCCTATCCGTAGAAATATTCTAATGAAAACCAGCAACATAATTGATAAAACCCATAAATCTTTGAAGTGAATCTTTCTAATATCTAATCTGGGAATTCTTGAATTTTTCAAACAATATGAGTGGAAAGTTCTTCCATTCGGATTAAAGACTACTCCATCAATCTTTCAGACAAAGATGGACTCTATCTTTGGTGAGTTATTTGATTTCTTGATAGTTTACATTGATGAAATATTAATATTCTCAAAATCTTCTTGTTTACCTAGGCTACCAGTTCCCGATTTCTCAAGAAAGTGGGGAGGTCAACCATGCTTTTGAAATGACTAAAGTGGAGTCACCTCAAAGCTTTATTAGATGGATGAAAACAAGCCTGTCATCATAGCTTTATAGACTAAAATGGACTCTAGGGCTATTGTCATTGTCCGATGAGCTAGAAGATTCTTCCCAATCCACCCTTTCAAAGAAAGTAGAGGTCACGAGTGTTCCTCTCATACCAAATTCTAGATACAAAGGATGTTCCATCATTATCCGAAATGAGATGCCTTTGAGATGGAAAAAGATAGTGATCTAGAATCTAAAGGAAGTGACCAGGTGCAGAAGGATGAACATTCATCAGTATGATGGAGATAGATTGTTTTCCATAACTATCCATTTGGCTTAGCATTATGTCCTTGAGAGGATTAGTCCTAACATAATAGGATATTTTTACATACCAGGATTTTACAATTGATTAAAATATTTCTAACAAAGATTAGGTTCTACAATAAGCAAAGGACTCATCAAAATCTTAGTAGGCGAGATATTTAGAAAGAAAATACTTAAAATGGTTAGTAATATACTGCTCTATCTCCTAGGATGCTTGGCCTCATTTCATGCATCATTTTCAATAGGATGTCCTTCGGGCCAAATCTTAGAAAATTCAAACCTCCATAGTGTTTTTGGTCTTGGGACCAATTGTCTTAGATGAATTCCTGTCGGAATATCATCTCGGAGGAGGTTCGACGTACCTTGAATGTCTCCATTGCCAATGTAAAGTGCAAAAACTATAGGTTCTTATGCAGTCTCGTATGAAATTCTCACAGAGGAATTTCGGGATCAACAAACTGGATGCCACCTCTCTCATATTATAAGGTGATACAAAAATTTCCTCTTGAGATTAAGAGATGTTGTGCTTCATATGACATCTCATTTTCATTCCTCTTTAGAGATTCAAGGTAATTGTGATAGGCGTAACATTTCCATATGGTTTCAACAAATTCATGGATCACCCGTAACATTTACGCTTCTTAAATAATTTAATTCTCTACTCGGAAAATGAGCTTGAGAATTATCTTTGCCTTTGATATACTCAATTTTAAAACTAAAATTTCCAAACCAAATTCCCCATCACTATAGTCTGTTAAAAGCGTTTTGTTGGCAGGATCTCCATTATTAAGTCTAGCCTTAAAATCTTTTAAATCAAAGCGCAGCTCCCCAATAATTTTCACTAGCATTAGTTTATATGATCTTTAAGCCTTGTCTAGGTAGGGACATAGCGGGAAGCTTCGAACTCGTGCTTTAATTCTTGTTATAGCTTGGGTCATTTTTTCCGACCATCCGGGAGCATTCTTTTTCAATCTTCTATTAAGAAGTATCCTATCTACAGCAATACTCTTATAAAAACTAGCAACATAATTGATACAACCCAGAAATATTTGAAGCTGAATATTTTCTTAGATCTGATCCGGGAATTCTTAAATTTTTGAAACAATGTGAGTGGAAAGTTCTTTCATTTAGATTGAAGACTGCTCCATCAATCTTTCAAAAAATATGGACTCTATCTTTGGTGAGTTAGTTGATTTCTTGATAGTTTACATTGATGAAATATTAATATTCTCAAAATCTTCTTGTTTACCTAGGTTACTGGTTCCTGTTTCTAAAGAAAGTTAGGAGGTCCACCATGCTTTCAAATGACTAAAGTGGAGTCACCTCAAAGCTTTATTAGATGGATGACAAAAATCCTGTCAACATAGCTTTATGGATTAAAATGGACTCTAGGGCTATTGTCATTGTCGATGAGTGGAAGATTCTTCCCAATCTACCCTTTCAAAAAGTAGAGGTCATGAGTGTTCCTATCATACAAAATTTTAGATACAGAGAATGTTCCATCATTATCAAAAATGAGATGCCTTCGAGATGGAAAAAGATAGTGATCTAGAATCTAAAGGAAGTGACCAGTGCGGGAGGATGAATATTTGTTGTATGATGGAGATAGATTCTTTTCCATAATTTTCCATTTGGATTAGCATTATGTCCCCGTAGTGGATTAGTCCTAACATAATATGATATTTTTACATACCAGGATTTTACAATTGATTAAAATATTTCTAACAAAGATCGGAGTTCTACAATAAGCAAAGGATTGTCGAAATCTTAGTAGGTAGATATTTAGAAATAAAATACTTAAAATGGTTAGCAATATACTACCTAACTCCCGGGATTCTTGGCCTATTCCTTGCATCATTTTCAATAGGATTTTGTTTGGGCCAAAGCTTAGAAAATTCAAAACTCCATAGTGTTTTTGGTCTTGGGACCAATTGTCTTAGTCGAATTACCTCCACTATAATATCATCTCGGAAGAGGTTCCACGTACCTTAAATGTCTCCATTGCCACTATAAAGTGTAAAAAACTATAGGTTCTTGTCTGGTATGAAATTCTATTGTAGGAATTTCAAGATCAACAAATCTAGATGCCACCTCTGTCATATTATAAGGTGATACAAAAATAATTCCTCTTGAGAGTAACAGATGTTGTGCTTCATATGACATCTCATTGTCATTCCTCTTTAGAGATTCAAGGTAATTGTGACAGGTAGAAGATTGCCAGATGGTTTCAGAAAATTCATGGATCACCTGTGTAACATTTACACTTTTTGAATAATTTAATTCTCTACTGGAAAAATCAGCTAGAGAATTATCTTTGCCTTTGATATACTCAATTTCAAAACTGAAATTTCCAAACCACATTCCCCATCACAAGTCTATAGAAAGTAGTTTTGTTGGCGGGAACTCCATTATTAAGTTTGGCCTTAAAATCTTGTAAATCAAAGCACGAATAAAATGCTCATTCTCGTATAAAAAAATAAAAAGGATTTTTTCTTTTGACCTTTAGAAAGTGTGGAGGTCAAAGGAAAGCATTATGAAAATGAATTCCCAAAGAAAGATACAGAGAAAGGTAAATCAAAAATAAATATGCTTACTGTAAAAGGCATAAAAGATCAAGATTACTATTTAATCTCTGATTCTGATTGCTATTCATCTGATGTGTCATATATATCTTCAGAAGAATATTTTCAAGTGAATATTATAGAACATACTGAGTTAGATTCAGATAGTACAGAGTCTGGTTATGATTCATTTCCCTCTTTTGTAAATATGATTGCTAGTTTTCCTCATCCTCTCATGCCTGTGTCTTATGAAGTCATATTTAAGAAATTAGAACTAAGGAAAAGTGAATTTGAAGATTTTCCCCTATGGGATACTCGCTAAGAATACTTTTCTCTCACAAAAATTCAAAGAGTTAGAAAGAAAATATACAATTCAAGTCAGAGCTGAAAATGAAGCTCGTGAGAGAAAGGAAGAAGAGGAAGAAAAACAAAAATGGTCTCTTCATCAAAATTCATCACCTACTTCAAGGCCTCCTATACAAGGATGTATTCACAAAGACAAACTCCCTACAAAGGAAAAGTTCATGGCGGAGGAGGAAGAAACTCTCCACCTAGAAGAAGCTTTCCATTCTTATTTCTAGAAGAGGATTTGGACAATGAATTTTAGGTAACTACTCCTAGTATAGATATTGTTATTCAAGTACCTAAAATAATGAGATTGTGGAGGAGAAATAGAATATAGTTCTTACAAAAGGTGATTGTTAAAGCTACAAATGAATAAAAGAGACTAGTCGAAGAAGAAAATAGGGAGAAGAAAGAAGTTGAAGGTGATGAACAGCTTTCTTAAACAAGCCTATAGGAAAATAGTACACCAAGATGCAAAGGAAACAGTCCCAACAGAAGAATTCAATACAAAGTATGTACTATAAAAGGAGCTCAAAATCCCTTTATTACTATCAATATCTACATTCCCAATATCAAGTCCTTATTCTATAGATGTTATGATAGATATAGGAGAAGATATAAGCTCGCTTTAGAACTAGAGACATACCCTTCATTGTTGGACTCAAACATATTTAAAAATAAATTTTGATAAGAGAGAAGTAATTTATAGATATACAACATATGTGCCTATTCGGATAGAAGTATATGAAATAACACTACATTTTTATCAACATGATATGCTCTCATATGATTTCTTGATATGAGTAGATGCTTTACTGAGGAATGTTGCACTTTCAACGTAAATAAAGATTTTATATCTTTATTCAATCCCGATGTCCAGATATCTAGAATGTATTCATTCGTAACCATCATTCCTCTACTGAGCAAATGAAAGAATCCAATAATGAATGGATTCATAAATCTATAGCCTTATATAAAGGTAATATCGATAACATTGTTGCAAAGATCAAGAAATATCTTTTCTCTGATAATCCTCATATTTTTATTGAAAGAAAAACCATTATTGTTCACTAGACTTGTAGTTTCGAAAAAGATGACAAAGGGAATGATATCATTCCAAGATTTAAAGCCCATCATAAAGGCATGATCCCTTATGAGAGAAAGGAATGTCATGAAGAAATTAAAAAAGCTAATCCAAGGAGGTTTCATCAAAGAATCTAACTCCCCCTGGGCATGTGCATATTTTTATGTGAATAAGAGAAGCAAACAAATTCACCAAAAGAAAAGACTACTTGTTGATTACAAGCCTTTGAATAAGTTTATGAAAGCTTTCCAACATCCTATTCCTACTAAGGATGATCTCACTATCCATAATCAAAGGATCAAAAGTATATGGCAAGTTTGATCTAAAGACTAGCTTTTGGCAAATATTTTTGAAACCAGAGGATACCTACAAAACAACTTTTGTAGTTCCTGGAGGACAATATGAGTGGAAAGTTCTTCCATTTGGATTGAAGACTACTCCATCAATCTTTCATAAAAAGATGGACTCTATCTTTGGTGAGTTAGCGATTTCTTGATAGTTTACATTGATGACATATTAATATTCTCTAAATCTCTTAAAGAGCATATTGATCTAGAGAAATTATATGAAACAATCTACAAGAACGGTTTATGTTTATCTCCAACAAAAATGGATATTTTCAAAGCTGAAATGGATTTCTTGGGGATTAGAATTATAGATGGATGCATTGAAATGTAGTCTCATATTGTTTCAAAATTCAAGAATTCCTGATCGATCTCGAAAAGATTTAGCTTCAAATATTTTTGGGTTGTATCAATTATGTTGCTAGCTTTTATAAGAATATTGTTGCAGATAGGATACTTCTTAATAGAATATTGAAAAATAATGCTCCCATCCGGTCGTAACAAATGACCCAAGTCAGTAAGAAGAATTAAAGCACAATTTCAAAAGCTTCCCATGCTATGTTATGACCCTACCGGATAAGGCTTAAAGATCATAGAAATTGATGCTAGTGAAAATTATTGGGGAGCCAAATGTGCTAAAAGAAAAAATGGATAATGAAAAAGAAAATATATGTAGATATACATATGGATATTTTCAAGGATTAGAGCTAAAATATCATTATGCTCATAAAGAAATTTTAGTCGCTAAGAAAGCTATAAAAGCCATTTTATTTTTATACAAAATGAGCATTTTATTCTGCGCTCTGATTTAAAATATTTAAAGGCCGACTTAATAATGGAGATCCTTCCAACAAAACCACTTTCTACAAACTTCAGCGACGGGGAATGTGGTTTGACAATTTCAGTTTTGAAATTGAGTATATCAAAGGCAAAGATAATTCTCTAGCTTAGTTTGCCATTAGAGAATTAAATTACTCAAAAAGTGTAAATGTTACATAGGTGATCCATTAATTTGTTGAAACTATCCGCAATATTCTACCTATCACAATTACCTTGAATCTCTAAAGAGGAATGACAATGAGATGTCATATGAAGCACAACATCTCTTACTCTCAAGAGGATTTATTTTTGTATCACCTTATAATATGATAGAGGTGGCATCCAGATTTGTTGATCCTGAAATTCCTACAACAGAATTTCATACCAGACAAGAACCTATAGTTTTTTGCACTTTACAGTGGCAATGGAGACATTCAAGGTACGTGGAACCTCCTCCAGATGATATTCCAGTGGAGGTAATTCGACTAAGACAATTGGTCCCAAGACCAAAAACACTATGGAGGTGTGAATTTTCTAAGCTTTGGCCCGAAGGACATCCCATTGAAAATGATGCATGGAATAGGCCGAGCCTTCCAGGAGACAGGCAGTATATTGCTAATCATTTTAAGTATTTTCTTTCTAAATAACGCCTACTAAGATTTTTGACAATCCTCTCGCTTAATGTAGAACCAAATATTGTTAGAAATATTTTAATCAATTGTAAAATCCCTAGTATGTAAAAATATCCTATTATATTAGGACTAATCCTATATAGGGACATCATGCTCATCCAAATGGATAGTTATGGAAAAGAATCTATCTCCATCATATAATGAATGTTCATCCTCCTGCACCTGGTCACTTCCTTCATATTTCATATCACTATCTTTTTCCATCTCGAAGGTATCTCATTTCGGGTAATGATGGAACATCCTCTCGTATCTAGACTTTGGTATGATAGGAACACTCGTGACCTCTACTTTGCTTAAAGGGTAGATTGGGAAGAATCTTACAACTCGTTAGACAATGAAAATAGCCCTAGAGTCCATTTTAGTCCATAAAGCTATGATGATAGGCTTGTTTTCATCCATCTAATAAAGCTTTGAGGTGACTCCACTTTAGTCATTTTAAAAGCATGGTGGACCTCCCCACTTTTAAAAGGTGTCATAGTGAGTGGCATGTACTCAATTGTTGTATCCCACTTTCTCGGTGGGAATCTTCTTGTTTACCTAAGTTACCGGTTCCTGGTTTCTAGGTTTCCCATCTATCCGGTGAAAAACCTCTTACATTCCTATATAAATGCATGCTGAGACTCATTCACTACATCGGAGAATTGGGAAAGAATTTTAAGCCTAAAGTTAGCCTAGATAGAGTTTGAAGTTTTTAATCTTAAAGTGTGAGGTTATTCTAAGGTTGTTTTAAGCTATAAAATCATACTATCATAGCTTTATCGAAAAGAAGAAAATTTATACCAACTTTCTTTATCTCGCATGAGAGGATGAGAAAACTAGCAATCATATTTACAAAAGAGGGAAATGAATCATAACCAGACTTTGTACTAGCTGAATTTAAATCAATATGTTCTATAATATTCACTTGAAAATATTCTTCTAAAGATATATTTAAGAAATTAGAACTAAGGAAAAGTGAATTTGAAGATTGTCTCCCATAGGATACTATTAAGAAGACTTTTCTCTCGCAAAAGTCGAGAGAGTTAGAAAGAAAATATACAATTCAAGTCAGAGCTGAAAATGAAGCTTGGGAGAGAAAGGAAGAAGAGGAAGAAAACCAAAAATGGTCTCTTCATCAAAATTCATCACCTACTTCAAGGCCTCCTATACAGGGACATATTCATCAAAGAAAAACTCCCTACAGAGGAAGAGGTCATGGTAGAGGAGGAAGAAACTCTCCACCTAGAAGAAGCTTTCCATTTCTATTTCCGTAAGAGGATTTGGACAAATGAATTTTAGGTAACTACTCCTAGTACGAGATATTGTTATTCAAGTACCTAAAATAATGAGATTGTGGAGGAGAAATAGAATAGAGTTCTTACAAAAGGTGATTGCTAAAGCTACAAATGAATACAAGAGACTAGTCGAAGAAGAAAATAGGGAGAAGAAAGAAGCTCAAGGTGATGAACAGCTTTCTTAAACAAGCCTATAGGAAAATACTGCACCAAGATGCGAGAAAATAGTCCCAACAAAAGAATTCAATACAGAGGTATGTACTGTAAAAGAAACTCAAAATCCCTTTATTACTATCAATATCTACATTCCCAATATCAAGTCGTATTCTATAGATGTTAAGATAGATATAGAGCACACATAAGTTTTCTTAGAACCAAAGCCATACCTCTAGATTGTTAGACCGAAACATATTTAAAAATAAATTTTATAAGAGAGAAGTAATTTCTAGATATACAACATATGTGCCTGTTAAGATAGAAGGATATGAAAGAACACTATAGTTTTATCAGCATGATATTCTCTCATATGATTTCTTGATAGGAGTAGATGATTTATAGGAATGTGGCACTTTCTACTTAAATAAAGATTGTATATCTTTATTCAATCCCGATGTTCGATCTCCGAATGTATTCACTCGTAACCATCATTCCTATACTAGATAAAATGAAAGAATCCAATAATGAATGGATTCATAAATCTAAAGCATTATGTAAAGGTAATATTGATGACAATGTTGCAAAGATCAAGAAATATCTTTTCTTTGATAATCCTCATATTTTTATTGAAAGAAAAAAGCATTATTGTTCACTAGATTTGCAGTTTCAAAAAGATGACAAAGGGAATGATATCATTCCAAGATTTAAATCCCATAATAAAGGCATGATTCCTTCTAAGAGAAAGGAATGTCATGAAGAAATTAAATATATAATCCAAGGAGGTTTCATCAAAGAATCTAACTCCCCTTGGGCATGTGCAACTTTTTATGTGAATAAGAGAAGCGAACAGATTCACCTAAAGAAAAGACTTGTTGATTACAAGCCTTTGAATAAGTTTGTGAAAGTTGTCCAACATCCTATTCCTACTAAGGATGATCTCGCTATCCAAAATCAAAGGATCAAAAGTATACAGCAAGTTTGATCTAATGAGTGGCTTTTGAAAATATTTTTGAAACCAGAGGATACCTACAAAACAACTTTTGTAGTTCCCGGAGGACAATATAAGTGGAAAGTTCTTCCATTCGGATTGAAGACTCGCTCCATCAATATTTTAGAAAAAGATGGATTCTATCTTTAGAGAGTTAGCTGATTTCTTGATAGTTTATTGATAACATATTAATATTCTCTAAATCTCCCAAAGAGCATATTGATCATCTAGAGAAATTCTATGAAATAGTCTACAAGAATGGTTTATGTTTATCTCTAACAAAAATGGAAATTTTCAAAGATGAAATGGATTTCTTAGGGATTAGAATTAGAGGTGGATCCATTGAAATGCAATCTCATATTGTTTCAAAATTCAAGAATTCCCATATTAGATCTCGAGAAAATATTCACTTCAAAGATTTCTTGGTTGTATCATTATGTTGTTGGTTTTTATAAGAATATTGCTATAGATTGGATACTTTAATAAAGAGTGAAAAATAATGCTCCCACTGGTTAGAACAAATGACCCAAGCTATAAGAAGAATTAAAGCATAGGTTCGAAGCTTCCCGCTATGTCCCTTCCTCGACAAGGCTTAAATATCATAGAAATTGATGCTAGTGAAAATTATTGGGGAGTTGTGCTAAAACGAAAAAGGATAACGAAAAGAAAAGATATGCGTAGATATACATCTAGATCTTTTCAAGGATCGAGCTGAAATATCATTCTACTCATAAAGAAATTTTAGCCGCTAAGAAAGCTTTAAGAGCCTTTTTATTTTTATATACGTAATGAGCATTTTATTCTCAGCTCTTATTTAAAAGATTTTAAGGCCGACTTAATAATGGAGATCCTCGCCAACAAAAATGCTTTCAACAGACTTCAATGATGGGGAATGTGGTTTGGAAATTTTAGTTTTGAAATTGAGTATATTAAAGGAAAAGAAAATTCTCTATCTGATTTTTCCAAGAGAATTAAATTATTCAAAAAGCGTAAATGTTACATAGGTGATCCATGAATTTGTTGAAATCATCTGGCAATCTTCTACCTATCACAACTACCTTGAATCTCAAAAGAGGAATGACAATGAGATGTCATATAAAGCACAAAATCTATTACTCTCAAGAGGAATTATTTCGTATCACCTTATAATATGACAGAGGTGGCATCAAGATTGGTTGATCCTTAAATTCCTACAACATAATTTCATACTGCAAAGAACCTATAGTTTTTGCACTTTACAGTGGCAATGGAGACATTCAAGGTATGTGGAACCTCCTCCAGATGATATTCTAGTAGAGGGAATTCAGCTAAGACAATTGGTCCCAAGACCAAAAACACTATGGATGTTTGAATTTTCTAAGCTTTGGCCCGAAGTACATCCTATTAAAAATGATACATGGAATAGGCCAAGCATCCCAGGAGAGGCAGCAAGATATTGCTAACCATTTTAAGTATTTTATTTCTAAATATCTCACTACTAAGATTTTTGACAGTCCTCTCCGCTTATTGTAGAACCCGATACATCTTAGAAATATTTTAATCAATTTTAAAATCCTTGGTATGTAAAAATATCCTATTATGTTAGGAATAATCCTCTCTGGGGACATCATGCTAATCCAAATGGATAGTTACGGAAATTTTAAGGTTGTTTGAAGCTATAAAATCATACTATCATAGCTTTATCATAGTTTGGTGTGAAGTGGTATCGAGCCTCGTCTATATGTAACAGAGTTTTGAAATCAATAAAACTTGCAAGATTCTGTTTTGCTATATTTTGGTCTTACCAATTTTCTTGGCCAAATTACCTCTCTTGAAATCATCTGGAGGAGGTTCCACGTACCTTGAATGTCTCCATTGCCACACGTAAAGTGCCAAAACTATAGGTTCTTCTCTCGTATGAAATTTTGTTGTAGGAATTTCAGGATCAACAAATATTGATGCCACCTCTTCATATTATAAGGTGATACATAAATAATTCCTTTTGAGAGTAACAGATGTTGTGCTTAATATGACATCTCATTCTCATTCCTATTTAGAGATTCAAGGTAATTGTGATGGTAGAAGATTTCTAGATGGTTTCAAAAATTCATGGATCACCTATGTAACATTAACACTTTTTGGATAATTTAATTATCTACTAGAAAAATCAGCTAGAGAATTATCTTTTCCTTTGATATACTCAATTTCAAAACTGAAATTGTCAAACCACATTCCCCATCGCTGAAGTCTGTTGAAAGCAATTTTTTTGGCAGGATCTTGATTATTAAGTCTGGCCTTAAAATCTTTTAAATCGAGCACGTAATAAAATACTCATTCTGTATAAAAATAAAAAGGATTTTATATATTTCTTAGTGGGTAAAATTTCTTTATGAGCAGAATGATATTTCAGCTCTGATCTTTGAAAAGATCTAGATATATATCTGCATATCTTTTCTTTTCCATTATCTATTTTTTCTTTTAGCACATCTCCCCAATAATTTTCACTAGCATCATTTTCTATGATATTTAAGCCTTGTCTAGGCAGGGACATAAATGCGGGAAGCTTCAACTTCATGCTTTAATTCTTCTTATAGCTTGGGTCATTTGTTCTGACCAGCTGGGAGCATTCTTTTTCAATCTTCTATTAAGACATATCCTATCTGCAACAATATTCTTATGAAAACCAGCAACATAATTGATCTGACCCAAAAATATTTGAAGTGAATATTTTCTCGAGATCTGATCCGGGAATTATTGAATTTTTGAAACAATATGAGACTGAATTTTAATGGATCCATCTCTAATTCTAATCCCTAGAAATCCATTTCATCTTTGAAAATATCCATTTTTGTTGGAGATAAACATAAACCGTTCTTGTAGACTATTTCATAGAATTTCTCTAGATGATCAATATGCTCTTTAGGAGATTTAGAGAATATTAATATGTCATCAATGTAAACTATCAAGAAATCTACTAACTCACCAAAGATAGAGTCCATATTTTTCTGAAAGATTTATGGAGCGAGTCTTCAATCCGAATGGAAGAACTTTCCACTCATATTGTTCTCCAGAACTACAAAAGTTGTTTTGTAGGTATCCTCTGGTTTCAAGAATATTTTCCAAAATCCACTCTTTAGATCAAACTTGTATAATTTTTATCCTTTGATTATGGATAGAAAATCATCCTTAGCAGGAATAGGATGTTGAAAGCTTTCACAAACTTATTCAAAGGCTTGTAATCAATAACAAGTATTTTCTTTTAGTGAATTTGTTCGCTTCTCTTATTTACATAAAAAGTTGCACATACCCTTGGGAGTTAGATTCTTTGATGAAACTTCCTTGGATCAGCTTTCTAATTTCTTCATGACATTCCTTTCTCTCATAAGGGATCATGTATTTATGATGGGCTTTAAATCTTGGAATGATATCATTCCCTTTGTCATTTTTCCTGAAACCGCAAATCTAGTGAACAATAATGCTTTTTTCTTTCAATAAAAATATGAGGATTATCAAAGCAAATATCTTTCTTGATCTTTGCAACAATGTCATTAATATTACCTTTACATAAGGCTATAGATTTATGAATCCATTCATGATTGGATTCTTTCTTTTCTCTCGGTAGAGGAATGATGGTTCTAAATGAATACTTTCTAGGATCTCAACATCGATTGAATAAAGATATTAAATCTTTATTTAAGCTAAAAGTGCCACATTCATGTAAAGCATCTACTCTATCAAGCAATCATATGAGAGCATATCATGCTTTGATAAAACGTAGTGTTCTTTCATATCCTTCTATCCTAATAGGCACATATGATGTATATCTAGAAATTACTTCTTTCTTATCAAAATTTATTTTTAAATATGTTTCAGTCCAACAATCTGGAGGTATGGCTCTGGTTCTAAGAAAACTTATATCTACTCCTGTATCTATCATTGCATCTATAAAATAAGGCTTGATATTTGGAATGCAGATATTGATAGTAATAAAAGGATTTTGAGCTCCTTTTATAAGACATGCCTCTGTATTGAATTCTTCTATTGGGAGTGTTTCCTCTACATCTTGGTGTAGTATTTTCCATAGGCTTCTTCTAGAAACTATTCATCACCTTTAGCTTATTTCTTCTCCCTATTTTCTTCTTTAACTAGTCTCTTGTATTCATTTGTAGCTTTAGCAATCACCTTTTGTAAGAACTCTATTCTATTTCTCCTCCACAATCTCATTGTTTTACGTCTTCCTTAGAACTCCATCAGAAAGGAGATATATCTTCTGCTCTTAGATTATTAAATTCTAAATTTGATGATGTTAATACCCATATAAAGAAAATTGAAAAACACCTGAAGAATACTTCTAGATATGTATCTACTTGTCCTGATATTCCTAAGATTGTGTCTAAGGAAATAATTGATGTTGTTCAACCCCTCATTAGCCAGTCTGAGGATACTAGAAAATATATTGCTTCCAAATTAGGTACTAACCATAAGATTGTACAAAATAGTCTGCATCAATTGCATGATTCTACTATTGAGTTAAGTCACATAGTTGATCAAGTGCAAGATAATGTAAGTCCTGTTCTTGAGATAGCCCCACAAATAGAAAAAAATTTGGACAATACAAAAAAATCCAGAAGAGATAGAACCAGATTGGTCCCATAAAGTGTCCTGGACGGAAGTTGCCAATTCTTCCGGATCTATGACCCGTCATAAGACTGTTCTACTGCAACATAGTCCTTTGTTCATCACAGATAAAAATATTCCGATAAAGGATCAATCAATATGGCTAAGCTTCTTCCGAAGAAGTCGATAGTATGGTTTTGATGGAGGAAACTTCAAGAGCTTCAACATCTGAGCCTCTTCATCATACTGCAAGAACTCAAACCTTGCAGCCCAACTGGTATAAGCTAGATTGTTCTACTTCGAGAGAAAGTGAAGGAGTTAATACATGGAATTATAGGATGGGAAAATTCTCAACTTTTGTTATATAAGAAAGATCCTAGAACTATAGCCGAGGTCATTGAAATGTCTTTTTGGTATAGTAAAATAATGGTGGGATGCTCATACACACCAAGAAGAAATTTTGACCGGTGGTTATGCTTCATTGACCGTAGCTCTCATTCATTAATTTCTAGGAGTTATTGATAATGATAATTTTAAGAGTACTTCTTTATTCTTAAGAGCCGATTATGTGACATGAGTAGGATTAAAGAGTATCAAGAAGTTATGAAAAATTTATATTATAACTCTGCAATATCAATGATCCTACTATGAGACTCCGCTATATAGAATCTTTTCCCGCATTCTTTACAAATGAGAATATAAGAAAGCTCTGCATGGAAGGAGTACAAAAGAATTAATTCTTGGAGCTCTCAATCAGATTATAGATGAGACGAATGCTCATGCCTGGCAAGAGAAACAAGACCGCAAAGAAGCCGCTAAGACCCAAAAATCCTTAGGAATCAAGTTTTTTTAGTCACTTGACCTTGACCCATTTGGTTGCTGCCCCAAACACCAGTTTAAGCATAAGAAATCCTATAAAGAGTGTTCATATTTTTCAAAGGGGAAGGGTCAAGATAACAAGATAAGCATAAAGAATAGTATAAGCATAAAGAAAGGCATAAGAAAAGGTTTAGGGAGAAATATTTCAAAAAAAGAAATACATTGGAAAAAGAAGAAAATTCATACCTAATTTTTTTATTTGTAAAGGAAATCATTATGCAAATGAATGCCCAAAGAAAGATACAGATAAAGGAAAAGAAAAATAAATACACTTTCTACAAAAGGCATAACAGATCAAGATTACTGTTTTTAATCTCTGATTCTAATTTCTAATGTGTCATATTTATCTTAAGAAAAATATTTTCAAGTGAATATTATAGAACATACCGAGTCGATTCGTATAGTAAGGAGTCTAGGTTATGATTCATTTCCCTCTTTTCTAAATATGATTGCTAGTTTTCCTCATCCTCTCATGCCTGTGTCTTCAAGTCATATTTAAGCAATTAGAACTAAGTAAAATTGAATTTGAATATTGTCCCCCATGGGATACTGCTAAGAAGACTTTTCTCTCGTAAAAATTCAAAGAGTTAGAAATAAAATATACAATTCAAGTCAGAGCTGAAAATGAAGCCAGAGAGAGAAAGGAAGAAGAGGAAGAAAAATAAAAATGGTCTCTTCAACAAAGGTCATCACCTACTTCAAGGCCTCCTATACAAGGACGTATTCGTCAAAGACAAACTCCCTACAGAGGAAGAGGTCATGGCAGAGGAGGAAGACACTCTCCACCTAGAAGAAGCTTTCCATTCCTATTTCTAGAAGAAGATCTAGACAATGAATTTTAGGTAACTACTCTAGTACATATATTGTTATTCTAGTACCTAAAACAATGAGATTGTGGAGGAGAAATATAATAGAGTTCTTACAAAAGGTGATTGTTAAAGCTACAAATGAATACAAGAGACTAGTTTAAGAAGAAAATTGGGAGAAGAAAGAAGTTGAATGTGATGAATAGTTTCTAGAAGAATCCTATCAGCAAATACTGCACCAAGATGTAGAGGAAACAAATCCCAATGAAGAATTCAATATAGAGGTATGTACTATAAAAGGAGCTCAAAATCCCTTTATTACTATCAATATCTAGTTTCCCAATATCAAGTCGTATTCTATAGATGCTATGATAGATACGAGAAGTATATATAAGCCTCGCTTAGAACCAAAGCCATACCTCCAAATTTTTGGACTGAAACATATTTAAAAATAAATTTTGATAAGAAAGAAGTAATTTATAGATATATAGCATATGTGCCTATCAGGATAGAAGGATATGAAAGAACACTATAGTTTTATTAGCGTGATATGCTTTCATATGATTGCTTGATAGGAGTAGATGCTTTACAAGAATGTGGCACTTTCAGCTTAAATAAAGATTTTATATCTTTATTCAATCTTGATGTTCAGATCCCTAGAAATTATTCATTCAGAACCATCATTCCTCTACCAGAGAAAAAGAAAGAATCCAATCATGAATGGATTCATAAATCTATAGCCTTATGTAAAGGTAATATTGATGACATTGTTTCAAAGATCAAGAAATATCTTTGCTTTGATAATCCTCATATTTTTATTGAAAGAAAAAGCATTATTGTTCACTAGATTTGCAATTTTAGAAAGATGACAAAGGGAATGATATCATTCCAAGATTTAAAGCCCATCATAAAGGCATGTTCCTTCTAAGAGAAAGGAATGTCATGAAGAAATTAAAAAGCTAATCCAAGGAGGTTTCATCAAAGAATCTAACTCCCCTTGGGCATGTGCATATTTTTATGTGAATAAGAGAAGCGAACAAATTTACTAAAAGAAAATACTTGTTGTTGATTACAAGCCTTTGAATAAGTTTGTGAAAGTTGTCTAGCATCCTGCTCCTTCTAAGGATAATCTGTTATCCATAATCAAAGGATCAAAAGTATACAACAAGTTTGATCGAAGAGTGGATTTTGGAAAATATTCTTGAAACCAGAGGATACCTATAAAATAGCTTTTGTAGTTCCTAGAGGACAATATGAGTGGAAAGTTCTTCCATTCAAATTGAAGACTACTCCATCAATCTTGTAGAAAAAGATGGACTCTATCTTTTGTGAGTTAGCTGATTTGTTGGAACTTAGGGAAATGTTTGAAGAACCTAGGGGTGAAATACAAGAAAATTAGATGAAATTATTAGAAGAAATAAATTTAATTAATTTTTTATTTATCTCGGCATAGGGAGCTTCATACGTTGGGGAAACGTGATTATCTTGCGAGCTTTCATTCTTTCGAGGAAACCTTCAGCAAGGATAGGGCTTATCTTGACATTACCCTTGAGTTGACTAGACTAGCATATGTGGCATAGATTCCCATGATTACATTAGATCATAGTTTATTGATAGCTTTGGCCGAGTGATGGCACATCGAGAGTCGGCTCTTTCACTTCATTATCAAGAGATGACCATTACACTAGAGAACATGTGGCATATTCTCGTGTTCTTATCCATGGCTTATTGATAGAGTATGACGGGGATGTCACTCATGTTATAGAGTTTTTGTAGAGATGTTTGGACTCTAGGACATACCCCCGGAAGGGTATGGCTATGCAATTACATGATTCTTTCAAGATCAATGGCTATCTTGCATAGTTGTATATTTGATGGCTCTTTTTAGCGGCATTATACTTCTTGAAAAGACAACTAATTCCTTTCCACTAGTCTTTATTGGTGTGATTCTTGGATTGATTAGTGGAGAGATATATTGCTAGGGATAGTATATCCTTACACACTTATACTTGGGATATGTATCTTATTACCTACCACAAACATAATTCCATGGGGCCATCCACATTATTAAAAATATGGGTTGCGACCATATTGTCATTGGTCACCCTCCATTTGTTATTAGAGTTCAAGCTCCAGATGATATTCGATGATGGGATGGGCACTGATTGGTGATGAAATTTGGGGCCATATCAGAGAAAAAAAATTATATCATTGTACTTTTGATGAGCAACGGTTACGCTTGATTACATGGCACCCTTTATAGGGCCTATAAATGGCCTGAGGATGCTTCGAGATGTGAGTGTAACAACATTGGAACACTTCTTTGTTGGAAATCATGACTACATTATAGAGTGGTACATGATAGATCACGTGTAACAATATTTTGGT
The DNA here is from genome assembly GCA_018340775.1 of Taxus wallichiana var. yunnanensis. NCBI lineage: Eukaryota > Viridiplantae > Streptophyta > Pinopsida > Cupressales > Taxaceae > Taxus > Taxus wallichiana. The sequence goes on from CM031233.1 coordinate 313,314,023, forward strand.
CATGTACAGGGGATCTCAGTGTGATGACATGCGGTATGTTCACCTCTCTAGAGATACTTTTGAAATCAACCCTCTTATCAAACCACACTAATCTAGAGATATCTTTGAGAAGATGGTACCCTAGCCATGGGTACCATTACAACATATTTTTGATCCAAGGGAGACATCATATTAATATGCATAGCATATTATAGTTCTTCTATGGAGATTAACGGTCCCATAGGACGTTATTGATGTAGGAGTTGTGGCAGCTGTAGAGGGATTACATGGGAGAGAATGTAGAGCTAGAGCTCAGAAGCTAGTGCAATAGGATATCTAGGATCGGTGACAAGGACAAGATAAGGGATAAGGATGGGCCCTGACACAACAACAGATCCTAATGTAGCCTCACTCATTTTTTAGCAGGTTGCTCCTTAGGTACAGATGCCACAGATACGTATTTAGATACCATGTGTTCCTTTGTCTCCACCACACATGGTTAGTTCCCCAAAGATTCCACCTAGGGATGGGAAATAGAGGTGGAGATGAATATGGATGGGATCCCAAAAATAGATGGGATGGAGGAGGTGGACCCGTAGGTGGAGTTAGAGGTAGAGATGGATGGGGTACACAAATCACACAACCCATCGTGGGGGGTGGAGAGAGGACTATAGACACCGTCACCTCCCAGGAAGATCATTCAAATTGATGGAGATTCATCCATTTTACAGAAGGTGACTAGTTAGTGAGATCATTTTCAAATTGAAAGAGATCAACTAGCAATAGAGTGGATATAGTTAGTTTCATAGCATACTCACTCTCGGACATATGTGGTGAGACTTACCACAGAGGTTACTGTTCTCAGACATGTGGCCACAATAGTGGGTATACCAGATGTATTCTTTGATTTAGCCACAGTGAGTGGTGAGGCTACTTATTACAGGGATCTATACCATGCAGTTGTCCCAGAGGGATAACGACCAATTCCATTTAGTCAGTTTTTTATGATTCAGTTTAGATCTAAATCACAAACGACATCTCAATCAGCCGAGATCTATACAGGGGTCCCTCAATACAATAGGCACCACCACCTAGGCGAGGTAGTCTAGGGGTAGGAAAGAGCTGGGGATGACTTGATTATTGATTATGTACTTATAGATGATGTATTTTTTATGTACACCTCATTATGAAGGCACATTTTTGATACAATGTATATGTATTGTTTTTTATCATGCCTCATGATGAAGGCACCGTTTTTACCCATGTCTATGATGGAATTTTTGTATCTGATATGTATCAAGACACATGATTTTGTACATGGACATTTATTATAATGATATATGATGATGATGGACCATTTTGATGTATCACATTTTGTTTATGAGATAACATGTGTAATCCATATTTTTATGATGGTCTATGTTTATATCACATGTTTGTTTTATTATGATATATAATTTGATGATATCACATTACATGTTGATGAGATACTTTGTTTAGACCATTTTTTATTTTTGTTATTACTGTGGGGGATAGATTTTTATATTCACAACCCCTCTTTCCCCATGTATGATACAGTATTGATGATTAGCTTAGCATACATGTTTGATGTACACTTAGTATTTTTGATATATGATGTATAGATGTGATGATAGATGATATTGATGATGAGATGATAGCAAAAATGTACAATAAAACAACAAGCACAAACTAATCAAATCTAATCTAATCACAACAATTATATACAAGTATGTAAGATAAAATGAACTCACTGAAACTCATGACAGATTAAAGTGACACTCAATCTAAGTAAATAAATGAATCCAATTTACATCACACAACACAAAACAAAAATTCAATCAAAGCTATGTACAAAACAACAACGAAAGTAAATAAACTACAACTTTTTTTTTGTGGGACAATTTTGAAACATTTTACGTTGTTTTTGGTAATATCTCGAGACAACGTTCTATATTTTTTTAGTTTTCTACAAAGCATATTTTAATTTTTAGGTATTTTCAAAAATGTATACGCATGTTTTTATGTGTTTCAAAAGTTTCCTGTAGTTACATGTAAGGAAACGAAGAAACGTGGATGCCCCTAGTGTTAGATGGGATGTACAAGGACATAATGCCATGCATATGTTCAATAATTGAAGATGCAAAGTTTTCCCCAGCGTGAGATGGGAATATAAAAATTCAAACCCTTTACACCAAAATTGGATTAACCAAATCAAGGCCAAAATGGATAGGCTCAAAAGTATCTCAAAGACATGAAAGGACTAGCCTAGGATAAAGCCATCATAATCCTACATTTTTTATATTCTTGTGAACAACAGACCCTCTAATGGAACCAAAAATTCGTTTTCAACAAATTTCTTGTCCAAAATGCCACAATTGTGTGGATTTCACACTTGGATGCATTGATTTCTCTTTTTCTTTTTTTTTCTATACTTTTTTATTTTTATTTTTTTGTTGTTTGAGGAATCCCATACTCAAGCATAGAACTTCTTGAGATATATATCATTCATGGGATCCTTGAGTTCATCACCATCTGAGTAGGAAAGCTTGTATGCGCTCGAACCAAATATAGTGGCCATAATGTATGGCCCTAACTAGTTTAGATTGAACTTTCCTTCTTATCATAGTACTTTGTTGTAAAAACCTTAAAATATGAAACTTGAAATAGAAGGAATTTATTTTTTTGAAACAAAATTATGACATTCCTCTTCATTTATAATTATATTACTAGCTACAACTAGTCAATGGAGCGAGACAAAGTTAATCAACAATGAACAAACATTCCTCTGCATAATTTAATCAAGTAACTAGTTGAGGCTAGTTTATGTAACATGTCATAATTATTTAATCCATCCTATAATGTTGTGATAAAACATGTGCATATGTAAGGGTTAAGTATCCTTGATCTCCACAATCACCCTTAAATATTTGTTTAATGTTCATAATTAGCCTTGTTGGTTTTATCGCATTGCGGTAGTGAGAACTTGTGACTGATCCTCTAGTGTCTACCTAGGGTCACGTAGTAACCCCATCATGTATCCTACACTTCAGGATTTAAGAATCATAGTGATTATATAATGTACCTAGTAATTACATCACTTTGGCCAAAGTTTCTAGTTATACTATATATGCTTAGTATAGACAAGTACACAACCCATCTAAACTTGTCTTCCCATCACCTCACTATTGTCTCATCATAGTTATTTGGATTTATTAATCTTGAGTAGATGAACCTACTATAACTCACTTAGCTCATAAAAATTTCATTTACGCAAGGTTAGGAACCCCCAATGCCCATTATTAGTTACCTACAAGAGGTCTATCCACTGCAAATATGTTTCGTATTAAGAAACCAATGGGATACTCGTAGTTAGTCTACAATGTGAATTGGTACATAATTTCCTGCTAGCATCGTAATCATTCATGTGTACTTCCTTTCCTATCGGATATTAATGTAAGAATTTAGCTACCATGGTTTGGATGTTAGGGTCATGAAGAGTTTATTTTACCTCGCTTCCCCTAAATGCATTCTTAAACATTTTGTTATGGAAGGTGGTATTGTACCCTTGAATGGATTCTTATTAGATCCAACAAGGCTTAATTAATTATAGCAAGCTTAACATTTTTTTACCCTCCTAGTTAAGGCATTATTGACATCTTTAAGACTACCCATTTTCCTTTATTTATTCTAGGCTAGGTAATGTCGCTTAAGTTGTACCTCTTACTCCATAAGGTAAATAAACCTCTTGGTTATGATCTTGTTTCTTAGGTGTATTAATTTACCATAAAATATTAAGTTCTCTGTTCTTTAATTTAGACTATTTCATTTAAAATTGAACTTGAATTTCAACTATAATGTTCAAGATGTGTGCCCCTTATTTATTATTCCCAAAAATTAATTGAGAAAAATTTATTTCTTGGTGTGGTTATCCATAGAAAATATCATAGCCCTTATTAAGTATATACTAGATTAATGTCACTCCTCATTTGAGGATAATTCCCTAGCTTTATTAGACCTTAAATAGCTTATATTATAGTGCCAATTGAGTTTTTCATTCAAGTATGCACTAGCTCATTTCATTTCTTGCCTAGACTATTAACAAATTTAAATATTGTAATGAAAATTAAGGATTTCTCAAGCCAATAATCATATTTTGCATTCCATCCTATAAGGGTAACTATTATATTACACGTTACTCCTTTTAATTTTTCTTTTATACATATTTCGAAACCATTATTTTCCCATATGTAACTTGAAAAGGATTTAGATCGAGATTAAGTGGTTTGCTTAATTTAGTAGCTTATGTCATTTAGATTCATTCGTGGGGAAAAACATTAAGAGGAACCTTAGATTTATTAAGGAGGCATAACTATTATTTTAGGATTTTCCCTTAAATTTTAAGTGTATTTAATCACTTAGCATTATTTTTAATTTCCTCAAATACAATCCTTACATTCATGGCAGTTTGCTAGGTAAGAGAAACATTATTGGTTTTATGACCATAATTATTTGAAACAATAGATAAATGATTGTATGATTCCATATCTTATCAAATTAGTTGCTTTGTTTTCCAACCCGTAACACAATCATTATCTATACATACAATAAACTATCATATTATTTATACACAATATGATTCTACATTTCATTAATACATATATGACAATTTATGTCCACTAAGGACTAATACAAGGTAAAAATTACCAAGGCAAATATATTTTAATTTTATTACAATTACAAGTGGTTCTAAGATCCATACTAAAACATTCATTTAATGTCAACTTCCACAAGTGGGAGTGTAATGATCTAGTCATCCATATTTAACCTACGACACTATATGTTTGGGGGTGTCAGTTTAATGAACTGACAAGAAGTCAATCTACATGCCCAACTAAGTTTTGACAAATAAGAAGATTATTCATCTTAGCTAGATGATAAAACATTACAAAGATAATGCATCCGCAACAGTTAGGGAACAAAAATCTACCATCGATCTCATAGTTGAAAATGGAAGAGGTGTAGGGAATATATGTGAAGTATTCCCAAAGGACTACTTTGCATACATTCCTTTTTCTTCCTCGATCGCAAGTCACATGATAGGCATGGGATTATGGATCCCAAACTATGTCCGATACACCATCTTTACACACATGACCCTACTCCAAAAAACTAATAAATCTAAAACATTTAAGGGAATTAAACTTGATTTACATCCAACCTTCATGCAGTTTAATTATCATGCCAAGAAAGTCAATAATTTATTTAAAATCCATAAATCGATTGAGTATAAAATTCTGGAATTGTTTTTCCAGAGTTCCCTCTTATATTTTCCACTTTCAAAATTTTCAAGCAATAATTTAAAGCTAACATAATTCAAATAATAAAATAAGTTCTTTAAACCAAAAGGTATGGATCAAGTGATCCAACCCTCCGAGTCAAAGAAGATCAGGATAATAATAAAGTAAAATAAAAGGAACTAATAACATTAAAATGCTTACCCATCTGAATTTCAACATTCTATTTTTTTCTTTATATTTCAATACCATTTTCTAAAGTGTCCCTGCATAAAGGGTTAAGAATCTCTACTATATGAAAGAAAGAAAATTCTAACTCATTTCTTGTCCATGAATAACATTCACTCTTTATTTCATAACTTGAAATGAAGGTATACATTTCATTAATATTTCCCCTTTTGGTTTTTCTTTCAAAGAATAGGTATCAACCAACTAAATAAATGTTGTAACTATAGTTAGCACAAATTAATTACATAGATGAGAAACATGACCATAAGTTTTGTTAAAGGAAGGAAAGATCAAATTCTCATAAACCAATTTCCTCAACCGTATTCAATAACTCATTTCAGCAAGCCATTAACTATAGATTTAAACACAATCATACTTTTAAAGAAAGAACTCAAAACTAAAACCCACAAGTATTTCCAGATCATATCTCTAAGACAACATGGCCATACATTTCCGGAAAGATTAAAAGTTCAAACTTCGTAATAAAATCACACAACCCTACGGTGCATTTTTTTAAGTATTGCTTATAAAACCTTATGGCCATACATATTCATAACCCTATGAAATGTAGAGAGCAAATCATCTCATTAGAAGAGGTCATGCATGGAAGATGGGAAAAACATTTTTTTCTTTTATTTTTCTATAATTATAAATATATATACTTTTTCTTTTCCAAGCATACACAACTTGAAAATAATTCTATGTATGGCCATTCGAGTATTTTGCAGGAGGAAAAGATATTAATTGTTTCTGGACTATTTTCCAAATACCCATCACAGAAAATAATTTCTTATTAAAACTTTAGTTGAAAACCACAAAGTCAATTTGCACAAGTAACTAGTAAAACCCATATTATGCAAACATTTTAATACAAATATTTCAAGCTCAGAAGAAGGTTTCATCATTTATTTTTCCAAAAACCTAGAGAAGAATACAAAACCCACAAAAGACAACAATCTTTTTATAAATCAAAAACTAAGAGAACAACAGATGAACCCTTTCTTAGTAAAATAGATTTCCTTTTGTTTAATTTACCTCCAAATACCAATGAAAACCCTAGTTAATTTGTTCTGGGTGCTTAAGCTCTAGCTTCTCCAAAACCAACCACACTTCCACAATGCACTCTTCAATTAAAATAAAGGGTTCTGAATAAAAATGCCTCCACCCTCACATACAGAAAAATTTCTTCGCAGAGTGTCTCCAAGATGGGAGCTCTCTCACAAAGTTGAATGCCAAATAAACTCCCAATCCCATATTTTTCTTCTTTTCCCACAAATCCCAAAAACCTAATTCCCCAATCTCTTCATTTGCCCAAAGGATGACTTGGATGCCTTAAGCCAATGTGGGAGGGAAGTATTTCTCAAATTCAACCAAAATAATCAACCAAACAATTCCCAACCATTTTATCCACGTGAGTTCCCACTTTTGAACTTATCAATTATTTGCAAAATTTTATCATTGTCATATTATGGCATTTCCCTTTTTTTTTTTAAAAATACTTTCAAAAAATAATCACCCAAGAATATACATGCCATCATGGTGTTCCATCACCATGTTTTAATTTTTTTGAAATCAAATAACATTAAAACAACATTGTTTTACGACTCAAAGGGTGTGGCAAGATGCCCCCACAATTTAATAACAATAGTATTAAATTTGTGCTACACGATAATTTCATAAAACCATTCATCCAGGATTATTAGCCTTAGGGATTTTCCACCATATCCACTTAAAATGCTTTCCGTAGTCGAAAAGTAACAAACACAACGACACGATCGGAACCGTAAACAAGGTTTCGTAATAAAACAAGCTAAATAATATAATACAAGTAGGCGGTATTTAGTTGGGTGAGTACTTAATTTTTATTAAGTACTTAAACAACTAAGTACCATCAACCGTAAAAAATTAATTAATCGAATAAACATGCATTTTTCCATTTTTCATATTTATTGGATTAATTAAATTGCTTTGAAAGAAATGATTAAAAATAGTAGGATGTTACATTCTTCCTGCTAAAATGATTCATCGTCCCTGATGAATTAAGTACTAATTTCACATAACTAGAAAAGTAATCGATGAAACTTTTACCAAATATACCATAATTTAGTATCCCAAATTTCAGAATCCCATTTACTAAAAAGTAGCAGCATGGCTGAAATAGTCTTATAAACTGTAATATAACATTTTTTTACCTATATCTTTGTTGATAAACTAGGTTTATTCAATGTTAAAAATAATTACCAGTATTTCAGAAATTAAATAGTTTCATCACAAATTTTCTAAATGAATAAATGTGGAAAAACAATCTTAAATTCATCTAGATTCTCCCAAGTTGTGTTGTCCTCAAGAATACTAGTCCCATTAGACCTTGCATTGACCAATTTCTCTATTTCTCAATAGCAAATTACCTATTTCCAACACTCTAATGGGCTCCTAAGTGACAATTCTGGGTTCCAGAACCTGCAGTGAGTCCCAATTAAGTACATGCGACAAATCTGCAACATACTTCTTTAATAATGAAACATGGAAAACATTGTACAACTTTGATAGTGAGGAAGGCAATGATAGTGAGTATGTAACTAAAATAAGAACTTATATAACTTAGAATGGTCCAATATGTTGGTATCCAAATTTGTTCTCCCTTTCAAGATGAGCAACATCACAAATTTGGCATGGAGCTTAGAGATAGATAGATCATGATGTATGTCATTTTGTAGCCGAGGATGAGATCTAACTGTCCCTTTGTCACTCAGATTTGTGGAGAGATGAATAGCACCTTCAATAGGATTTTACCTATCCTCACTACTTTAGGTTGTGCCTTTCAACAAGGGTGAGAGGACCCATAGTGTAACCTCTGTTTTATGAAGGAGATGGAGATATCCTTCTTTTGCACAAATTTTATGAATAAAACCTTAGGAAAATACGGTTAATAGTCCATAATTTAAATCTTAAGAGTTGTCACTTCTAAAAGATGGAGATACTTTCAAAACAAGGCTAAGGTTACTGAAGACATTATGAGATCCTGATTTTTTTGCGCATATTTTAGTAAATAGATTTTGTTCCTTTATTGATATACAAGGAAAACAGGGGTAGTTCAGGATGGATTCATGGTTTTGAATAATTTTGGTGGGAGATTGAGTAGGATAAAGTTGATTATACCATATCTTTGAGAAACTTCACAACAATGGACAACTCAACAACATAAAGCTTCATAATAGTTAAGACATTCCTTCAACTAGAAGGTGTGCTTCAATGGAGGCCCAAATCAGCATGTTTTCACACAATATTTGAGAATCTAACATGAAGGCTCGAGTTAAAAGACTCAATTAAACACCAAAATCTCTTATCAATCACACCTAAGGTACACCCAAAGACTTACAGATAATCTTTATCAACAAATGACAGTGGAGTGATTTTAAATCATTTATCTCATCACAGGATGAAGGATCTTCTTGAAATTAAATCACAAATGCCACTAAACTGTCACAGGATGAGATTCTATGTGATTTCACAAATATTTCAATGTAATATTGCAATTGGAATGAAAGAAACCATTTTTAGACATTCTCAAACAAAGCGTAAACTAATTGCTCCAAGATTGACACAAATTAATTTTAAAATTACTTAAATTCATAAGCATGTGAAAGCTTCCATAGAAATATTAGTTCTCGTCAATGGCTATACATCTGTAACCAACTTGACATGATAAAAAAATCAAACACAGAAGAAATTAACATGTTATCTCAAATTAGTCTCTCGAAGAAGGATTTTCTCAAATTTTCTCTTAAGAATTCAACCCCAACCTTTTGCAAGAGTATTCTCATTGCATTTATACATTTTACTCACTCAATTTTCCCCAAAAAGAGAAGAATATTTGAGGGACCTTTACTTGTTACCAATTTGTCTCAGAAAGTGACATTTAACAAATTCACATTTGAATGCTACCAGGTGGACCAATTGTGAATTGATCACATTTCTCAAACCCTCGACTAATGACTAGGATGCCATACCATAACCTTTTTGATAGTCCCTTTAATCATTCTAATTTTGTCATGTGAGAAATCCCCTTTTTATCATTTTCAAGAGGATCTCGCATAGCTGGATCTCGAGGCAACATCTTTTTCATCATTTGTACCTACAACCTCCATCATTTCATTCATTTCCCTCTCTTTCCTTTGCAAATCTACCCCGCATCCATATTCTCTAGTAATTCCCATTTTTTTAAGTGCCTGAGCAATTTCAACTTCAAAATATTGACCTTAACAAACCTTAGAATTACATATTAATTTTTGAATCTATTCAATGGCACTTCGCAGACAAAAACGACAAGGAATTTCATCAAAAATGATGAAAAACAATGCTTATTCGCATCTCCAGGAGTCTTAGAGAAAAATGGTGGAAAAAATAGGTAAAATCCACAACAACTGTTGATTCTTCCCCTTCTCTACTTTATATTATAGCCGTTTACATGTTTCCTTGGCACAACCACAAAGGAGTACAACGGAAAGCTTCTAAATGAGCACGAGCCTTCCACGTGCCTTGGGCCCAAGAAAAATGCCTTTTGGCCTTTGAAAAGACTCAACAAAAAGGAGCCAAAATCCTCCACGTATTGCCTTGGCACACCTTTGGTATGGTCATCAAAAGTAGAGACCCTAAACAAGTGTAGGGTCACCACGTGTCTCAGTCCATAGCAGAGTTGTTAAAAATTTTGAAGGATCAGCGGAAGGCGCCATGTGTCTAGGGTCCGAGATAATTTTCCTTGGCCGTTGAAAAGTCCAAGTAAAGGCAGAGTGAGTGGAAGCCTCTAAGTATCCTCATGGTGCTTCTTCAAAATAAAAATTAGGGTCGATCCTAAATAAGTGCGGTCCCTCCATGTGTCCTAGGCCTTAGAAAATTTCTTTGAAAAGTTTAAGTATAGAGTGGAGTTGACGGAAGCCTCCACATGTCTCCCTATCGCAATTGTTAAGGTGGGACCCTAAGGTGGATCCTTAAATGAGCATTGGCCCTCCACATGTCCATGGTCCGCCAAAGTTGCACCGCCGCATGAAAAAATTGTCTAAGTCTGGGCAAGGCAGCAGAAACCTCCATGTGTCTCCCTAGCGCAACTCCAAGGCCAAAAAAAAGGTGAATTTTCAAATGAGCATCACCCTCCACGTGGAAATTTTTGAGTTGAAGTGGGCCTTAGAGTTTTCAAAGTGATTTTCTGAGCCACATCTAACTAGAAAGGGCCACATTTCCACAGATGCTTGAGATGTAAATTTGACCAGGAAAAATACACCTGTCAAACCGTAAAATGCAGAAAATCACCATTTGCACCGGAAATGAATCCTTCTTCAAGGACAGAGAATTTAGAAATGATATAAGGCCCAAATATGATCCTCTGAGCCATATCCAATCATGTTTCCACATATATTTGGGACAAAAATGACAGGGACAACAAAATGTGACTGTAGAAAACAAAAGGAAGGAAAAACCCTAGTTTTCACCCAAGTTACAGATTCTTTCTCATGGAAAGAGGAACGAAAAAAAATTCTGGACTTTTAAGTGATCCTCGACCAAGGAAGGGACTGATCATGGAAACCAAATGGGGGATAGATTTTTTATGCATCAATACGGGAGATAGAGAAGATGACAAAGCCCGTAAACTGAAGAAATTTAAGGATAAACAAGGTGAGACCAAATTGAACACCAAAATTGGCTCCAACTCGGGATGGGAACTCCCCGTGAGTGCCACGAGAAAAAATAGTAGACCAACTACAAAAACAAAACCATTGGGCAATGAAGTGAAATAATAAGCTTGCAAAGCAGAGAAACCATAACCATCCTCCAAAAATGAACCGAGAAACCAAAAAAACTAGGTCACCAAGGACCAGAACGAACAAAAACACAAAAGAAGAATAAAAACAAAGAACTATACACTATACAATGGAGTATACCTTGATTCTGAGAAATCAATCAAGGAAATGTTTCAAATGCCTACCATTAATAGGAAATTCAAGCAGTTCCCCATCTAAGTCTTTTAGGAAGAAGGTATTTTCACCAATTTAAATATTAATTAAATAAGGTCCCATCCATAATGCATCAAATTTACCATGCTTTCCCTTATCTTCATGCCTGTTATCCCATAATAGCACAAGATCCCCAATGTTGAAAGCTCTTAGAGTCACCTTCTTGTCAAATAACTTCTTCAACTTTTCTTTGAACTTCACATGCCATTGATGGGATGCCCTTCTTTCTTCATCTAACTCAATAATCTGATTGATTTGAGCATCATATGGACTAACTTCTTGATCTTCAATTTTTTGAACAAATTGAAATGAAGATAATTGCAAATGAAGGGGCAAAAATCTTAAGTTCCATATACCAACTCAAATGGGCTTTTTCTAGTAGTTGTTTTGACAAAGTGATTCTGTTAGCCCAAACAACAAACTTTAGTTACTTACACCACTTCTTTTTGTTCATCTCCAAGGTTCTTCTAATGATCTTCAACAAGTTTTTATTACTTGGAATCATCTTGTCCATTTCCTTGGGGATTGTAGTTAGAAGCATATATCAAATTGATTCCATACTCTTTGCATATTGCCACTAAAGGTTTGGATCTCAAACTCATGGCATTATCAAAGAACAATCTTAACTCGGCACTCCAAATCTGCATATGATTTAATTCAGCATGAATTCCATGATAACTTGGTGTATTTATTTCTTAGTAGGGATTTCTCCCACCCACTTAGTGAAATAATCGGTGGCTACAAGAATCCATTTATGACCAAAGACTGGAAGGATAAAAATTTCCCTAATGATATTCATTCCCCATTGTCTAAATAGGGCTTCAATTGACACAGGATGTAAAGAAAGGGAGCCTAAGCTTTCATTCTTCCGAAAAAAACCTTGGCAACTTTCACATTTCATAACCAATAGAGTTGTATCTTTGAAGAGAGTTGGCCAACAATAACCATCCCTCAAGATTTATGTGTTGTAACTCTTCTAGCAAAATGTCCCCCACAAACTCCTCCATGGATATCAGCAATTACCTTTGGGGATTCGTCCTCAGTAATGCATCTTAAGAGCACTCCCTTCGAGTTCTTCCAAGTTAACCCAAAATCAGTAATAACATATTTTTGAGAGGCTAACTTAAGATCTCTTTTCTAATTTTTACTCAAATATTCAGGGCAGCATAGATGTCTGAGATAAAAGATTATATCTTTGTACCATTCATAGCTTACCAACTTTTCAAGGACATCCACCCTTTCTCCTTTTACTTCATTCACCTCAATATTTTGTAAGTTTCTCTCAGCCATAATCTTAGCTAGGCCCAAACCTCTTATCAATTTCATGGTTTGGATATCCATGTCATATTCTTGCAACTTGTTTACCCATCTACATCTTTTTCTTGAGACCTCCATCTCTGATAAGATGTCTTTCACCATGGTGTGGGGAACATAAGCAACAAATTTAGAGCTCAAGATGTAGGGTTTGAAAACCTTTGTTTCTTTCACCAAGGAAAATGCTTGCTTCTCCATGATGGTGTACTTCAACTCAACTCCTTGTAATGCCTTACTGAAAAAGGCAATTGGTCTCTTAGCCCCTTCATCATCCTTTTGCAAAAAAATAGATGCAATGGTGTTTTCTGAAGCAAAATAAAACATTTGAAAAGGCTTCTTGTAATTTGGAGCTACCAAAACAGGGGCATGCTTTAGTGCTTCCTTGATCCCATTGAAAGCTTGAATGGAAGCTTCTTCCCATTTGATAACTTGGTCCTTCTTCAGCATGCTAGTAATGGGGATGGTCAACTCAACAAAGTTAGACACAAATCTTCTGATAAATTTTATTTTTCCAAAGAAGGATTGAACTCCCTTCTTAGTTCTTGGAATTGGAACCTTGTTGATGGCTTCCACTCTCTCAGGATCAATCATGACCCCTTATTTTGATACAATGTGACCAAGAAGCTTTTCCTTTTACACTCCAAAATGAAACTTCTTGGGATTCAATGATATTCCATACTCTCTACACCTTAACAACATTCTCTCCAAGTGTTGCAAGTGATCATTTCTTTTTCGGAAAACATAGTTACATCATCTTGATAAACAACAATGAAATCATTAATATAACCAAAAATTCTACATCCATTACTCTTTGGAAAGTTTCTCTAACATTCATTAAGCCAAAAGGCATCCTAACATAGACATAAGTTCCCAAGGAGTGGTAAAGGTAGTCTTTATTCTTTTTGAATCCTTTACAACAACTTGATTATAGCCAAAGAAACTATCCAAAGTGGACAACAATTTAGAACCATTTACTGATTGTAGAATATTATCCATGTTTGGCAAAGGGTAATTATCTTTCAATGATGCTTTATTCAGGTTCCTGAAGTCTACGCATAACCTTATATCACCATTCTTTTTCTCTGACATGCACTAGATTTACAACCCAAGATGAGTACCTTATGGGCTGAATGATCCCTCCATCCCTCAACTTCTTTAGTTCTTCTTGCATCTTCAAAGAAAGGAGTGGATTTATTGGCCTTTTTTTTTTCCTAAAAGGCTCGCATTAGATTCAAGAGGAATCTCATGTTGGAATAAATCTTCCCTGTATGCCTTCAACTCAGAGTAAGACCAAGCTAGGTAGTCTTGATATTTCTTCACAAGAATCAACATAGGACTCCTTCTCTTCCTTGATGAGATTGCTTCCTAACCATATTGTTCATTGTTTTTCCTTTGTTCCTAGGTTGTTCTCTTCCACATCTCTTAAAACCAACATACTTTTGTTAATAATGCAATCAACATTATCAAAGTTCAATTCAAGTGCCACCAAACCTCTAGGAATCACGTTTTTTCTTCAGGTGGATGATGTCTTTGCCAAATAAATTTTCTTTTCCTTCAGTAACACACACTATTGGTTCCCAATCTATATTTTGGTCAGAAAACTTGTCTTGGTTCTGTAGAAACCATTTCACCTAGCATCATCATCAAACACTTGCCAATTTCTAATGTTGTCGGGACGACAGATGGTTGTGTTAGTATTTCAACATCATACTCACAAAATGGAGATATTGTACAATTCCCAAATCTGGATCCTAGCACTACTAACTTTTCTACAACAACATTAAACTTTCTATCATGGTGTGCAATATTAAAAATTCAAACATTTCAATCAAATCCCAGATCGCATGCTTGTATTGTTTCATTCTCTTATTTTAGTAGCATACAATTTTCTAATTTGCTTGACAATCAGTTCTAAATCCCCTTTGAAAATGATATCCTTTATACAATATTTCCATGCAATTCTCAAGCCTAATAATAGTGCTTCATATTCAGCAATGTTGTTAGTGCATTCAAAGTTGAGTTTGAAAGAGAAAAAAACTCTTCCCGACATGGAGAAATCATAATAGTGCCAGCACCATTTCCAAGCTTGAACAAGCTCCATCAAATAACAAGGTCCAAGGTAAACCTACTTGTTCAAGACATTTGCATTGATCGATCTTATTCTCTTTTTCATCAACAAACCCAACAAAGTTATCAGCATCTACATCATCATACAACACTTCATAAGAGGCATTATTGGGATCTTCAATGATGTGTAACATCTTTTTCTCTCCATACAACTTTACAAGGCTTCCTTCAATTGGAATGGTGGCAAAAGACATATCCATTTGAACACTTCCACCAACACTTATAGCCCACTTTCTTGATAACAACATGCCCCATTTGGTAGGGCAATCAACAATAACAACATCAATTTTCAAGTTCTTACCCGAATAAGTTGCAAGCTATACCACCAAACCCTTTACACACCCTACAAATGGCACCTCTCTAGAATCCATTGCAGTACACTTTCCATAAGATGATGTCACTTTAATTTTCAATTCATTCATGACCTCTAGAGGCATAACATTACATGATGCTCCGGAATCAAACATATAATTGTGCAACAGTCTCTTTAATAATCAGCATTGTAAAAAATGGATCAACACTTAATTCAGAATCAACCAAAGATGTTCCCAAGTAAACTTCAGGTGGTTCACCTATCTCCTCCAATGCTAGTGGTTTTTATATATCTACAATGATTGGAGGATTGTTTACATTATTTATATTTTTCCTTGGCCACTCCTATCTTTTTCAATCCTAAATACTCAAAATCCCTCTTCTTGTGCTCAGAATCCTAAGTAGTTCAACAATTGGGACAGAAATCTTGATCGACTCAAGACTTAGGCAATGTCATAAGGAATATATTTGGGAAAAGTAGCATTTGTAGAAAGATTGAAAAAATAATCAGATTTCATAAGATTTTTCACATACTTTGGCGTGAGTGGGAACACCAGGTTCTACTTGAGACAACAAGGCCTTTGCGCGATGCATCTTTATTTGGAGTTTCTTTCTGGACATTGGTGAGAACTGGGGTTTTTGGTTTGGCTTGAGGCCCTGCCTCTTTGACAACCTTACTTCTTGTGTTATACTATTTTTCTTGGGCAATAACAACATTCATTAATAGTTGTCTATCCTCTTCTGATGGGATTTCTTCATCATACTTCTTAATCATTAGAGCTCTTAGGTACTCAAAATAATTATTAGGAAGTTCAAAAGTTTGTACCATATCTATTTCTAAAGTATGAGAGGGAGGAAGAAGAGGTACCTGGTGAATGCAATCCCAAAAAATTGCAGTAGTTATTGCACTTATTACTTCAGTTGAAGTTGCTCCTTACTATGAGCTTATAGAACAATCCACCATGCATGCATCATCATCAATGTTATCATCATAATCAGCTTCTTCAATTTTTTGATCTACTTCACATGGTGGGTGGGGTAAGAAAAATATATCACACCAATCAATTTCATTTGTCTCTTCAATAACAACAACTCTGGCATTTAGAGGATCATGCACTACTCTATTTTTCCTAGCTTGTGGTTGTCTAACTCCCATGGGTCCTTTACCTCTGTCATTAGATCTCTGATCATTTCTAGGATGATTTGCAAATATGTCTTGTCCTTGTTACCTATGTTGACCTTGAGAACCTTGTCCAATTCCTTTCTCTCCCTAGCTAGCTTGTAAGATATTTCTTTGAAAACTCGCCAAGGTCTTTACAACTTACTCAAGATCCACAACCTTAATTGATTGAGGATTCTCTAGGTTGATTAGTTTAACACCCTCCCTCTTAGGAGGTTTCCCAACTACTTTAATGTTGTTCTCAATTTGCAGAGTCGTGATAAAGGCCTGCCTCAAAGTTCCATGGTTCTTATCCCTCAAATAGTAAGAAACTTTCTTATTAAATACATCTCGAATAATTTATCGACATGATTCATAACATGGCCTCAAATGAACAAGAAGTCTCCTTAATGTTTTGTTAAATCTTGTCTTTAAATCATGCATTGATTCATTACGATTCTTTTTATATTATCAAATTCGACAAAAGAAACATAGGGTATGTTTTATCTCCATACTGCAATCTAAAAGCATTCTTCATCTAAGTCCAAGAATCAATGGAATTATCTGGAAAAGATTTATACCAGTCCCTTACATCTTCTTCTATAGTATGGATAAACAATTTAATGTACACATCCTCAAATTCTTTTTCAAAGTCCTCCATCATATTGACAAAGATCTTCAAGTGTTGATCACCAGTGATTACATTATTTCCTTGAAACTTAGGCAATCTATTTCTTACATCTTGTGGCACAACATTTGGATAGCCAACCATACCTCTAAATTTGATGGGACCAAAAGTATTAAAAACA
Organism: Taxus wallichiana var. yunnanensis; assembly: GCA_018340775.1. Classification (NCBI taxonomy): domain Eukaryota; kingdom Viridiplantae; phylum Streptophyta; class Pinopsida; order Cupressales; family Taxaceae; genus Taxus; species Taxus wallichiana. The sequence continues at coordinate 313,331,274 of CM031233.1, forward strand.
AATGGAGGTTTTGGTGGAGGCTGAGCCATATTATTTTGAGTAGGTGGCCTTGGAGGAGATGTAAACTGACAAGGAGTGAGAGGTCTATGTGGTATAGGGATGCAATTCTTAGAATGACTGCCCTCTAAAGGATCTTTTTCTTGGAAAAATCTATCAGATTTTGAGAATAGAAGGATAAAATGAGAAGCCAATGTTTCAAATACAAAAGAACGACCCTCTCTAGATGGAGGATTCAATTTAGCAAAGAGACTACCTAATTCAAAAGCACTTGAGGAAGTATTGCAATCTTTAATCACAAAGGTTGATTAGTTTCACCAATGGAGATATCTTTTCTTGATGCTTGATCTCCAAAACCTTCCAAATTCTTCTTCCTTCAAATTAGACTTTCCTAACTCTTGAAACAACCTTCTACTAAGGTCTCTAGTGAAGAAAATCTTCTTCCTTCCATCTTCTCAGAGATTAATGACAAATATTACTTATGTTAAGACACTAGTATTTATTAATAATTTAAACAATATGGAGTAGCCACTAAGGATTTTCACCTTGTTTTGTGAAAATGCACTATAAAAGACCTATAAAATGTCTATCAATACTAGATTCATGCAAAGCTTACAAGATCTTCTCTTCTTCTACCTAAATTTGTCAATGATGATACAAAATTTAGTGTAATAACTATATAAGCTAGAAATATTGCACTCAGAACTTACAACTTTGAACAATTCTTACATATCTGAATAGATAATGATGTTTCAGCAATGTATTTACACTTAGATCATGTAAGAAGCATTACTAGGGTCTATATGCATTGTTGATGGTGTTCAAACTTTGCACACAACTTCATTTCCCTAGTAGTGGTACCACGAGTGTTGTTAATGGGCCAAATGGATATGAACTAGCAACAAATCAACAAATTATCCCCGGAAACGGCGCCACGGTTTTGGTATCTAAATTTGTTCTCCTTTGAAGCTGAGAAGCATTACAGATTTGGCATGGAGCTTAGAGAGATATATCATGATGTATGTCATTTTGTAGTTGGGGATGAGATCTAATTGGCCCTTTGTCACTCAAATTTGTGGAGAGATGGATAGCACCTTCAAGAGGATTTGACCTATCCTCACTACTTTAGGTCGTTCCTTTCGACTAAGGTGAGAGGACCCATAGTGTAACCTCTATTTTATGAAGGAGATGGAGATATCCTTCTTTTGCACAAATTTTATGAAGAAAACCTTGGGAAAATACAATCAATACTCCATAATTTAACTCTTAAGAGTTTTCACTTCTAAAAGATGGAGATACTTTTAAAACAAGGCTAACATTATCAAGACATTATGAGATCTTGATTGTTACGCATATTTTAGTAAATAGATTTTGTTCCTTTGTTGATATTTAGGAAAACAAGGGTAGTTCAGGATGGATTCATGGTTTTTGAATAATTTTTGTGGGAGATTGAGAAGGATAAATTTTATTATACCGATCTTTGAGAAACTTCACAACAATGGACAACTCAACAACAAAAAGCTTCGAATAGTTAAGACGTTCCTTCAACTAGTAGGTGTGCTTAAATGGAGGCCCGAATCAGCACATTTTCACAAAATCTTTCATAATCTAACATGAAGGCTCGAGTTAAAATACTCCATTAAACATCAAAATCTTTGATCAATCATAGTTAAGGTGTACCCAAATACTTACAGACAATATTTATCAACAAATGACAAGTGAGTGATTTTAAATCGTTTATCTCATCATAGGATGAAGGATCTTCTTGAAATGAAATTGCAAATTCCACTAAACCGCATCACAGGGGACAAGATACTATGTGATTTCAAAAGATTTCAATGTAAGATTGTAATAGGAATGAAAGAAACCATTTGCAGAAATTTTGAAACAAGGCAGACACTAGTTACTCCAAGATTAACACAAATTAATTTTAAAGTTACTTAAATTCATCAAAGCGGGGAAAGCTTCTGAGCAATCTCAAAGTGCTTTTCAATGGCTATACATCTCGTAACCAACTTGACATGATAGAAAATCTAACACGAAGAAATTAACATGTTATCTCGGATTGGTCTCTCGGAAGATGGTTTTTCTCAAATTTACTCTTAGGAATTCAACCCCGAAATTTTGCAAGAGTATTCTCATTACAATTATACATTTTACTCACTCAATTTTCCCCAAAACAAGATTATTTGAGGGACCTTTACTTGTTACTAATTTTTCTCGGAAAGTGACATTTAACAAATTCACATCTGAATGCTATCAGGTGAACCAATTGTGAATTGATCACATTTCTCAGACCTCGACTAATGACTAGGATGTCATGCCACAACCTTTTGATAGTCCCTTTAATCATTTTGATTCTGTCATGTGAGAAATCCCCTTTTTAATCATTTTCCGAGAGGCTTTGTATAATTGGATCTAATAGGTAATCCTTTTCACCCTTGAGGCAACACCTTTTTCATCCTTTGCACCTACAACCTCCATCATTTCATTCATTTCCCTCTCTTTCCTTTGTAATTCTACCCCACATCCATCTTCTCTAGTAATTCCCATTTTTGCAAGTGCCCGAGCAATTCCAACTTCAAAATATCGACCTTAACAAACCTTAGACTCACAAATTAAGTTCGAATCCATTCAATGACACTTCACAGACAAAAACGACAAGGAATTTCATTGAAAATGATTAAAAACATTGCTTATTCGCATCTCTAGGAGTCTTGGAGAAAAAAATGTAGAAAAAATAGGCAAAATGCACAAAGCAACCATTGATTCTACCCCTTCTCTACTTTATATTATAGCCATCTACGTGTTTCCTTTGTGTAACCACAAAGGAGAAGTCAGAGGCCAAGTTTCCAAACAAGCGCGGGCCTTCCACGTGCTCGATCCCAAGAAAAATGCCTTTTGGCCTTTGAAAATTTCTCAACAAAAAGAAGCTAGGGAAAGCCTCCACGTGTTTCCTTGGAGCACCTTTGGTATCGTCCTCAAAAGTAAAAACCCTGAACAAGTGTGGGCTCACCATGTGTCTTAGTCTTACATAGTTGTTAAAAAATTTGAAGGATCAGTAGAAGGCACCATGTGTCTAGGGTCCGTGATAGTTTTCCTTGGCCGTTGAAAAGTCCAAGCAAAGGGAGAGTGAGTGGAAGCCTCCAAGTGTCCTCATGGTGCTTCTTCAAAATAAAAATTAGGGTTCAGTCCCTAAATAAGTGTGGTCCTTCCACGTGTCCCAAGCCTTTGAAAATTTGTTTGAAAAGTTTAAGTATAGAACGGTATCGACGAAAGCCTCCACATGTCTCCTTGTTGCAATTGTTAAGGTGAGACCCTAAGGTGGATCCTCAAATGAGCATTGTCCCTCCACGTGTCCATCATCTGCCAAAGCTACACTAGCCACATGAAAAATTTGTCTAAGTCTAGGAAAGGTAGTGGAAACCTCCACGTGTCTCCCCAACACTACTTTAAGGCCAAACCAAAAGCTGAATTTTCAGATGAGCGTCGGCCCTCTACGTGGAAAATTTTTGAGTTAAAGTGGACCTTAGAGTTTTCAAAGTGCCTTACCAAGCCACATCTAATTAGAAAGGGTCATGTTTCCACAAATACTGAGATGTAAATTTGACCCAGAAAAATACACCCGTCAAACTGTAAAATGTAGGAAAATCACCATTTACACCGAAATGAATCCTTCTTCAAGGACAGAGAATTTGGAAATGATATAAGGCCCAAATATGATCCTCTGAGCCATATCCAATCACATTTCCACATATATTTGGGACAAAAATTATAGGGACAACAAAACGTGACTGTAGAAAATGGAAGGAAGGAAAAACCGAGTTTTCACCCAAGTTACAGATTCTTTCTCATAGACAGAGGAACGAAAAATAAATTCTAGACTTTTAAGTGATCCTTGATCAAGGAAGGGATTGATCATGGCAACCAAATGGGAGATAGAGTTTTAGTGCATTAATACGGGGAGATAGAGAAGACGACAGAGCCCACAAACTAAAGAACTTTAAGGACAAATGGGCGAGGCCAAATTAAGCACCAACACAACATAACATGGGGAAAGCTTGGAAGCATTCTCAAACGTTATTGAATTATTTTTATGCTTAACATGAAGGAAAATGTTTTCTCCTTTCTCAAACAATATTTCTTTCTTATGCAAATCTACATAACTCTTTTGATGATCTACTACTTCTTGCAAGTGTTTCCATATTTTCTTAACTTGTTTTTCTATTCATATTATCATTTCTAGCCCAACCACTTCCCTATCCTCTATGTTTTCCCAACTTACAGAGTATGACACTTTCTTTCATATAAAGCTTCAAATGGTTCCATTTTCAGCGAAGAGTGATATGAGTTATTGTATGCAAACTAAACTAAAGGTAGCCATTCCTCCTACATGTGCTACTGATCCATATAGTACATGTGAAGCATGTCTTCCAACACCTAATTCGGACACTCAATATAACCATATGTTTCTAGATGATAAGCTGAACTAAAATTTAATTTAGTTCCCAAACCTGAATTTAATGTTTTCTAGAATTGAGATGTCATCCTTAGATCTCTTTCTAAGATGATTATGTCCGGATGACCATGAAATCAAAATATCTAATGCACAAACCTCTTTGCAAACACTTTGTGGAATCATCAAGAAGATTCCCGGATATAAAGTGAGCTACCTTAGTTAACTTTTCCACTACAACTAAAATCATATCATGACAATTTTTAGTCATCGACATCCCTTGGAAAAATTCCATACTAGTAAATTACCATTTGTGGTGTGGAATACTATGTAGATACAACAGACCAGTAGGGTGTGTGTGATCCACCTTTACCCTTTGACATTCTAAACAATTGGAAACATAAGATGTGATGCTCTTTTTCATTCCTTTCCAGAAATATTGTTGTTTTATGTCTGCTTTATCATTTTGGTTATTCTAGGATGACCAGAGTATGGTGCATCATGGAATTCATACAACACTTTTGTTCTAAGTTTGTTCCCTTCTAGAACATAAATTATATTTTCAAAATGCATAATTTTATCACTGTCAAAACTAAAACCAACATATCTTTTGTCCTTCATATCATCTTCTACAGCTTGTTTGTAATTGTAAATAGTATGAATCTATGATTGAATCTCACATAAATTCTTCCATGAATTTCATACATAAGGTTATGAAAACTAAAATGTATTTCTTACACTCACGGAATCCACTACCCAGCTTTCCTTACCTTTGATATATGTTGGGCCCCAAACTATTAGCTAAGTACAATAAGGCACATAGGTGCACGGGACCTAGTTAAAGAAGGGCACATGGGTTGAAGGTGCATAGGGAATGGTTCTGGTAGGATTTTACAGAACACACGGCATGTGTGTGCAAGGAAAAATGGGTTTTGAACTTAGCCACATTCAGAATCCCAGGAAGCACATGAGAACAACATGACCCTTATGGATAAGGTGCTAGCTTGCGATCTGTGGGGTCAAAAAGGGAATATTCCAGGCATGTGATAGAAGGTTCCCAAAGACATCATTGCAAGGAGTGGAGAGCTTGGATCTGAGAAGGCGTGCTCCCATGAAGGACCACCTTGAAACTTGGTGACCAATTTGTAACTTATGAAAGGCATGGTGGTGGGTGATGGGGTTATACATACAAGTGCCCAATAAGAGAAAAAGAGAGGATATGCGATAGAGTGTGTGTGGATAGCACGAAGGAGAGAAAAGAGAGAAAATCCTGTAGAAATAGAATGAAGGATCTTATGGGTTAGGGATTAGGATAATTTTGTTAGCAATGGCACATTTAGGGGATGGGCCTGCATTCTTTTGTTTTTATAATATGATGAGCATAATATAGTTCGATACATGACATGTCTCTGCATAGATATATGAGGATATGTTATGACCTCAAGGGATTGTAATGTGGATTATTGAACTTGTTAAGATGAATATAAGGCTCAATTATAAATCATATGTGTGTTCGGGAGTATAATACCTACGTATTTCCTTTACGTATGAACTATTTCCTTATGTTTCTTGTTATTTTTATTTCTAGATGTAATAAGATAGCTCATTCTAGACTTTGATAATGTTGTATGGTTATTTCCTACTCAATTCTATTGGAAAATTTGTTATAAGATGATGCATTCTCACAAGACTCATATAAAGAGAGACTCGGTGACCACACGTGCCTTGGGTGAGCACCCAATGTCCACTGGGTGATAGGCGATGCGCATGGGATTAGACTATTGGTCTAAGAGTATAAAATATAACTACATCTTGGTTCTATTGCTGGGACATCTTTTTGAAGTTTTTGTGAGAAATGACATGCATCTTTGTCCCTGAAATGTGTGATGATAGAGTGTTTGACCTTAGAAAGTGTTGAAACATGGTTCAAGAGCATGGAGGATGAGTTTTCTCAAATATTCAACACTTGGACCTGAGTTCAATGTGCATAGATGGGTAGAAGAGAACCTATACCATGAGTTGTATGAGACATTATTTTGTTGCTTCCCAGTAGAACTATATGAATGGCTTTTAACATACACATCCAAATTGAGATGGTACTATAGATCACGCATGTGGACCCAAGATGACTATCAGAGGCTGCAAGATGCAGATCTAACTTAGATGTGTGCTATTGATCACTGGTGGAAGAGAGTGTTGACCAGTTATACTCTTGAATATGCCATTTCTACGTATTCTTTCCCAGAAGTTGTTGAGTTTGAATTTCTAAGGGAGCCTAGAGGATCATTTTTTTGTGCTATTCCTTTGGCTATGAATCTCTTGGTCATTAATTTGAGTTTAGAATCATTTCCCATGGCTGGCTAAGCTTCTCTGAGCGTTGGGAGAGGAAACTAGGGTGGAGGAAGATGGCAGACATTGTGGCTGAGAAGGAAAGGGAGGAGATATGACTCAAGTATAGTAAAGCTAGTGAAAGGGAGATGACTAGAAAACATGAGGTTACAAGTGTGATGGATCTTTGGAGGTAGACATTACGGGAAGGAGTTGATGTTCATGTAGAGGATGTGGAACCTGAGCAATCTGTGCTACCCCATCTTGGAAAGTGTGGGAGAGAGGCCCCTTTAGTTTTGATGAGAGTTCATCACATGGAGAAAGAAGATTCATCAATGTACATTTGAACCCACCTAGCAACAAATCCCTAGCGCTTGGTTTTCTAGATCAAGTGAGAAGTATTGTTAACCTAGTTGGTATCAATGGGAGTAACTGATCTCAGTGCTCGGTGATATAATTTCTTGTTTGGAACATCCATGGATGCATAAGCCATCCCTATATTTAGAGGAATCTTTGGATAAGGTGCAAGTACATAAGGATTAGGTATCATGTCTAGGAGTGGCACGAGACATACCACTGGAAGTGGGACAATCTTGCAAACCATCGGTCCACAGTTCGGTGGGATGTTGGGAACACTATTTGTGACCACTTCAGTCCTTTTCCAGCTACAAGAGGTGGATCTAGTGGATCTATTGGTGGTAGAAACACCGAGAGGAAATAAAGGCTCTAGATTGGGAGGATAAGGACCTGACCTCCTCCCCAAGTGTTTTTTTATATGTCTTTACACTTGCAAGACTATAGGGGTATTGAATATGTTGTAGAGCATGTGCACAAGTGTAATTATGACCCCCATCGATGGTGGTAGAATACGCTGCATTGATGAATTCCTTCCTATTAGAGTTTCATATCCCTGAGTTTGAGTAGAAGAGCATCAACGCTCTAAAGAAGATCTAGCAAGGAATTACAAAGAGTGTGTGGGAATATGATGCATGTTTTAAGACTCTCTTTTCTAAACTATCCTATGACATTCATCCTTCTCAACATGCTCAATGGTTTTTCGGAGGATTGATAACACCATTTAGAATGGATCTATCACACAAGAATTTTAAATACCCACGTGCGGCATTGGAAGTTGGCTGCGCACCAAAGCTGTTAGGAGCATTGATACTGGTGTTAGTCCTTTTCTGGAGGCTCAAATTACTGCAATGGCCAAGTAGTTGGAGAAGCTATCTGCAAACTCAATGCATGAGGTTTGTAGTGGGATTTGGTGTATAGAATGTGAAGTGGAGGGACATACAAAGGATAGTTTCCCTCAAAATTTGGTATGCGCTATGATGGTAGATTATGAGATTTTCCATGGGGATCATGATGCAAGTAGATGCCCCCTACTCCAGCATGCAATCCCTAAGAATTGTTTTTGCTATTGCAAGATTTGTACCTCTACAACCCATGATACCAAATATTGTAGACTCATTGATCAAATCCAGGATGTTATTGATTTGGGTGTATGCTAGACTAGCCTTGCAAGAAGTTCTAAGGATGATGACCATCATTATGAAGGACACACAGATGGAGGAGCACATGGAAGAGGTTTTTGTGGAGGATTTTATGGTCGCGAAACCACGGTGGAGGATGAAGTGAGTTCCCATGAGGAACCTATTATAATTTTGGATCTATAGAGCATTACAAACGTGAGTGTCCTGATCATTACAATGCTCATCGTGTGGAAAGAAACACAAGTATGAAGAGTTTCCAAAACTTTATGAGCATATGAATCAGCAATCTTGGAAAGATAAAGGCATTGGGATGGTGAGCATCAAGAAGGCTGATTCACAGTGGATGCCAAGAGTGGTATGTGAGTCAAGGCTAGAACCTGTGTTGGTGACGATGTGAGTAGAGGCTGCACGCGCCAAGGAGATGCCAAGATAAAGGACACTAGTTTCAAGAGAGGAAGTGGTACATGGAAAGTATCCGGACCCTACTCATCAGAAGGAGGTGTATCAAGAGACTATGGACATGATTCAAAGTTTGCAAGGGGAGATCCAAAGGTGTCTAAAGGATAAATCGAGGAAGTTGGAGCAAAGGAAGGATGTTGAGATCCCAAAGAATGAGCTGGATGAGGTCAAGGAAGTATGTAAAATGTAAGGCAATTGAATGTTATTCCCTTGCTAGGAGAATGAATGAGAGAGAAGGTACCACGTGTCGAAGCAGAGTGTGAAATATAGATTTTACATGCAAACCTTCCTCCTCACAGCCTTGATTATGACAAGGAGATTACTTTGAATGCGATTGTTGAGGGATGGTTTCGAGCAATATTCTTATTGACAAGGGAGTAGAGGTAAATTTTCTTACCTTAGATGTCTAGAATAAAATGGGAAGGCCCGAATTATAGCCATATTTGAATGTGTTGTATATGGTGAATAAGACTAAGGAAAAGCACATTGGAGTCCTCAAGGATGTAATTATCACCATTCAGGGGCCAAGTTCACTAGAGACTTATATGTCTTGGTGCTTTCCGAGGAAGACAACTTTCCTGTATTGCTTGGGCACCCATGGTGTTAGAAGAACAATGTCGACCTATGGATTAACAAAGGGTATAAAATATGACTACATCTTGGTTCCATTGGCTTTAAGAATAAGGAAGAAAGGGTGATTATTCCCGTAATGAATGGGAATTCAAAACCCTATCTTGAGCCATTGGGGAAGAAGTCCTTAATAGAATCTATGTGCTTTCCATCGGATATCCTGAGATAATTCACCCCATGGAGGGAGTTATCTAATTTGAAGATGCTCAATCTTTGAGTGATACCACTAGTGTGGCATGCAAAAATTGTGCAAATGGGACTTATGAGTTAATTAGGAAATAGTTGAGAGGATTTGTAACAAGGTTTACAAAGTCACCCTCATTCAAGTGCCTAGGAGGAAAGAAGTTGCCAAGTTACTCTGGAGGAGCATATCCTGAAATTTTCTTATGAGAAATGGAAGCTCACTGGATAAATGATGACAAGAGCAGAGGAATGCTCAATTACAACCTACTTGTAACTGCAGTGCGTTGGTGTGCTACACATTGGGATAACCTCCTAGAGTGGCATGAGGTGAAGAGTTCATTTTCTATAAGGTTCTCCAAGAGCAATGCGCCCACATTCATACAAGACTACCATGGTAAAGAGACCGCTTCATTTCATACCCAAGCATGTGAGAAGGCCTGGATGGGAATCAAAAAAGTGTTACCACCTTCATTATGGGTGTATAAGTTATATTCCACCTTGCAAGTCTGTTTCGCACGCATGGTATATTCATTCAAAAAGGTAATTCGCAGGACTTGGTGGTTGATCTCATTCAATCTTTCGAGTATAGGAGTACCAATCCATCGATGGATAAGGCATTGTAGCTAATCAAGTGCCTTACAATGGGAGATAGTGCTATGGTAGAAGATAGGTTATTAGAGTTGCTAGGTGAGCCTTATCTAGAGACGTGCCTCAATGAAGAAGAATCAGAGGAAGTACAACTTGAGCACACATGCATGGAAAAAGAAAAAGGAAAAATGGTCTCTGTAAGAGATGAAGAAGAGATGGAGACTTTGAATGTTAACTATTCATAGGGTATGCATGAAGTTTTAGACAACACGATGAGCGAGCACATGTCTACCATGAGCCCTTGAAAACAATGCAAGTTAACATTGGAATGGAGATAGAACCTAAGGAAGCTATCATCGGAGACTATTGGTCAGAAAAATAAGTTTCAAAGGTCATTGATCTATTGCACAAGTTCCAAGATTTTTTTCCTCGTGGGTACCATGAACTCAAAGACATTCACCATTCCTTAGGAAAGATGAAGATCAAGTTGAAGGAAGGTGCATGCTCGATTCGGAAGAGACCTTATCGATGAATCCAAATATGCACGTGGGTCAAGGAAGAAATAGAAAAGATGATAAAATCTAATATCATTGAGGTAGTGGAAGAATCGAATGGATAATCCCAATGGTTATCGTATCATGAAGGATGGTATAATAAGAATATATGTTGAATACGGTGATGATCCGAATGCGGTATGTTTCATCAATCCTTTTCCAACCCCCTTTACTAAAGAAATTTTGGAGGGAGTAGCTAGGCGCGAAGTCTACTCCTTCACGGATGGGTTCTTAGGGTATCACCAAGTCTAGATTACAAAGGAAGACAAGAGAAAGATAACTTTCACCACCAAGTGGGGAATTTTTTCCTACATGGTTATGCCTTTTGGATTAAAGAATGCACTGTTGTGTTCTTACGCATCGTGGTACAAGCATTTTAGGACTTCATCCACAAGTTTCTTCAAGTTTACTTAGAATACTTTGGACTATGTATGGATTGGTGAAAGACCATTGTTACAATTTAAGGCTGATGTTTGAGAAATTTCAGCAATTGAGGATATCCTCAATATTAAGAAATGTGTCTTTGCTACTCGATTTGGAACCCTTTTAGGACACATTCTATGCAAAGAAGGCTTATTAGTGGATCCTGCTAAAGTTGCGAGTTATTGTAGGATTAGGAGTTCCTACTAATCAAATAGAAATGTATGGATTACATGGGAATACAAGGTACTACAGAAATTCATAAAGGGATATGCCAATATTGATGCGCCCTTGGAGGAATTATTAAAACAAAGAGAGACTTTCATTGGGGAGAGGCGCAACAAAAGGAATTTGACACGTTGAAGGATAGGCTTGTAACGACGCCCATATTATGTTTTCCTTCTTTGGATAAGCCTTTCCATGTGCATTTTGATGCCTCGGAAAAACTATGGGAGAAGTATTAGCACAACCCGTGAGGGAATTGTTGATCATACCTTGTGCTTTGCAAGTAGAAAATTGACACCAGCAGAACATAATTACACAACTACCGAGCATAAAGCATTTTCCATGATCCACGTGCTCCACCATTAAGAATTATCTGTTGGAAACACCATTCATATTCTATACGAGACCACATGACATTGAAGTAATTAGTCAACAATCCCATTCTCGCAAGGGCACATATGTCATTGGGTCCTATTATTTCAAGAATTTGAGTTCATAGTGGTTGTGAAACCAAGAAAAAGTAATTCAGGACCTAACCACTTATCAAGGATTAACTCAGGGGAGGACACGTAAAGCATTGAGGATACCATGTCGGATGTGCAATCTGTTAGGTTATGACTCGTGCACTCATACTTGGAATATATTGCAGTATTCTTAAAAATAGGTGTGGCAATCGGAAGGGATGAAGGCTCTGGGAAAGAAAATAGTTAGCAATATGCACCGCACCTTACATGTTGATTACTAAAGACCTATATAAGTTAGGTCATTATGAGGTTCTCACACGATGCGTATTGGAGCATGAGCACATGGCAATTATAGAGGAAGCGCATGGTGGGATTGCAAGAGGACATTATGTAGGAAATGCTACCATGCGGAAAATTTTATTAATAGGGCTTTAGTGGGAAACCATCTACAAGGATTATATTGAGTTTTGTAAGGCCTGTGACCATTTCTAATGCCTTGGAAAACTTGGAAAGAGAGATGAAATTCCCTTGCGACCAATAGCCAATGTTGAACCATTTGAAAAATGGGCAATTAACTTTGTAGGGCCAATTGCGCAAGCTGCTGCACAAAGGATTAGTTCATGGTATATCATCACTTACATAGATTACTTGACATGGTGGGCGAGGTAGCACCTACAAAGGATTGTAGTGCACGAAATCGCTATTGCTCGGTTTTATGGGAAAACATAATCAGTAGGTATGGTTGTCCTTTAAGTTTAACAAGTGATAGGGGTACACACTTTCTCAATGAAACGGTCAAGATTCTGTTAACAAAATTTATGGTGGCCCATCATAAGACTACCCCATATCACCCTCAAGAAAATGGAACTACTGAGACATTTAACAAGATACTAAGTCACGCGTTAACTAATATCTGTGACGTTGGAAGACATGATTGGGATGACAAAGCATCATCCATTCTATGGGCATACAGGACAACCTACAAAATTTTGAATAAGGCCACACTGTTTCAATTGATGTTTGGCATGGAGGATATTTTTCCAGTTGAATTCATGTTACCATCACTGTGTATAGTGCGCGCATGAGGGTTAGCGACGTGCAAGCACTAGAAGAAATAATTGATAAGTTAATTTAGTTAGAAGAAAGGCGATCACTTGCTAGATGGAGTCAGAAGATAGAAAAAGAAAGGCAAAAGGCATGGCATCATCATTATATCAATAACAAGAAGTTTGAGGTTGGGTAGATGGTGTTGTTGTATGATTCCAAGTATCTTCACCATCCTAGGAAGTTGAAAGTACATTGTTGTGACCCTACATCATCTCAAACATTCTTTATTTAGGCACTTTCCAGTTATAAGCGTTGGATGGGATGAGGTTACCAAGTCACTTCAATGGGATTAGGTTGAATCCCTACTATAAATAAATCTTCTTGGTGTTTGTAATAAGGTAGTATTGCCAATTAGCTTAAAAATTCCCTTTATCCATTTTCTTTATTGTGTTTCCCTTTCTCATTTCTTGTTCCTTTCATTTTATGTAATTTTTATGCCTTGTGTGCCAATAACCATATTATTTGTTTCCCAAGGTTGTGTATATGCCGAGGACCACACATTTTTTTTTTACTATGGGCTGAAGTGATACAAAATATAGGCATGTAATACAAGGTTGAGCTGGTAGTAGAAGTTACGGTGAGTGGCCTAGTAGAAGGAAGAGTGTAAGATGGAGAAATTGTTAGGAATTAATAGAATCTAATGCGGAATAATTCCTCGAGAATCGCAATAATAAGAAGTATGAATAGAATTATAGAAATGAAATATGCACAAAACAAAGACAATATTTAACATGGTTCACCCAATGTGGGCTACATCCACCAAGAACACTTGCTCAAATTTTATTACAAGCCAACAGTCTTCACAATTACAATAATCAGATCTTGTTTGGAGCTACGCTCAACAAACCCTCCCAAATTCACACTTGAATTCACACACACTATTCACCTTCACAAAACACACTGATGTATATCCTATTATATGTCCATCTATTTATAAGTACATCAATAGGTAGCCGAAGAGGTGGTTTTACAAAACAATGGAAACCAAAAAGCCAACAGCCCATAATGGTTACCCATTACCCATGGGTTAATAAACCACCCATGAAAATTTACTTGGGGCTTTTCCCCAAACCCCCTTGACCCGATCATCGGTGAGTGGGGCCATCATAAAAATATCTGAGTGTAACACATGGAAGGTGTACCAAACTCTAACATGAAAACAGGCTCCACAAACATAACAATCTCCCACTTGGAGATTGATTTCCACTGAGCAAGCTTCTCAACCCTTCACTGTCATCCGCAAAGGCCAACCAAAGCTGAACATAGCTTTAGTTTATCCCTTGTGACCACCTTGGTCATCATGTCTATAGGATTCTGATTGGTATGAATCTTCTCCAACTTCAACTTATCTTCCTCCAAAGTTGTCCTGATGAAGTGATATCTCAATTGTATATGCTTTGTCCTAGAATGGAAAGCAGAGTTCTTAGCTAAGTGAATAGCACTCTAACTATCACTATATAGCTTTCCAACTTCCTGCTTATGCCCCAACTCATCAAGTAATTTTTGTAGCCAAATCATCTCCTTGCTAGCTTCTATAGCAGCAACATACTCAGCCTCAGTGGTTGACAAAGCCACAACCTTCTATAACCGTGAAATCCAGCTCACTTCGTATCACCTACAGTAAATACATAACCTGTTGTGCTCCTCCTGTTGTCCAAATCTCTAGCCATGTCTGAGTCAACATATCCACACAAAGTAGTGTCTGATCCACTGTAACACAAAACAGTACCCATGGTCCCTCTCAAATACCGAAGTATCCACTTTACTACCTGTCAGTGCTCATTTCTTGGATCACTCATAAACCTACTCACTGCTCCCACTACATGGGCAATATCTGGCCTAGTGCATACCATAGCATACATCAAACTACCAACTGCTGATGAGTAAGGTACCTTGGACATATTGAATCTCTCCTCCTCAGTCTTGGGACACTACTCCTTTGATAACTTGAAGTGACCTGCCAAAGGAGTCCCAACTAGTTTAGCATCTTGCATATTGAACCTCTCCAAGACCTTCTTTATGTACTCTTCTTGAGATAAATTCAATTTCCGCTCCTTCCTATCCCAAGTTATTCTCATACCAAGGATTTTCTTTGCTGCACCCAAATCCTTCATAGCAAAGGAGTCACTCAACTGCTTCTTGAGTACCTTAATTTCCTACATGTTCTTACCTGCTACTAGCATATCATCAACATACAGACATAAAATAATGTAGCTATCATCATCAAATTTCTTTATGTATACACAATGGTCAGAATGACACCTGGAGTATCCTTGTTCCATCATGAAACTGTCAAACTTCTTGTACCACTACCGTGGAGCTTGTTTTAATCCATACAAGCTCTTCTTCAATTTGCACACCAGGTTCTCCTTCCCATTGACCTCATATCCTTGTGGTTGCCTCATATATAATTCCTCCTCCAAATCACCATGAAGGAATGTAGTCTTCACATCTAACTGTTCTAAGTGCAAATCTTCAACTGCAACTATCCCAAGAATAGTTCTAATAGAAGTCATTTTTACTACTGGGGAAAAAATCTCATCAAAGTCAATACCTTTCTTTTGTGCAAACCCCTTGACCACCAACCGGGCCTTGTATCTTTTCTTTCCTCCATCCTCCTCTTTTATTCTATACACCCACTTATTCTGCAATGCTCTCTTGCCTTCAGGTAGCTCGACCAAATCCCAAGTCTAGTTTTCCATGAGAGATCTATGCTCCTCATCCATGTCTAAGTCCCACTTATTTCTAGCATCCACCTACATTACTTAATCAAAGCATTTTGGCTCTCCACCGTTAGTGAGTAATAAATAATTTAAATATGGAGTAAAATGTTCAGTTATTTTCTTACCATCAAGACCTCACCTCGGGAGTTTGGGGTTCTGAGTAGGTACCTGATCTAGTTCCTTGAAAACTTTTCCATCTCCAATATCTTCTAACACTGTGTACTCCTTTTGTTCCCTATTTTTCTACAACTGATCCTTATACATGACTTTTTCATTAAATATTACATCCCTAGATCAGATTATTTTCTTATCCTTAATGTTCCATAAATAGAAACCAAAGTCATCCACACCATATCCAATAAAAGTGCATTTTTCAGATTTAGCCTCTAACTTGGTCCTATCATCCTTGTCAATATGAGAAAATGCTTCACATCCAAAGACTTTAAGAAATGAATAGTCAACTTTCTTACCAGACCAAGCTTCCTCAGGTATGCCTCCATCCAAAGGCATTGAAGGTCCTCTATTAATCAGATATACCATTGTGCTAACTACATCTACCCAAAACATAAGAGGCAGCCCTGCATGTAACCTCATGCTCCTAGCACGCTCCATGATTGTCCTATTCATCCTTTCTGAAACCCCATTCTATTGTGGAGTTCTTGGAACCATCCTCTGTCTTCGAATTCCATTTTGAGAACAATAATCATAAAATTCATTACTGCAATACTCACCTCCATTATCGACACTTTGGGCATATTAAACATGAGACCTAATTCATTCTCAACCAAGGCTTTCCATTTCTTGAAATTTTCAACACATCATATTTCTTCTTAATGCAATATACCCAAACTTTCCTAGTTACATCATCAATAAAGGTAACATAATAATTTGAACCACCAATGGAAGATATCTGAGCCGGTCCCCATACATCTGAATGTACCAGCTCCAACTTATTCTCCTTCCTTGTGGGTCCAACCTTGAAACTTTACTGCTTCTTCTTTTTCCCATACACACATCCTCACAAATTCCGATCAATATATTTTAATCCAGTAACTGTCCTTCAAAATCTGCATGCCTTTTTAGCTCATGTGACCGAGCCTATAGTGCCAAAAATTTTTATTTCCATCTCCAAACAACTAAATTACAGCAATCAACACTACTAGTTAAATATAAAGTACTAACCTTCTTACCTCTTGCTACCACAAGAGCACCCTTGGTCACCTTCTAAGAGTCTACTATAAACCCACCATACATCCATCACTAGCTTCCCCTGATATTAAATTTCACCTCAACTTAGGCACATGTCTGACATCCTTCAGCAGCCATGTGTTCCCATTCTGCACCTTGACCTAAACACATCCTTTTCCAGCTATACTGCAAGCCTCATCATCACCAAGATAAACATGTCCAAAATCTCCTTGAACATAATCAGTAAAATAATGCCTATGTGAAAAGAAGCCCCTGAATCTAATACCCAAGACTCAAGCAATGTTATCCAAAGAGAGAATCAAAGCATCCTGACAGATATTACCTTCTGCCACATTCACCTCTTTTGTTTCTTCACATTGGTTCTTCTTTTCTCAAAGATCCCAACAGTCCTTCTTCACATGACCAATCTTTCCATAGTTCTAGCATTCCATCTTGCTCTTAGATTTAGATCTTCCACGACCATTTGACTTCCCATGGTTACCTTTTCCTCTAGTCCTCGATCTCCCTCTACTCTCCATTGACAAAGAATTCCCCTGAAGCAGAGGATTCCCCAGCTTTTCCTTTGCATTTCCTCACTCAAGATCACACCTATAACATCCTCAAACTTCAATTTTCCATTGTTGGAAATAGAGTTACTCACAACCATAGCTAGGCTATCCCAACTATGTGGTAAGGAGCACAGAATTAATAGAGCCCTTATTTCATCATCAAAGTTAATCTTCACATATTTTAACATACTCACAACCATGTTAAAATCATTTAAATGATCAAAAACTGAGCCATTCTCAAACATTTTCATATTAAATAATATTTTCATCAAAAATATTTTATTTGAGGCAGAAGGTTTCTTATATAACTTCCCTAATGCATCCATGAGAGATTATGTAGTCTTCTCCTCTATTATATTGAATGTGACTGAAGATGAAAGGCATAACTAGATGGCCCCGAGTGCTTTCCTATCAAGCAACTCCCAATCCTCATCCTTCATACTTGTTGGTTTCTTTGCTCTTCCTTCCAGTGGAATATGAAGGTCCTTCTGATAGAGAAAATCCTCCATCTACATCTTCCATAGACCAAAGTTCTTCCCATTGAAATTCTCAACCCGATATCTATTATCATCTACCATAGCTCCCACTCAAGCTAATAACCCTTCCTACGATTTAACACTTCAACAAACACAACCAAAGCTCTGATACTAGTTGTTAGGAATTAATAGAATCTAATGCGAATAATTCCTCAAAATTACAATAATAAGAAGTATGAATAGAATTATAGAAATGAAATATGCACAACATGAAGAAAATATTTAACGTGGTTCACCCAATGTGGGCTACATCCACCAAGAACACTTGCTCATATTTTATTACAAGCCAATAGTCTTCACAATTACAATAATCAGATCTTGTTTGGAGTTGTGCTCAACAAAAACTCCCGAATTCACACTTGAATTCACACACACTATTCACCTTCAAAAACACACTGATATCTATCCTATTGTATTTCCATCTATTTATAATTACATCAATAGGTAGCTGAAGAGGTAGTTTTACAAAACAATGGAAACCGAAAATCCAACAGCCCATAACGGCTACCCATTACCCAAGGGTTAATAAACCACCCATGAATATTTACTTCAGGGGCTTCACCCTCGAACCCCCTTGACCCTCTCACTGGTGAGCGGGACCGCCATAAAAATATCCAAGTGTAACACATGGAAGGTGTACTAAACTCTAACATGAAAACAGGCTCCATAAACATAACAAAAATTGTGATGAAATGGTGGATGTTGGATTATGGTGTCATAAAGGCTTTGCGAAGCCACATATAGAAATGATGAAGAGCACGGACAACATGAGGTAGGAAAGGACAAAATTTGGGTAAATGATAGAAGAAGTGCCTTCGATGCTTTGTGGATGCACACATAAGAGTCTTGATCGGGTTGGATTTTTGCGTGCGGAAAGGTTGGAAAGGGTTTTTCATGCAAGATGTATCATGTGGGTAAGAGCACTTAAAGTCATCTTAGCGAGAAAAGGCTGCATTTAATTCTGAAGTACGTTAGTAGGTGGTATAACATTTAAAGCTAGAAAGAAGAAAAAACTATAAATACAAGGTCGGAAATTCATTTGTCACCTTTTGATTAAAAAGTGAAAGAATATCTTACGAACTAGAGCATCCAAGAGAGAAATTTGTGTGAAGAAAGGAGAATATGAGAAATTTGAGTGTTCATCTATAATAGATCTGCGAACCATAAGGAAGGAATACACAGGCGTGAGGAAGGTTGTGTGAAGAGCATTGTCTTATGAAAGGATTTCCTGGTTAAGGTTTTGTAGCTAGGGCATGAAGAAAGAAGGATGCATTTCAGGAGTTAAAGCTTTGGAGTGAGCTTTGGGATTGAACAGAGTAGTAGAGAAGAGAAAGAGGAAGGAGTATTTAATATCAATCCAACTAGAAAATATGGCACACAGAAACTATTCGTTTCAAGAAAACAAAGGGCAAGGGCAAGGGAAAGAAAATTACTGCCATTACAAGCACCAATGAAGAATGGTACATGAAAATGTAGTACCTAGATGGGGTATTTCTAGGAAAAGAGTGGGAGTCACACTTATAAAATATGGCCATAAGTGATTATAACCATCGCACAAGCACAATGGAGAAGGAAATGGAAATGGAGTTCGTCGACAAACTAACAATATGACACCAGACAGGATGCCCATTTACAACGATGAGGTGAAGGTTGAATTAGAGAAGGATGGATTATTATAGGTATATGAGTTGTCATACTTTGGCAAGCATGAGTGCCTTTACTAGTGGTTGATGTCACACATACATGAGGATCATTTTTATTTCACGGGGCATAAGATACGCATCACACCACAACTAATATCAAATTTCATAGACCTCATTTGTGAAGGAGATAATATAGATTATGATCTAATTGACAAGGAGACCGTAAGCATGTATGACTACAAGAAGGGGTCGTGATACTTTGACATCACCAAGATTCTAGACCCAGTTATGAGGATGGCCACGTGCTTGGTGACCAAGCTCAATGATCAGGAATGATGGACACAAGTGAACAAGGCATGGCTAAATGTATGCTAGAAGATATCAGAGGGAACCATCTAAAAATTGTTTGCTTTCATCGTAGATGATATTATAAGCAGCGTGCAAGAGGGAGAGAAGATACTCTTTGGTAACATCATCCTCACCATTGTATTTTTAGATATTGGAGTACCCGATGGGATAGAAAAGTTTTTTAGGGATTATCCAGAAGAGGATCCCTCACTGGAAAAAAGGTTTGAAAAATAAAATTTTGAAACCATGACAGCCGCTCACAAGGCACGTCTGGAGAAGTGGTATAAGCAAATGCATGATGCATTTAGGGCTGAGTGGAGGATCCCAGAGTATTTTCCTACATTCTTGAATGGAGAGGTAGAATTTGTAGTGTACAAAAACTTCTTCATTTGTAGATTTATATTGATAGATGGGAATATGAGTCCATGGTGCAAGATACCCTTCTCCTTCATCACGTAATACTTCTAAGCCATATTTAATTGGTTCAAAGAAGCCAAGAGACTAAGGTTCAACCTTGGTGAGGTATATATAGACCACCACAAGCTACACAGGAAGCTCACCTACCCAAAGAAGCACGTGTACATAGAGAGATATGTCTCCCAAGAGATAAATATGATGAAGCCTTTAATGATGCTTTGATTGCGGGAAGGACCACAACAAGGGTGTATCTGCACATAAAGAAAAAATTTAAAAAAGGAAATTACTTAGAGAATGATGTATCCATCCTTGAAGACCCTACTTTGAAAGGAAGAAGGTCTCACCTAGGAAGAGATAAAGAGAAGAGGTGCAGAAGGCACCAAGTGTTTAAACCACACAAGTGGTGAGTATGTCGAAAGCAAGCGCTAAGCCTAGTACTTACGCCTAGATAAATAAGTCTCCAGTCAAGGAAAAGGCCCCATAAGAATAGGCACTAGAGCATGAAGATCCCCTCATCAAGGAGGAATCACCAAGGAAGAATCTCCTGTACTTGAATCCCCAGTAAGGAAGAAGTAGAAGATGACTAATGAGGAAGATTTAGAAGAGATGGAGAATCTAGATGTATACATTGGTGATAGGGATCATGGTGATGAGCCGAGAGGAGGTGAAGACCATCAAGTCTATGAGATACATGATTATAAGGAAGAAGGGGATGAGAGGTATAACTTGAGAGAATGAGGAGAAGGAGAACAAAGAAGAAACGAGGCCCAAGGTAAGGGGATAGGTGGTGAAGAAAATACAAAATATCAAAGGATCCAAAGCTTCATGAAGGAATAAATAGACAAGGCCATAGAAAAATAAGTGGTGAAAATCATCAAGGACCTAGTAGAACAAGAGGTTGAACGCAATGCGGATGTGGTGCTTGAAGGAAGTTGAGGAGGAAAGCGTAGAAAAAGAATATGGTGCCATGGGAGGAGATCCCGGTTTGGTTGTAAGCTTTCCAAGGGCCACACTCACGGGAGAAAGATCACATAAGCGGTGCAAGGTCAAAGAATGGGCTACATAAATGATCTGAACAAGATTTTTCACATGCGCTTCTAGAGCATCATGCTTCAATGAGAATAACTCTTAGCCATGGATTTATTTGATGAGGAAGGTGCATACCCTTAGGCAAGGAAGGAAAATGTTATCATGGGCATTTGAGTCCCACATTGATGAGCTTGAATTTTAACTAAGCTAAAGAACATTGTTAAAGGTGCGAAAACAAAGGGATTAAATCCCTTAGTAAATGCCCAATAATTATCATGAGTAAATATGTAACACACTCAACAAAGTCTCGGTTGAGGTTGAAGCCGGGATCTTGAAGAAATGACGGGGTGAAATTTTTAGAGGAAGAGCTGGAGAAAAAGGAGGAAGAGCTCCTTGAGAAAATCAAGGACCTAAAGCGGGAGGAAATAATCAATGCTCATTTAAGGTGTGAGCTAAAGGATGAATAGGAAAGAGTGCCCAAGGAATAAAAGAAGATAGAGATGATCACGAGATGTCATTATATTAAAGCATCTAGACTTAACACCACCTACACAAAAATATGGATCATCCTTACACTTCCTAGAAGACTTAACACACATCCTCACTATCGAAAGGCAGCCACTTCCCTTAGAATTTGCGAGAAGAGGTGTTGGCACACCAAGAAAAAGAGAATAAGAAGAAGGTTGTGGAAATTGTTTCTCATTACAATAAAATCCTCGCCGATGTAAAATCCGTTGTGCAAATTGTTGAGGCTGCCTATGATAACTGTGTGGATAGGGATAGAGTGGAAAATATCTTGGTTACCACCCATGAAGCCGAAATCAAGGATTTTTAGGAAAATAACAAGGGGAACATGGTTGGGCAAGAAAAATCCTAGCTGAAGTAGAAAATAAATCAGAGGCCATTGAGACCTTGCGGGGCTCAATCAAGAACCGGATGAAGGAATTGTACCCCCAAATCACTCGGAGGATGGACACACTCAAGGATTTGGGAAAGAAATGGAGGAGATTGTGGAGATAATGAGGGATAAGGGAAAGGAGATGAGTTTTGAAGAATTAAGCATCTGGTGGATGACCTCTCAAAGAAGCTCGAAACATAGTCAACACTTGGGGAAAGTTAGAAGTAGAATTAGGGAAGGATTTCCATCTCCTCCTCCAGAAATAAAGTTCCCCATTCTTTCATTCTTTTCCCCATTTCTTCATTACTTTATTCTTCTATTCCAACCATTTTTAAGGATCCACCATTCTTTATTTCTTTATTGAAGAGTGTTTCGAGGATGGAGAACAGCGTAGTGTGGGGTGATGTTGGGCCCCAAAATATCAGCTAAGTACAAGAACGTGTGTGGGTGCACAAGACCTAGTTGAAGAAGTGCACGTAGGGAAGGGTTCAAGTAGAGTTGTACATAACACATGGCGTGCGTGCTCAAGGAAAAACATGTTTTGTACTTAGCCACATTTGGCATCCTAGGCGAGAACACGAGAAAACACAACCCTTGTGGATAAGATACCATCCTAGTGAATGTGGGGTCAAAAAGGGAATATTATATGCATGTGATGGAAGGTTCCGAAGACATCATTCCAAGGAGTGGAGAGATCATATCTTAGAAGGAATGCTTCCATGAAGGACCACCTCGACACTTGGTGACCGATCTATAACTTCTTAAAGGCATGGACGTGGTGTCTTTGGGGTTATAAATACAAGCACTCGATAAGAGAAAAAGAGAGGATATGAGATATAGTGTGTGTGGAGACCATGGAGGAGAGAAAAGAGAGGAAAATCCCTGCGAAAATATAATGGAGGATGTTATGGGTTAGGGATTAGGATAATTTTGTAAGAAATGACACATTTATGGGGATGGAGTCTGCATTCTTTTTGGTTTTGTAATATGATGAGCATAATATAGTTCTGATGCATGACTTGGCTCTGCATAGATATATGAGGATCTGTTGTGACCTCAAGGGATTGTAATGTGGATTATTGAACTGTTAAGATGAATATAAGTCTCGAGTTATAAATCATATGTGTATTCGAGGATTATAATACTTATGTATTTCCTTTCTATATGAGCCATTTCATTATGTTGCTTGTTATTTCTCTTTCTAGATGTAATGAGATAACTCGTTCTAGGTTCTTAGAATTTTTCATGGTTATTTTATGATCATTTCCATTGGAAAATATGTTGTAAGATGATGCATTCTTACAAGAATCAAATAAAGGAGAGACTCGATGCCCGCACATGCCTCGGGTGAGCACCTAGCATCTATTTAGGAGATAGGTGGAGCGCACAGGGATTATACTATTGGTCTAAGGGTATAAAATATGACTACAATATAATTGATATTAAAGTTGTATTGTGACAAAAAAATAAAACCATATATGTTGTCATGCATTCAAATTAGGTTGTGCGAAGATATAATTCAGCCCCAAGTGGTTGGTCTTTAGCTAAAATGGTTTACCCATCAAATAGTTCCTCTAAACCTGCCATGAATGAACTATTGCAGCCAATTCTAGATCAAGAAAGGTATAATTATATTTATGAACTTTCATTTTTCTACTCTCATATTCCACAACATGTTCATCCTACAACAAAACCCCTCATAATCCTTCTTTGGATGCATTAGTAACAACTTTGAAATTTCTATTGGGATCGGGGATGGTTAGCAAAAAGAGCACTAGTCAAATGCTCCTTCAATTGATTAAATGTTTACTCACATTTATCTTTCCACACAAACTTCTTGTCCTTCTTCTGAAGTGATGTTATTGGACCAGCCAATCTATAAAATTCCTTCACAAACTTACAATAGTATCCCTCCATACCCATGAAGCTCCTTATCTTGTGGACATCCTTCAAATTTGGGCACTCTATAATGTCTCTTATCTTTGCAAGGTCCACGAGAGATTCCATTCTCATTGATTACATGACCCAAATATTGTATCTCTTTCTGATAAAAAGCACACTTAGCCAAATTTCCATAAATCTTGTTCCACCTCAAAATTTCTAACACGATTTCTAGATGTGCATTGTGCTCTTGTTCATTCTTGGAGTAGATGAGTATATCATCTAGGAACATGAGTATAAACTTATCAAGATACTAATGGAAGATACTATTCATGAGGTTCATAAATGCTTCCGGGCATTAGTGATTCCAAATGGTAGAATTGTGAACGTATAATGTCCATAGCGTGTTCGAATGTTGTTTTGTTAATATATTCCTCTTTGATTTCTAATTGGTGATATCCTAACCATATGTCTATTTTAGAGAATCTTGTGACACCTCTCCTCTCGATCGAAAAGATCATCAATCCATGGAAATGGATATCTATTCTTAACTCTTTCCTTATTCAAAATTCTATAGTCTATGCAGATTCAAAGGGTTTCATCCTTCTTCTTTACAAAGATCATTGGTGCACCCCATAGTGACACACTAGGTCTTATTAAACCCTTAGAGATGAGCTCATGCATTTGAGCCTTTAACTTAATTAACTTTGTTGTTTTCATGCAATAAGGTGCTTTTGGAAAATATTTAGTGCCTAGTTTGATGATTGTGAAGTCAAATTCCCTTTTTGGAGGTAATCCAGGTAACTCCTCTAGAAATACATCACTAAAGTGTTGCAAAAGTGGTGAATCAACCAAGGGTGATTTAGTAGTTTCCTCTAAATAATAAATTTTAACAACAAAACGTGTGTAGCCCTTCCTCTTAGCCCTTTTTCAGCTACATGGCTGAAATCTACCTTGCTGGAAATTCCCTTTTTATTCCTTGAATGGTGGTTGGTTTCAACTCATCATCAAGGCATTTTACATGCTTTTTGTGCATTCCACAATAACTTGATATTCGACAACTAGTTGACTCTAATTATTACATCATAGGACCCTAATGGAGCTACATAAAGGTTCACTTCAGTTGTGAAATTGGGTAGTTCTAATGTTTCCATAGGAAAGCATTATTCTACCTTGTGCCTAGCATTGTTTCCAAACTGTATTGTCCATGTGTTTTCCATAAAACTAGCTTTTCTATGTAATTTTTCTGCTGAAAACTTAGAAATGAAACATTAATTTGCTCGATATTAATTAAAAAATTTACGAAATGACCATACAACTTACCCGGTACTTCCACTAGTGTAGCTTTCTTTTTAGCCTCACGATTTCCTACAGCTGCATGAATTTTCTAATCTGCATTCTTTTGCTGCTAGAAACCAGCTCCTTGGTTTCTTTTATGGGCACCATTTTACATAGTGTGGACCCCACAATAGAAACAACCACCTATGGGTCCTTTATTTTTGTTTTTATGAGTTATTTGTAGCCTTAAATTTCTCTAAATTTCTATTTACAACAGGTTTATTTTTTGCATTTCTTTATACAAGCTTGGGCTTGTTGCCCTCTCTCTTTACACATGGATTTTTAACAAAACTAGCCTAAGGAGTGTTGTTAAATTTCGTATGTTTTCCTCTCTATTAGTATAGATAGATTTAAATTTTTTCTCTTTCCTAATTGCATTTCTTTATGCAAGCTTGGGCTTGATGGGGTTGAGTCCCATAATGAACTTCTTGATCTTGAACTTTTCGTCTTTTTGATATTAGGAACATACTTGAAGCCTTATAAAATGCTCCCAATATTCGATTCATACAATGATCTTTCCTTGGGTTAAATTTTGGAACTCAATCATTTTTTATCAAAGTATAGCTGGGGCAGCCAACATTGATGAAAGTATACTTTAAATTACTCCCATGATATAGAAGTAGTGTCTAGTCCCAGCTCAACTTTCTTGTTATCCCACCATGACGATGCTTCTCAAGAAAGCTGAAAATCTCCTAAATTGTTTTAGTCTCCTTGGATAAGTCTCTTATTTCAAATTACTTCTCCATTTCACTCAGCCATGATTCAACCCCATCTCCCAAGGTTGTTTTGTCAAACTTTGGTGGAGTTATCCTCTTAATATCATGGGATAGTTTTGCTGCCATCTATGCCTTTTTATTCTCACATTGCACCTCTTCATCATGATGTTCCTCATGGGGTTCATCCTCCATAATTATCTCCTCTTCAAGAGGCTCATGATCACTGAAACCTTTTGTTCCAAAATATCCATATGGTCTGGTGTATCTCAGAGGATTTCAAATATTTCTCACAATTTTTCATCAGGTGGAGGGCCTTCAACATAGCCTAAGGATTCCCTTGAAATAGTTCATTTTCCTTTATGGGCCATTTGTCCCTAATAAAGGTGAAATAAGTTGTATTAATGAAGTAGACCAATAAGGTCCAAGAGCTGAAAACCTACAACTCTGATACCAAATGTAACAACTTAAAATATGAAACTCGAAATAGAAGGATTTTTTTTTGAAATAGCATTATGAAATTCCTCTGTATTTATAATCGATTACTAGATACAACTAGTCAATGCAACAATTCAAAGTTAAACAACAGAATGAGAATACATTCCTCTGCATAATTTAATCAAGTAACTAGCTAAGTCTAGTTTATGCAACATGTCATAATTATTTAATCCATCCTATAACATTTTGATAAAACCTAAGAAATTGTAAGGGTTAAGTATCCATGATCTCCATGATCACCCTTAAACATTTGATGAATGTTAATAATTAGCCATGTTGGTTTTATCACACTTTGTGGTAGTGAGAACTTTTGATTGATCCTATAGTGTCTACCTAGGTTCACATAGTAACCCCATCATGTATCCTAAACTTTAGGATTGAGGAATCGAGTGATTAGACAAGGTACCTAAGAATTGCATTACTTTGACCAAAGTTTCTAGTTGTACTATGTACACTTAGTATAGACGAGTAAACAACCCATCTAAACTTGTCTTCCCATCACCTCACTATTGTCTCATCACAGTTATCTAGATTTATTAAGCTTGAGTAGATGAACCTACTATGAATCACTTAGCTCATACCAAGTTCATTTATGCAAGCTCAAGGAATCCACAATGTCTGCTATTGGTTACCTACGGGAGGCTGTCCCACTACTAATTTTTTCTCGTATTAGGTAGACAATGGGCTACTCATAAAAACCTATATTGTGCATTGGTACACAAGTTCCTAATAGCATCATAATCATTCAAGTGTACTTCCTTTCATATCAGGTATTAATTTAAGTATTTAGCTACCATAGTTTGGAGGTTAATGTTACGAAGAGTTTATTTTACCTTACTACCCCTAAATGCATTATTAAATATTTTACTATGGAAGGTGGTATTATACCCTTAAAGAGGTTCCCATTAGGTCTAACAAGGCTTAATTAATCACAGTAATCCTAACTTGTTTTTACCCTCCTAGTTAAGGCATTATTGACATGTCTAGGACTACCCATTCATCTTTATTTATTATAGGATAGATAATGCCGCTTAAGGTGTACCTCTTACTCCATAAGGTGAATTAACCTCTTGGTTATGATCTTATTTCTTAGGTGTAGTAATTTACCATAAAATATTAATTTCACCATTATTTACTTTAGAGCTCTTTCCTTTAAAATTAAACTTGACTTTCAACTATAATGTTCAAGATGTGTGTCCCTTACTTATTATTCCCAAAAATCAATTGAGGCAGATTTATTTCTTGGCATGGTTATCCATAGAAAATATCATAGCCATTATTAAGTATAGACTAGATTAATGTCACTCCTCATTTAAGGATAATACCCTATCTTGATTAGACCATAAATAGCTTAGATTTTAGTTCGAATTGAGTTTTTGTTCAAACATGCACTAGCTCATTTCATTTCTTTCCTAGACTACTAACAAATTTAAATCTTGTAATGAAAATTAAGGATTGCTCAAGCCAATAATCATATTTTGTATTCCATCCTATAAGGGTAACTATTATATTACATGTTACTCCTTTTAATTATGCTTTTATACACATTTTGAAACCATTATTTTCCCATATACAACTTGACAAGGATTTAGATTGATATTAAGTGTTTTGTAAAATTTAGTAACTTAGCTTGTTCTGATTAATTTATGAGGAAATAAATTAAGAGGAACCTTATATTAGTTTAAGAGGCATAAGTAGTAATTTAGGATTTTCCCTTAAATTTTTAGTCTCTTTAATCACTTAGCATTATTTCCATTTACTCAAATACAATCCTTACATTCATGGCAGCTTGCTAGGTAAGAGATACATTGTTGGTTTCATGACTGTAATTATTTGAAACACTAGATAAATGATTGTATGATTCCATATCTTATCAAATTAGTTTCTTTGTTTTCCAACCCATAACATGATCATTATCTATACATACACAAAACTACCATATTATTTATACACAATCCAATTCTACATTTCATTAATGCATATATGAAAATTTTTGTCCACTAAGGACTAATACAAGGTAAAATTTGCCAATGAAAATTTATTTTACTATTAGTACAATTACAAATGGATCTAAGATCCATATTGAAACATTCATTCAACACCAACATCCACAAGCTGGAGTGTAATGATCTAATCATCCATATTTAACTTGTGAAATTGTATGTTTGAGGGATGTTAGTTCAATGCATTGGCAAGAATTCAATCTACATGACGACCTATGTTTTGAAAAATAAGAATAATAGTTATCTTAGCTAGCTGATAAAACATTGCAAATATATTGCATCCACAACAATTAGGGAATAGAATATACAAGAAATCCCATAGCTAGAGATGAAAGAGGCGTAGGAAATATATGTGAAGCATTCTCGAAGGACTACTACACATAGATTCCTTCTTCTTCCTTGATCACAAGTCATGTGATGGGTGGAGGATTTTGGATCCCAAAGTGTGTTGGATCCACCATCTTTTTACACATGACACCACTCCAAACAATGAATAAAGATAAAATATTCAAGGGAATTAAAATTTATTTACATCCAACCTTCATGCAGTTTAATTCTCATGCCAAGAAAGTCAATAATTTATTTAAAATCCATAAATTGACTAAGTATAAAATTCTGGAAAAATTTTTCTAGAGTTTCCCCTTGTATTTTCCACTTTCAAAATTTTCCAACAATCATTTAAAGATAAAATAATTCAAATAAAAAATAAAATCTTTAAACGAAAAGGCATGAATCAAGTGATACATCCATCGATTCAAAGGAGCTCGAGATAATAATAAAGAAAAATGAAAGGAACTAATAACATTAAGAATACTTACCCAACCGAATTTCGGCATTCTATTTTTTTCTTTATATTTCAATAGCATTTTCCAAAACCTCTGGGCATAAAGGGTTAAATAAAGGCTATTTAGTTGTTGCTTTTTCTTTGGTAAAATGGGGATTCATATGAATCATTAAGTGAAGCCCTTGCTACTCTTTGAAATTAAGGATTTCCAAAGATTTTGATATCCAGAACTTAATTTTGGAAGGGGACTCTCTTAATATCATTAATCATTTAAACCAAACTTCTCCTCCTAGCTGGACCATCAAGGACTTCATTATGGAAGCAAGAAATATTTGTCAAAATATCAAGAATATCATCATTAGACATACCTATAGGGAGGGGAATAAGGTTGCAGACACTTTGGCCAATATGGGCATCAATATTAATCTTACCATATGGGATAATGCAAACAACATCCCTAAGGAGGTTCAAACTAGTATTAATGTGGATAATAATGGAATTACACACATGGAGTAATTTTAATTATGACATGGAGCGGGTCTTAATGGAGGTGAAAGATCTCATTTGTGTGATTTATCCTCCTTTTTATGGCCACATTAAAGCCATTAAACCTCACACATGTGGGAGGTATTTCAAAAAAGCAGGACAGCCATAAGAAAATTGCAGACTCTTACGAGGGTTTCAAGTGGGTTATTTACAGAATTAGTAGGAAGAAAGAGAAAATTGGAGGGGTGTCGTGTCAGTTGGAGCCAAGGTGTGACCCATCCGGAAGAATAATGGGGTACTTTGGAACCTCCTGCACAAAGGAGTCATCTCGAATTTCATTGAGAATTCGTGGTCATGACCGAACATTTTGGTTCACTTTACTATGTATTAGAAGGATAGGAGGGTCAATTATGGTGGGCACATGGTTATAGTCAACGAGGAGTTGATTGCTTTGGCAATAGGATTGAGCCGGAGTGTTAGGAAATAAGGTATAAAATGTGTGGAATAATCCCTCACAAAATCACAACAGTATAAACTAATATGCATAAAATATTACGGATCTAAAATAAAATAACACAACACAAAGAGACAGTATTCAACGTGGTTCACCCAATTTGGGATACATCCACCAAGAATCACTTAGATTTTATTACAAGCCACCACTCTCTTAATACAATACCTAGATCTGTTTGGAGTTATGCTCAACAAACTCTACAGAATTCACACCTAAATTCAAAACACATCTATAATGTTTCATTATATCTACCATATGCACAAAACCATATAAATAAACAACTGCTTAAGTAGTTTTACAAAACCGTGGGTATCAAAACCATGGGCCAAAACTGTCCCATAAACCTATGGGTCAAAAAACCTGCCCATATGAGAAAATCACATTTCCCGATATATCGGGCACATTTTAAGGCCCAAAAAAAACATTCGGGAGCTACACCCCTAACCACAGCAAGACAATGTGGAAAGTGTAAAGTCTTCAACACTTTCTCACATGAAAACAGGCTCCACAACCTAACAATATCCCACTTGGAGACTAGTTTTCCTCTAAGCAAGCTTCTCAACCCTTCACTAGTTTCTGTGAAGACCAACCAAAGTTGAACACAGCTTTAGTTTTTCCCTTGTGACCACCTTGGTCATCATGTCTGCAGGATTATGACATGTATGAATCTTCTCCAGCTTCAACTTCTCTTCCTCCAAAGTTGTCCTAATGAAATGGTACCTTAACTGTATATGCTTCGTCCTAGAGTGGAAAGCAGAGTTCTTAGCTAGGTGTATAGCACTCTGACTATCACTATGCAACTTTCCTTCCTCCTGCTTATGTCCCAACTCCTCAAGTAATTACTATAGCCAAATCATTTCCTTGCTTGCCTCTATGGCAGCAACATACTCAGCCTCCATGGTTGACAAAGCCACCAACTTCTGTAGTCATGAAATCTAGCTTACTGTTGTTCCACCTACAGTGTAAACATAACATGTTGTGTTCCTCCTGCTGTCTACATCTCCAACCATATCTGAATCTACATAACCACACAAAGTGGTGTTTGATCCACTGTAGCACAAAATCTGTCCCCATGGTCCCTCTCAAATATCGAAGGATCCACTTTACTACCTGCCAGTGATCTCTACCTGGATCACTCATAAATCTACTCACCACTCCCATTGCATGGGCAATATCAGGCCTAGTGCACACCATGACATACATCAAACTGCCAACCGTTGATGAGTAAGGTACCTTGGACATCTGGTTTCTCTCCTGCTCTGTCTTAGGACACTATTCCTTTGATAACTTGAAATGGCTTGCCAAAGGAGTCCTAACCGGTTTAGCATCCTACATATTAAACCTCTCCAAGACCTTCTTAATGTACTCTTCCTAAGATAAATTCAGCTTCTGTTCCTTCCTATCCCGAGATATCCTCATACCAAGGATTTGTTTGGCTACCCCCAAATCCTTCATAGCAAAGGATTCACTTAGCTACTTCTTGAGTACTTTTATTTCCTACATGTTTTTACCTACAACCAACATGTCATCCACATACAAAGAATAATATAACTTCCATCCTCAAATTTCTTTATATACATGTAATGGTCAGAATGGCATCTAATATAACCTTGCTCCATCATGAATCTATCAAATTTCTTATGCCATTAACGTGGAGCTTGTTTCAAGCCATACAAGCTCTTCTTCATTTTGCACACCATCTCCTCTTTACCTTTTACCTCATAGCCCTTTGGCTGCTACATATATAGTTCCTCCTCCAAATCACCATGGAGAAATGCAATCTTTACATCACATTTTTCTAAGTGCAAGTCTTCTACTGCAACTATGGGAGGGCCGAGCACGGTGTGCACCCTAACTTTGGGTGACTATTTGCAACAGCAAAAAAACAGACGAATCACAAAAATCCGTCAAAAGAAGCGCGCGAAAATTCTCTACACAACCATCTCCTTTGCCAACTCAACAGACACGTAGATCTCCGTACGCATGAGCTGGAGTGTGAGGTGTCCAAAAATGAGTTTTCACGCGCTTGACCAAATCCCGTGCATGTTTTCCCCACCGGTTGAGATTTTTGATGCCATTTAAGGCACATTAACGCACTGTATATTGAGGACAGCGAAATCCACGCATAGGGATATGGTCGTAGTAAATGTGAAAGGCGCCGTGTCAGGGAAGCAAACGGCATGAAGACTACCTCCGCGCGGATTCAATGCAAGCTCTTCATGGCGCCACCTACTCCCAAACCGCCTCCAGCAGATAGACTGTATACCGCTCGAACCAGCAAAGAATGCAACAAAACAGTGGAAGCCATCGGACCAGGAGGGGAATGTTTACGGTTGTGGCGTGATAATTTTCTTCTTGCGACTTCACGTGTTCATGCTTACGGTTACGGCGTTGGGAGCTACTCATACTTGCGACTTCTTTCTTCAGCAATAACTCAGTGTTTCAGTTATAATCCTTCTGATCTGCCATCTTCAATCTTGCGTGGATGCTTCAAGACAGGTTTCGTTTGGTTCTGTTCTGTGTCATTTACTTCTTTTAGACAAACCCTCCTTAGTCATTTTAAAGTGAAGTTCAATTTGATTTGGTGGTTTTACATATGAAAAACTGACAGTTTTTTCTGTACGCGTCTTGCAGTGGTGGGGAGGAGCTCGTTCGGTTGACGGAGAATGATCCACGCAGATGCAGACACATTCCTTCAAATGTGTTTATCAACACATCAAAAAATTACGGAAATTGTTTGATTCTCTTCGAATATCTACAATCGATTCGGTTCTAATAGGTGAGGTTTTAACCCTCACTGAGGCAGTGATAGAAACAATTACTAATACTTCTTCTGTACTGGTAGATTGTGTTATATGTCTTCCTAGTTACGTGATTCCTTCTTGCAAAGACTTAAACTCCTATTGTTTCTGAAAATTACAATATACTGAACATTAAAAAAAGCTGGGTGATCCAAAAAATGTGTCAAAAGAAGTGCGTGAGAGTTGAATCTTTTTACTTGTTGAATTTATATAAAATATGTCAAAATAAGCGCGTGAGTATTGTATCATTGTATCGTTGTAGCATTCGATTGTGCTCAACTGAGCGTGCTCAAAGTGTGATTTTTGCTCTCACGTTTCCATTGTTGTAGCTATGTACAAGGACGCTTCCATTCTTTTAAAGACATTACTGTATGAGAGGGGATCCAGTCCCGGTGCACCCAAACTTTGGGACACTAAACTGAACATTTAAAATCACCACGTAATCACAAAAATCTGTCAAAAGAAGCGCGTGAGAATTCTCTACAGCCCCATCTCCTTCACTATTTTCGACAACTGTGAAATCCACGCATAGGGATATGGTAAGTTTAACAACAAAGCTGCCTAATGTTTCGGCCTGAGATTTTTGTGTGTGGGTGTTTACACTGACCACCTCTGTGTTGGGAGCTAGTCATACTTCTGAGTGTACTTCTGTTTTCTTTCTTCAGCAATAATATCTACTTGAAGTGATATTTTAACTTTGCTTCCTTCAAAACTAGAAATAGTCATTTGAATCTTGCCGTGGATGCTTCAAAAGAGGTTTCGTTCTGTACACTGTTCTGTTCTTAGCCATTTACTTCTTTTATGGTAACCCTCCTTAGTCGTTTTAATGTGAAGATTGGAAAATTGTTCATATTTAAAGGTAATCAAGGGGTTAGGCTCCTTGAGCAATAGTCAAAATGGAGTTGTTTGATTCAAACTACACTGGTATGCATGTGATTTATAATCGGATATGATTTATAACTGAATATATTTCAATCATAGTTGATAAAAGCCTTCGAATGTTACAAGAAAGTCGAAGAGGCTGATTTGTCAAAGGACATGGCAACCCCTATTATTAGTAACTGATTCGTATAATTTGGTGATTTTACATATTAAAATCTGATAATATAATTTGTACTTGTCTTGCACTGGTGTTGTTATGCTTGTTGGAGTGACTGATAATGGAAGTGCATATGCTTGTTGTTATCAACACATTTTTTAGTTTGGCAATTGTTTGATTCTCTTTGAATATCTACAGTCCATATGCTTCCAGTAGGTGAGGTTTTTACCCTCATTGAGGCAGTGATAGAAACTATTGCGTATTTCTCTTTTCTACTTGTAGATTGGGTTATTGGCTTCTGTGTGTTACTTTAATGACATTTACCATTGAATGTTACTCAGTGTAATTTTCAGAAACAATAGGAGTTTAAATCTTTCAAAAAGGTTATCACATAACTTGGAAGACATATATATTCATTCAGTAAACATTCCATTGTCCATTACAAAAACATGGCCATACAATATACTTGGGCCATATAACTACTACTACTATATTGTACTTTTTAAATCGAAAGGCCAATTCCACACATCAAAAATTCAGCCCTCAAAATTAAATATTAACTTTCGAAAATATTATTTCCAAAATCCGAGGAAGGGCGGCGTTGAATCTGCAGTTGAGGTTGAAGCTGGGGTGTTACTTTGCAATTGCCTCCCAATGTTGACATCCCTCGTAGGCGTAGTTGGAAATGGATCAGAACTTGGAGAAGCATTCACTCCGACTGCAGTATTATGTGTTGAAACTGATAAAGGGCAATGTATGCCCATTAATTCTCTTAGCATTGGGTGTTGATCAGGAAAAGGATTAATTGGACTGCTCAATCTCCTTTTCCTTTCTAACTCTCTTCTTGCCTTCTCAAAATCCTTCTCCTTTATCTCTTGATCCCTTTGAATCCTTTCCTGTTCCTTTCTCTGTTCCCTTTCTTGCCTTTGAATCAACTTTTGGTGCTCCTTTGTTTTCCTTCTATATTCTTTTTCAATCTTTTCCTGCTCCTTCCTCTCCCTTTCAACAATTCATTCAGCCTTCTTCTCTTGGATTTGTTCCTTTTTTCTTTGCTTTAATTCATCTATTTCTTTTTTTCTGTTCTCTTTCTCAACCAGAAGCTCCATGTACTGATCTGCTGTAATTAGTAGAGATTCCCTACTCAATCTTATACCAGAAGCACTATTTGACCTTGATGATTCTCTAACCTTTTCCACAGGGAGTTTCAAGAATCTACCAAGAGTTTTCTGTCCTTGGTTTGCCTCACAAGTTTGGTTCGAATCTGCCCCTAATACCCCTGCTACCTCTAACTGTGAATCTGCATCATTATCTTCAGGTTGACTGCCAACATAGTAGTGCACCAAATCTGAGTCATGAAGTACTGCTGGTTGAGAGGGTAAAGAGAGGCTGACCTCTTCATTATTGAAGTTCAAGTTGACACCAAGATTAAGAGCTGCTTCTTTCATCCAATCGGGTGGGCTTTCTTCTGTGGGCAAAGATAGTGATTCATCGATTTGATTAATTCTGTTTGGAGTTTCCAATTGTTGAGCAACACATTCATTTATATTTATCTCCATCTGCTGAGGTTCTGATTCTTTCTCCAATTGTGTGTTAGGGACCATCTGAACATCTTCACTTCCCTCTAAATCAACCCTAGATAGATGAAGCATATTTTCTGCTGCACCAGCATCATCTTGAAAAGATGTGTCAAATGTTCTGCTTGGTGCCATGTCTTCATCCAAGGCATTGGGATTAAGAGGCCATATCCCTGTTCTTTTGAATCCTGATTTAATGTTGCTAGGTGTAAGAGCCATTCTGAATGCTTTGCTCCCTAACTCTGCTAATTCAGCCCTTTTCACATCTATCCCATGGTTTGCAACTATCCATTTGCGTCTCTCCTCCTTGAAGTATGTTTTGAATGGAGCAAAGACACTCACATCCAATGGCTGTAATTTATGAGAGGTGTGTGCAGGCAATGTTAATAAATCAATCCCCAAACTCCTGGCTTCTTGAATTGTCCCCAAAGCAACATGTGAACCATGGCCATCAAAAATTAGTAAATGCCTATTGGTAGGAGACACTCCACCAGGTATAGATGATGCAAAGTGATGTAACCAATTCATGAATAAATCTTTTGTCATCCATGCATGTGATTGTGTTGCCATGCAAGCTCCAGGCTCACAACCTGCAATATAATTTTCTAAATGGCTCTTCCCCTTAAAAAGATAGAATCCTGGAATACTTTGTCCAGCAGCATTTACACAACACAAAATGGTAATCCATTCTCTGCTTTTTGGGATGATATATGGCACACTCCTACTACCCCTTTTAGCAAGCACTCTCATACCGCAGTTCCTCCCTGCTTGTAATCCAGTTTCATCACAATTCCATATTCGGTTTGGTCCATATGGGTTGGCCTCATAAGCTTTAGACAAATTAATGTAGAAGGAACTGACAATTGATGGCCTCAAACACACTGCTCGATCCTTATCAAGGCCTTCAGCTGTCCTTAATGTTAGATCCGGGTGTCTTTTTTTAAAACCTGCCCACCATGACTTACCCGGAAAACCATCCGTGAATGGGTTAGACCTTGTTTCGCAGATTTGTGCCACACATGTCTTAAGTTGTATAATTTCTAACCCATGTCCCATGTCAGCCATTTCATGACACCAACTCACTATCTCCATCTCTTCTTCTTCTCATTAGAATTGTTGGTGGACCCTTTCTTTTAGTGGTGGTAATGCCCATTAGCCAAGAAGTAAGGGTGGTTCTTTGGTATACCCCATTTTTTTAGCAGTAGCGTGTAGAGTATCCATAATCTTCAACATCTTTCATGGCATTATTCATATCAGACTTGTTCCAATCAGATCTTGGCTTTGACACATTTTGTGTTGAAGGGCTCACTCTTATTGCTTGGACATTACTTCTTCATGTGGTGTGTCATTGGCATCTTGAGGTGGGGTATTGATAGCCTCTTCTTCACGTTCTTCACTTGGCGGAAATCTTGCTCCCCTAATTTTGGCACATGCAGGTCTTACTCTTTTTGGAAGCTGCCTTCTCCTCATGATGTCAATAAAAACCTACTAATATAGTTAAATTCAACAAACCGATGTAACTTACAACAATGAGATATTCAGCATATTGAATCATCAAACGTAATTCTCAAGTGCAGCCATTTGATATGAGTGCCTATGTTCTGAGCAATGGATACTTCAAAAATCAAAGGTAGATGAATATTCACAAGTAATTCTGAGCTAAATTAATGAAACTGTATACTTTATGCTGCCTCTAAATGTAGATGAATATTCAAAAGTAATTGTGAGCTAAATTATTGAAACTGTATACTTTATGCTGGCCAAGTAATTCTCTACAGCCCAATCTACTTTGCAAACTAATTCATGTAAGATGTATATCAACAAGTAATTCCAGTCTAAAGTAATGAAACCTGCAGATGTATGTGTACTATTAGATTTATATTTACAAGTAATTCCAGGATAAATTGAAGAAATATGTATATATATACTTACAAAAAATTACATGTTAGATGCATATTTTATGCTGCCTTTTCATGTAGTTGTATATTTAATGCTTCATTTTCACGTAACTGTATTATTTATGCTGCCTTTTTTTGTCGTTGTATATTCTGTAGATGTATATTTAGATCCAGATGTGTATTCTGTAGATGTATCTTTACAAGTAGATGTATATTTCTTATATATCTATTTGCAAATACAGAGCCTTTCCGTAATTCAGCCTGGAATTTCTTGTAAATATACGTCTACAGAACACACGGCTACTTGTAAATATGAAATACAGGTTTCATTAATTTAGTCTGGAATTACTTGTTAATAAACATCTACATGAAAATTACTGGTTGTTTATTACTACCATATACCTATGTGTGGATTTCGCTGTCCTCGGAAACAGTGATTGTTTTAGTGATAAGTGGCAGCGAATACAATAAACGGTGGGGGTTCTACTAACAGCTATTGGTCCGCACCATGAAAACTCAGAATTTGAGACACCTCACACTCCAGTTCATGTGTACGGTGATCTGCGTGTCAAATGTGTTGGCAAAGGAGATGGGGCTGTAGAGAATTCTCGCGCTTCTTTTGACAGATTTTTGTGATTACAATGTTTTTTTAATGTCCACTATAATCCGCCAAAGTGTGGGTGCACCATGACTGCCTCCCCTGCCATAGAGCCTTTCCGTAATTTAGCCTGGAATTTCTTGTAAATATACGTCTACAGAACATACAGCTTCTTGTAAATATGAAATACAGATTTCATGTATTTAGTCTGGAATTACTTATTAATATACATCTTACATGAAAAGGCAGCATAAAGTATGCACCAGCAAGTGGAACATACATCTACTCGTAAATATGAAAAGCAGATTTAATTAATTTAGACTGGAATAACTTGTTAATATACGTCTACATGAAAAGGCAGCATAAAGTATGCACCAGCAAGGGGATACATACTTTGATGTATAAATGTGAAATACAGTTTTCATTAATTTAGACTGGAATTACTTGTTAATATACATCTTACATGAATTAGTTTGCAAAGTAGATTGGGCTGTAGAGAATTCTCAAGCGCTTCTTTTGACAGATTTTTGGGATCATCAGGTTTTTTCCCATATGGAGATGGACAATAAAAAAAATTAAAATTAAATGAATGTGCATCAATATAAGAACAGAGTTAAGAACTTACTGTATGTGGCACTATGATGTGGAATAACAGTTGATTATGGCAGCTTGGAACTGTAATTGTCATGCACTAGCAAAATAGCTCTAACTGAATAAAATTTCACAGCAGTTGAGGAACTAGATTTATAGGAGATATGGAAAGTGTTGTAGTTGAGTGATCCCTGTGCTTTTTTTTGATTGGGTAAAATTGGTTGATCCTTGTGCTTGTTTTTGATTGGGTGAAACTGATAGGGGTGGATCAAGATTTATGATATTTTATTTCAATACTCATATTTGAAGTTCAATTTGATTTGATTTCTCATTTCAATTCAATGTTTGTTTCTTGAGCCTCACATTTGTTGAAAATATGCAGGTACATAATTTATGGGAGTAGCTGGGATGGAAAATGGTGACAAAGTTAATGCTTAAAAGACAACTTGTATCTGAAAATGGTGCACTTTGGACTTCTGCTTGTGAGAACCTGGCCTAAAGTGTGTGAATGACAAGACCTTTTACACAGTAAACTGGGAACTTAAATTATGTGAAAATTGACATCAAATTGATATGATGATGTGATATCTATTTTGTATAGGGATGAAATACAATTATATATCCTTGTATTAAATACATGTTGACTTTAAATCTGGCAATTTTTGAAGTGTAATATATGTTATTATATGTTTAAAAGCCATACTGACTATTCTATTGTTGACAGATTCATGGCTGTACATGAAAAGTGACAGACACATCAGTTTTGAGGATACTTTGTACATTTATAGGATAATATTCATTCCATTATTAATATTTTACTGTGCAAAAGCTGACAGCAAATACTCCCACTACCCTCACCACTACTGGGTAATGCACCATGATTGGCTCCTCTCCCCTATTCCTATAATAGTTCTAATAGAAGTCATTTTTAATACAAGAGAAAAAATATCATCAAAATCTATACCTTTTTTCTATGCAAACCCTTGACCACCAACCGAGCCTTATATCTTTTCTTGCCTCCTTCCTCTTTCACTCTAAACACCCATTTTTTCGTAATGCTCTTTTTCCTTCGGTAGCTTTACCATCCCATGTCTAGTTCTCCATGAGAGCCCGATGCTCCTCATCCATGACTTGCTTCCACTTCTTCCTAGCATCTACCCGCATTACTTCATCAAAGCTCTATGGCTCTCCACTATCGGTGACTAATAAATAATAAAGAGAAGGAGAAAAACATTCAGCTTTATCTTCTTACCCTAGAAGACCTCCTCAATATAGGAGTTTGGGGTTTCACTGAGGGGTTCCTAAACCGATTCATGTGTCACTTTTCCATCTGGAAGATCCTCTACCACTACATATTCTTTCTTGGATTATTCCTATTTTCCTGCAACTACTACTTATACATGACTTTCTCATTAAATACCATATCCCTAGATCGAAATATTTTCTTTTCTTTAATACTCCAACATTTATATCCAAAGTCATCACCACCATAACCAATGAAAGTACATTTTTTTGATTTAGCCTCTAGCTTGGTCCTATCATCCTTGTCTATATGAACAAACACCTCACATCCAAAGACTCTAAGAAATGAATAATCAACTTTCTTACCATACCAAGCCTCCTCAGGTATGCCTCCATCCAAGGCACTTGAGGGTCCTCTGTTTATCAAGTACACCGATGTGCTCACCGCTTCTACCCAAAAAGAAAGAGGTAGTCCTGCATGTAACCTCATGCTCCTAGCACGTTCCATTATTGTTCTATTCATCCTTTTTGACACCCCATTATGCTGTGGAGTTCTAGAAACTGTCTTTTACCTGCAGATTTCATTCTTAGAACAGTAATCATCAAATTCATTGCTACAATACTCCCCTCAATTATCTCGACTGATACATTTTAGCCTAAGACCCGTTTCATTCTCTACCAAACCTTTCCATTTAACAAAAGTGTCAAATACATCAGATTTGTTTCTAATACAATATACCCAAACTTTCCTTGTTGCATCATCAATAAAAGTAACATAATAACTTAAACCCCTAAAAGATGATACCTGAGTTGTCCCCCACACATCAGAATGCACCAGCTCTAACTTACTCTCTTTCTTTGTAGGTCCAACCTTGAGAAACCTTACTCACTTTTGTTTCCCATATATGTAATCCTCACATAACTCCAAACCTATTTCTATATATCGATAAAATCCTTCTTTATGATCTCCATGCTCTTATGGCTCATATGACCGAGCCTATAGTGCCACAATGTTGTATCTACTTTTGAAGCCACAAGATTACAAACATTAGTGTTATAAGTGGTTAAATACAAGGTTCCAACCTTCTTACCTCTTGCCACCATAAGATCACCCTTGGTAACCTTCTAAGAGTCAGCTATAAATATCACAGTACAACCATCACTTCCCAACTACCCTACCGATATCAAATTTCATCTGAATGTAGGCACATGTCTGACATCCTTTAATAGCCAAGTATTCCCATTCTACATCTTAACCTAAGCATAACCTTTTCCGACTATGTTGTAAGGCTCATCATCACCAAGAAAAACATGCCCAAAATCTCCTTGAACATAATCAATAAAATAATGCCTATGTGGAGAAGCATGGAAAGAAGCCCCCAAATCTAAAACCCAAGATTTAGTAATATTGTGCAAAGAAAGAATCAAAGCATCCTGATATACATTACCCATTGCCGCATTTGCCTCCTCATTTTCTTCATGTTGTTTCTTCTTTCCCGAAGCTCCCAATAGTCCTTCTTTGCATGCCCAAACTTTCCACAATGCCAGCATACTATCTTACTTTTGGATTTTGACCTTTCCCAATCCTTTGATTTTCCACGGCTTCCTCTATTCTTTTGTCTCCCTCTAGTTTCCATTATCAAAGCATTCCCTAAAGTAGAATATTCACCAGAGTTTTTTCTTCACATTTCCTCACTTAGAATCACCCCTACAACATCCTCAAACTTCAACTTTGAATTATCTAGAACCGAGTTGCTTACCACCATTACCAAGCTATTCCAACTCTCAGGTAAAGAGCATAGAACTAATAAAGCCCTAACTTCTTCATCAAATTCTATTGTAACCAAAGCTAGCATATTTACAATCGTATTAAAATCATTTAGATGATCTACTACTAAACCATTCTCAGACATCTTCATATTAAACAAATTTTTCATTAAAAATATCTTATTAGAGGTAGAGGGTTTTTCATACAACTTCCCTAATGCATCCATCAGTTCTTTTGTAGTCTTTTCCTTTGAAACATTAAATAATACCAAAGATGCAAGACACATCCGGATTGTCCCAAGTGCCTTCCTATCTAGCAAATCCCATTCCGCATCTATCATGCTCGAGGGTTTGTTCACCTTATCGATAGCGGAGTATAAACATCCTTCTGATAAAGGTAATCTTCCATCTGTATCTTCTAAAGACTGAAATTCTTCCCATTGAATTTATCAACCCTAGATCTTCCATCATCCGCCATAGCTCCCACTCAAGATAAAACTTTACCTGTGATTCAACACTTCAACAAAACCAAACCAAGCTCGATACCAATTGTTAGGAAATAAGGGATAAAATATGCAAAATATAATCCCACACAAAATCACAACAAAGAGAAACTAATATGTAGAAAATATTATTAGATCTCAAATAAAATTACAAAATAAAATAACACAACACAAAGTGGTAGTATTTAATGTGGTTCACCCAATTTGGGCTATGTCCACCAAGAATCACTTGCTCATATTTTATTACAAGCCACCACTCTCTCAATACAATACCCATATCTATTTGGAGCTATGCTCAAAAAAATCTACAGAATTCACACCAAATTCAAAACACATCTGTAATGTTTCATTATATCTACCATATGCACAAAACCATATAAATAGACAACTGCTTAAGTAGTTTTACAAAATTGTGGGTATCAAAACCATGGGCCAAAACCGTCCCATAAACCTATGGGTCAAAAAACCCACCCATATGAGAAAATCATGTTTCCCGATGTATC
This sequence comes from Taxus wallichiana var. yunnanensis, assembly GCA_018340775.1. NCBI lineage: Eukaryota > Viridiplantae > Streptophyta > Pinopsida > Cupressales > Taxaceae > Taxus > Taxus wallichiana. The sequence continues at coordinate 313,374,265 of CM031233.1, forward strand.
GGGCACGTTTTAAGGCCCAAAAAAATTTTGGGGTCAGTGCCCCCAAACCCCTGCAAGACAACGTGGAAAGTATGCAATACTCTTAGTGTACATTCTTCAACACTTTCTCACATGAAAACCTGCTCCACACTAACATGGAGGGCTACCAATTTTTAGTAAGAGGATTGATAGGGTCGTTGAGGCCAAGAAATTCTCCGACGAGGGTGAAGAGCTGGAGTTTGTTGCTGTGGGCATAAGGGTAAGTTCTATTCCCACACCGTATGATGAAGTGACAAATATGATGGTCAAATATATTTCTCTAGAAGGGCGTTATAAAATGGTCCCTATTAAACACCTTGTTTTTCTAAACCATTTTAGAAGGAATTTTGCGGTCTATTTCCCACATTACCTTCTCAACTCCCTTCAGCGCTCTGTTCTAGATTTTCAAAAGCACTCTCATGCCATTCCTTTACATCAGGGCCTTATTTTTCTGTTGCACAAGCTTTGTGTTGCCAAGTTCCCTGGCTTCCCGATTTCTCCTAGTGAGCCACTCGCTACCACCTCCTCTGCTCCCACTCCCACTCTTTCCACCCCTTCCAAGTCCAAATACAAGAACCCCATGAAAACAGACACCCCTCTCAGGTAGGATTCTCAGAAGCTCCAAAGAGATGGAGGTTGCTCAAGACTTGCTTCATATCAGTAATGTCGGTATTGAAAAGGCCCTACATCAGGAGGAGTCTCAAGAGGCTAATAGACTAGAAGCCTTGGAGAAAGAGATGAAACAAATGAAGAAGGACCTTCAACGTATGGAGAAGCAAAAAGGGAAAAGAAAGTTTGATGAAGAGAATGACAAAGACAAGGATCATATTACTGATATATATATATAAGAAGTTGAACTCTCTAGATACCAGACTGGGGAGAGCTAAAGATAGACATGATCACAACATGGCTATCTTTAAAGCCATAAGTGACTTTCTTGAGTAGCAAGTTCGAGCATTTCTATGCTAAGTGGGATCCCTACAACTATTTGGGGGAATGAGAAAGAGAGGAGTATGGCCTTTTCGCAGTTGGACGCTTCGGACTCAATGCACACAACCACTTTGGCATTGTTTACCTCACTATAGATGATCAAGTCTAGAATTGAAAGAGCATTCAAGAAATAGACTCACTTGGGCTGGCGGGATTTGGTTTAGTTGTTCTTTTGCAATCTTTTTGTTGTGACGTTGTTGCTTTTTGTAGTTCTTGCGGTCTGTGTCCTTTTTGATTCTAGTTGTAACCTGCTCTTGGTTACTTTTGGAAACAATGTTATATCTGGATTTTGATCCTTTTTTGCTAAATCTTCATAGTCATATCAGGCTGGTGAGCCCTTTATGTAACAGGGGTATAGTACATCACTACTACATGCAAGAAAGAAGATTCTAACTCATTTCTTGTCCATGTCACTAATATTTCACCCTTGATTTCATAACTTTAAATGAAAGTATACATGTCACTAATATTTCCCCTTTTGGTTTTTCTTTCAAATAATAAGTACCAACCAACTAAATAAATGTTGTAACTATAGCTAACACCATTTAGTTATAGAGATGAGAAATTTGGCCATATGTTTAGTCAAAGGAAGGAAAGATCAAATGCTCATAAACCAATTTCCTCTACTATATTCATAACTCATTTTAGCAAGCCATTAACTGCAGATTTAAACACAACCATACTTTCAAGGAAAGAACTCAAAACTAAAACCCACAATTTCTAGATCATATCTCTAAGCCAAAGCAACCATACATTTCCAGGAAAGAATACAATGTCAAACTTCATAATAAAATAACACAACCCTATGCTCGTACAATGTATTACTTACAAAACCCTATGGCCGTACGTATTCACAAACCCATGAAACTTAGAGGTTAAATCAACTCATTATAAGAGTCCATCCATGGCGGATCGGGAAAAACATTATTTTCTTTTATTTTTCTATTATTATAAATATATTTTCTTATTCTTTTCCAAGCATACATAGCTGGAAACTAATTCTATCCATGGCCATTGGATTTTTCTATAGGAGGAAAAGATAATAATTGTTTCTAGGCTTTCCAAATACCCATCACAGACAATAATTTCTTGTTGAAACTTCAGTTGAAAACCACAAATTCAATTTTCACAAGTTACTAAGAAAACCCATATTAGCCAACACATTTTAATACGATATTTCAAGCTCGGAAGAAAGTTTCATAATTTATTTTTCCAAAAACTAGAGAAGAATACAAAACCCACAAAAGATAACAATCTTTTTATAAATCAAAACTAGGAGAATAACAGAGAAACCCTTTCCTAGTAAAATCAATTTCCTTTTATTTAATTTGCCTCCAAATACTAGTTGAAAACCCTAGTCTATTTGTTCGGGAGCTTAAGATTCAAATTTTTCCAAAACCAACCACACTTTCATAATGTAATCTTGAATTAAAATAAAGGGTGCTAAATAAAAACACATCCACCCTCACATACAGGGAAAATTTCTAGAGAGTGTCTCTAAGATGGAAGCTATCTAACAAAGTTGAATGTCAAATAAACTCCCAAATTCATATTTTTCTTCTTTTCCCACAAATTCCCAAAAACCTAATTCCTCAATTTATTCATTTTCCAAGTGGACGACTTGGATGCCTTAAGCCAATGTCGGAGGGAAGTATTCTTCAAATTCAACCAAAATAATCAACCAAATAATTCCCAACCCTTTTATCCATGTGAGTGCCCACTTGTGAACTTATCAATTATTTGCAAAATTTTATCACTACCATATTATGACATTTCCCTTTTTTTAATAATTTTAACAAAATATTCACCTAAGAATATACATGCCATCATGGTGATCCATCACCACGTTTTTTATTTTTTTATAATCAAATAACATTAATACAACATTGTTTTATGATTGAAAGGGTGTAGAAAGATTCCCCTACAATTTAATAACAATAGCGAGAAAATTTGCGCTACACATAATGTCATCAAACCATTCATCCGGCTTATTATCCTTAGGATTTACCACCATATCCACTTAATATTCTTTCCGTACTCAAAAATAACAAACACAACAATATGATCACAATCGTAAACAAGGGTCGGTGATAAAACAAGTTGTATAATATAATACCAAAGTAGGTGGTATTTAGTTAGATGGGTACTTAGTATAACACACCATCTCACAAAAATTATAATCATATAATTGCACAATTCTCATTACTCTTACACTTAAAAATGCACAACTATTCGGTTAGTCTTATACATAAAAATACAAACACCATATAAATAATAATAATAATAAATCAATCGTTGCTCTTATGCTTAAAAATATGAAATACAAAAAAACCACATTGATTAAATTTCATGATTTTATTCCCCTAACATGAAAAAAATCATAAATGCCACAATAAAAATTATTACTCTCATAATAAAAACAAACATTAAAAAAACTATTCAAACAATTTCAAAATAGTTCTCATTACTCTTGTACTCATAAATATTAACTTGAATGTGAAGTATAAAAATAAATATAATAAAAAAACATTTTACTATTATACTCACAAAAGACCACAATACAAATATTTATGTTACACTCAAAATATCAGCCACAAAGAGATTACATTAAATAAATAATGATGATTCTAGTTACTCTTATAATAAAAAATAAGACAAAATTTAAAAACATTAATTTTATACTTTAGAATATAAACACAACACAAAGAAAATTCATAGAAAATTCTCATTACTCTTTTACCCAAAATTATAAACACATAAACACAAAAAAAAACCACCAAAAACCACAATACAAATATTTACTAGTACACTCAAAATATTATGCCACAAAGAGATTACATTAAATAAATAATGATGACTTTGGTTACTCTTATAATAAAAATAAGAAAAACAAACCTAAAATAAAAAACGTTACTTTTATACTTTAGAATATAAACACAACACAACAAAATTCATAGAAAATTATCATTACTCTTTTACCCAAAATTATAAACACATAAACACACAACAAAAGTTAAAATAAAATTCCTTACTCTTATACTCAAGAATATGAATGCAACACAACAAATTCCACATTCAAAAAATTCACAACAATTCTTGTTAATATTAAAATAAAAAATACATACCATCACAAAATCCATTACTCTTACATTTAAGAATATAAACTCAACTCAACACAACAAAAACAATATTAAAAAAAGGTTCACAATTCTAGATAGTTTTATTTATACTCAAGAGTATGAAAAACCCATAATAAAAGATACAATAAAAATTGTTATCTCTTAAGTGAACACCCCTAACAAAAACAAAAGCCACAATAAATTCTACTCTTATGTTAAAAATATAAACATATAACAAAATTCACATTCACTCATTATTCTAATACACAATCACACCATGTCAAAATCCACATTAAAAAACAAGTAAAACAATTTTCATTATTCTTAAACTCAATGATATTAACGCACAATGTACAACTGCAGTAAAATCCTTACTCTTTTACAATAAATGTGAGTTTACCACTATAAAAAAATCTATTCACAACATGAAAATTGTTACTCTTACATTCAAGAATATGAATGCAAAAAGTCACTTTCAATTTTTTTACAATAAATCACATTATTCTTATAATAAAAAATATGAACAAACAAAAAAAACAAAAAACAAACACTTGCTCTTTTACTCAAAGATATGAACACACAATGGTAGTTCCAATGAAAATTGTTATTTTTCTATTCAAAAATATGAACATACAACTAAAAAAACTCTACTTAGAATATGAACACACCGCAACAAAATTCCTTTCAATTTTTTTAACAAAAAATCTTATTATTCTTATAATTATATATAAACACACAATAAAAGTCACTTTGAAATTTTTATACAACAAATCTCATTATTCTTATAATAAAAAAATATGAACACACCTCAACAAAAATCATTCCAATTATACTAAATAAGTATGAACACAACATAAAAACCCAAAAAAGCAGACACTTTCTCTTTTATTCAAAAATATGAGAACACAACAAGTAGTTACAATGAAAAAATTTATTCTTCTATTCAAGAGTATGAGCACACCAATGATAAATTGCTTTCAAAAAAATCACAACAATATAAACACACCATAATAGAAGCCACAATAAAAATTGTTTTTCTTATAATCAAAAGAAAAGAACGAACAAACCACTCAAAAAGAAGAGCAAACAACAAAAGCCATTTAAAAAAAAAATCACAACCATATGGTATACTACCCATCTAGTGTTTTTCTTACACTAACATAAACTTCTAAAATCTTTTTCTAAGAAATTATGTATGGTGAAACAACTTACCCTGTGCCACAACATTTAAACTGGCATAAAGCAATATATGGGAGACATCAATAGTATATTCCAACCCACATAGAATTCAAAAAAATATGTGAAACCTTACCAAACTATAACAACATATTTCATTCTAAAAGACCATGCAAAGTCTCAAAAAAATAACAACCAGATCTAAACAAAATTATTTTAGCTACCCCAAAAAAAAATTAATGAACCAAAAGAATAACAACATATTTCATTATGAAAGATCGAAAAAACCTTTTAAGAACAAATCCAACTTATTTTTGGTATTTCAAAATACTATACCGATAAAAATGTTACTAAAAATTGTAGCAACGCAACACTCTACAGGAAGGAATAAAGGAATGCTCTCCTAAGAAATACAACTAGCCCTATTTCGTGATGAATAAATGTTACATTAACCACAAACTTTAACAAACAAAATGAAAAACTTTTAAAAACCAAAAAATTAAAACCCATATTACCGTGATTAATAATGTGCACTTATCACACTTTCATTTACACAAAATAAAAACCTCTATATAACGAATAAATCTTTAGACTAATCGAGATTTATCAAAAAAAAAACTCCCATCTTACAAGCACCTTAAGAATATTTCTCATGTCGAATACAACTATGAGACCAAAGTCGTTAACTTAATTCACTCACAAATAAGACTTCAAAATAAATCAATAAAAATTATCATAAATTCCTCTCTTTTTTTGTTGCCGTAACCATTAACCAATGAACCAAACCTATTTTCTCGTATTTAGATTCAATGCAATCATATTAAACAAATCGTAGAAATTTCAATAAATTACGAAGAGAATTTAAAACTATTAAACAATGTTGGAGGAACCCAAATCTAGTCTCGTATGCCAAACGATAGGATTTAACCAAAAAAACTTTGTAGACGATCAAGAAACGAAGTATTAGTTTATACATACACAAGTCATAAACTCTACTAACGACCTTCCTCGATTCCCCGTAGCTTAAAACCTCATTATAATAAACATGGTATATTATTAATGAAACTCATACTTTTTTAAAAATATAAAAATTAAAAACTACAAACAAATTAGTAAATTTTAGTGTGCTCATCGCAAGTCCGCATCAAAATGTTCAAAATGTCAATCACCCATAATTGATGAAAAAAAAAAAAACCATAAAATCCTAAACTAAAGAGTCATTCCAAAGCATTAAAAATTCAAACCATACCATAATTATATAATCCCAATCTTCAATTACATAAAACCTTTATGCATTTTCTAAATAATAATTGAAAATTTTATTAATAACTAACCCATAGCAGATAATCATAAATATCATAAACATTAAGAAAACCAAACTAATAGATATAATTTTGAAATTAAGTACAAGTTTTATATAAAGTTCTTAGTGACAAAAAACCATAGCCAAATAAACATAAATATTATAAACAAAAATTTATATCATTTACTTCATGTGAGAGTCACACTCTAAATAATTCAATAGCATCCAACATCAATAGATAAATCCATTAAGTAGAAAAAAGCACTCATCAATCTACAATTTACAGGAAAAAGGTTTCTAAACATTAAGAAATTCTTACGAGTTTAAGAAAACATGCATCCTTCCTCTACCTTCACTTTTCTTCTCCACTTAAATCTGCTTGTTCTAGTCTAGTCTACTTCATTCAGTTTTTGCTCCCGCACTACCGATCTTCCTCAAACAGAAAAAAAAACAAGCAGTCTAAAATTAAGAAAAAGTCATTCAAACCATAAAATAAAATTAAGCAACTCAAAATCTATTAATAAAAATAACTAAAATAGATTGTAATGCACCGAAAACAAAAACACTAAAATAACCCAAAAGCCATTGCCTACAAGTGTGTTTCTTGGGGATGAGTTGCATTCAAATTTGGACTCCTCTAATTTAAATAAAAATAATGGGATGAACTATTTTGGTGAACATGGTCCTTGATGGCTTAATGCACATCAAAATATTTAGATGATATATAATGATGAACATGGTCCTTGATGGCTTGATGCACATCAAAATATTTGGATATTTTTTATGATATATGATGATGTACATGGTCTTTGATGGCTTGAAGTACTTCAAAATATTTGGATGATCATAAACAACTGGAGGTAAGTTGTTTTGAAATCAAACCACATGTAGATTAGATATGGACACCGGATCATCCTAAATGATCATTCAATGCATAACAATCCTACCAATTTTACTTCCGAACCCAAAATAATAATAAAAAACAGCCCAAGCAATCTACGATCAATTTAGTAAAAGAAAGGGGTATAACTATACATACCGAGATATATTTCATGAATAGATATTTTTAAAAAGGCACAACAAACAAATCCTACTTAGCCGAACCGGCACCCTAGGGCTATCGGAGCGGGTACGGGAGTGGGAGTGGCGAGGGGCCTGTGGAAATGGTCGTGGTACGGAATAGGCCGTACACGGCCATTTCGATTCCGTACACGGCCATTTCCACAGCCCCTTTTCGCTCCCTTCCCGCCTCCAAGCAACTCCCACCACCTAAAACAGTTTTGTTATTTCTTTTTGATTTTTTTCATGTTTTTAAACCAACTAAACATTAAAAATATAATAATCTTCTAATCTACACCCTAAAATATAACTCTAAGCAATAAAAAAAAAGAACAACACAAAAACAAAACATAAAGAAAAAACATACCTTTGGCTCTCCAAAATTGCATTGTGTTTGTCTAGGGTTTGAGGAGCTATTGTTAAGCTTGTAGGAGTGTTAAGAGTTGTAAAGGAAAAATATTAGTGAAGGATTTGTGGTTTACTAAGTGAATGTAATTTTTTTTTAATTTCTAACCTTGTTTCTCTTTTTGTCATTTAATCTTTCACACGTTACATTTTTTTATGTTCATCATTATTTTTCTCTTTCTATTTAATTTTTTTATTTTCATTGTTCAATGCATGTCATTGTTTTATTTTCCTTTTTTTTAACCTTGTAGGTACTTCTACAATGGTGAAAACAAGTTCTCGCTTCTTACGGGCAATCTTTGGAAAAGGATTTTGACCCAAATTCACCATTATGGAGGCATGTAATAATAATTCAACAAATTGCAAGTGGTGATTGTTTTGAATGGAAATGCAATGATTGTGATGGATTATTCAAAGGCTCTTACAATAGGGTGAAAATCCACTTGTGTTCCATAACGGGTAAATGTATAAGAGTATGCAAGGGGAGGAATAATGTTGGGGTGCCAAAAGAATTTTTTTTTGGCATATATCAAAGAGTAGGAAGATGCAAAGGAAAATGTGGCTATGAGAGCAAGTCATCCATTAGCCAAAAGAGGAGGTTCATCTCATTCAATGAGTCCTCGAGTTGCTCCATCACCTAGTGGATCCCCAATTATGGCCATGCCACATCCATTTATGACTCCTATCTACACGAATGAGGATGCTTCCCTTACACGAAAGAAAAGTAAGACAAGAGGGTCATTGGAAAAGGCCTTTCGTAGAATGAGATCGGGAAATTGTAGATAACACATTCCAATGTGTGTATATGCTAATGGTATTTCTTTTAATGTTATAAGATCATCTTATTGGCATGAGATGGTGAAAGACATCAATGAGGCACTAAAAGGGTATAAATCACCGTGATATGAGAAGATATGCACCACCCTTTTGAATAAATAAAAAATATATGTGGAAAACTCCTTGCAACCAATTATGGACTCATGGACCAAAATAGGTGTGTCCATTGTTTCTAATGGATAGAAATATGCAAGAAACCGCCCTTTAATCAATGTGATTGCAGTATGCCCTAAGGGGGAATTTTTTTGAAAGCGAGATGATTTTGAGGGGCAAGTGAAGGATACCCAATTCATAGCCAACATTCTCTTTGAGTCCATTGAGGCGGTGGGATCTGAAAAGTTTTCCAAGTCATAACCGACAACGCCAAAATTGCAAAGTTGCGGGGATTCTAGTTGAGGCACGGTATGGGCATATTTTTGGACACCATGTGTCGTGCATTCAATGAATTTAATTCTAAATAATATAGAAAAAAAAATAGACTTGATCTAGCAAGTGTATGTAGAAGTGAAGAGATCTAAATGTTTGTCACCAACCACCACATGTCATAGGGCTTTTTTAGATCATTCTCACGATTAGAGTTACTGAAAGTAAGGAAAAGCTATCTTTCTTTTTTTTTTAATTTAAAATTAAAATATAATATTTTTAGTTTTCAATTTTATTTTTAAATTTTAATTTTTGTTCCTCATTCTAATCAGGTTGTTGAGACTCGGTTTGCACACACACATCAATCGTCTCGAGACGACTTGTGAAGGTGCGAGAGAAACTCATGAGGATGCTAACCTCCAATATGTGGTCTCAGTATGAAGGCAATCAAACACTCAACAGGATCAAAAAGTGAAGAACATGATCTTAGAGGACCCTTGGTGGGATAGAGTGGAATATATGTTGATTTTTATGGAACCCATTACGAGCATGATCTAGTTTATTGACACGAGATCAGCCATGTCTAGGAGAGATATATGATGACATTGACTTAATGATTGAGAAGATAAAATCCATCATAAATGCAAAAGAACAAGATTCTCGGGAAATATTTTCAAACAAGTTAATTAAATCCTCATTAAGCAGTGGAACAAAATGACCACCCCATTACATCGACCGGTTTTGCATTGACTCCTAGATTTTATCGTACATATATCCTTTCCTTGTCGGGAGGGTAACACCATACAGTGATGCGAAAGTTAGTGAGGGATATATTGTGGCATTGGCTAAGCTCTCTCGATCCTAAGGCCCAAGCCCGTGTTATGGTAGAGTTTGGAAATTTCATAGTAGAAATAGGTCATAGCCTTCTCGCTCTTTGGAGAAAATACAATTTGGATGCTCATATGTGGTGGTACCTCTATGGTCATGCATCGCTTTACTTGCAATCAAGATCTTGACATAGGTAAGTATTTAATTTTTTATTCTCTTTCCTTTTTTTGTTATAGCTTTTCATTTTTTAAAATTTAAGTTTGAAGTTGAACTTTGCATTGCCTTTGAAGTTTGGGTTTCCTTAATAGGTTGCAAGTTCATCTTCCTCTGAGTGCAACTAGATTACGTATAGTTTCATCCACTCATAGAAGCACAACAGGTTGGGGGCTAAAAGGGTTGAAGATTTGGTATACATACATTCCAACTTGCGCCTTTTATCCCACAAGCAATGGAGTACAACGAAGGGTCAACAAGACATTGGGACATTGATCCGGTGATAGTTTACTTGGATGCTTCCATTTCCCATCATGGAGCATATGATGATGAGGGGAGTTTTGTGGAACCACAAGACCTATATGCACAAGGGGGTGTAATTGATAGTGGTTGTAGTGCAAGTGGTTCAAGCCTCATGAGGTTCTAATGAACCTCGTAATGATGATGATGTAGTTGATCTTGATCCTCTTGATGAAGAGTAATATGACAAATATTGACAATGGAAGATAGTTTGAATTTTGAATATTAATCTATGATTGAATTTAATATATCATGAGATTTGTGAAATTCAAATTGTGTTCAATTAAAGTATTTTAATTTAACTTTTAATCTTTTAAGTTTCTAAGTTTTATCTCGTAACACCCATCAAAAATGACATTCTAGTAACTGGTTATAACCTAACACTTGACCCAAAAATTGTGACTAATTTTTTTTGTTCCAAGATAAAGGTAAGAGGATAAAATAGGTTACAAGGATGTTAATCCCCTAGGGTATAACAACTAACTAACACCACTAAACTTCACCTTTCGATTAAAGAACCGGGTCTAGATAAAGGTTAACATAATCTCAATTTATCTCTAAGGTCCATTAATCAATTATTCATTAGGAAGGTACCATAGATTAATTTACATAGCTAAAAGTTTTTTTCTCTTCAGTTAATGTTCAATCCTAAACGGTTAACCTTATATTAATTTATTTAAATTTAATATCCTATTAACTTAGAGTCTTTTCCGTTCACTCATAAGGCTTGTTAAGAACTAATAAAGGTTTAGCACTCTAAGGCAATTAAATGGCTCCATTCCCCATTTACACATACAATAAGGTTTTTAAAACAACATTTATAAAAATCATTCTCACCTAACAAAAGTAGGGTTGATCCTCCACCCTTAGATCAAATAAATTTTAACCACAAGATCCTAGGGTTCCAACTAACCCTAAAAATCCTTATGAGTTTTTATTAAAGCCTTTCATTTTTTCATTTCCCCTCATTTGGTCTATTTTTTTTTGTTAAGAATTGCAGGTTGGAGCAGAGGAAGCCAAGGGAGAAAAGGAAGAAGAAATATGGAAGATCATACATGGAGATCTAGTCTAAATTTGTTTAGTGGTAGTTTTATCAATGTAATATATTTCATTTAAGGATTGGGAGGGGGTTTCCTCTACCAATCTAGTTTTATTTCAAGCTTTTGTATTTGGGTTTTTTTAATTTGGAGCAAACCCTACCCCATTGTTATAAATGAAGAGAAATGCTTTTTTTTAATCTTCCATTTTTATGTTTTATTGTTTAAATCCATGGGATTACTCATTGTCTGCTTTTGGGTGATTATTAGTTAATTTTTACAACTTAAAATTTAGTATAAACAAGTTAAATTTTTAGTGCAGAGTGGATCCAAGGAGTTATGTCGTAAGTGACAGAACAGCTACCCAAAGCAAACTGGTTCTCCTTAGACTGTCACCCTGCCTGGGTTACAACCTATAGACCGATGCCTTAGCCTGAGTGGTGATTATGGGACCGCCACTCTGCATAGGACGGCAGTCATGTTTCCTAGAAACAAAACCTAAAATCTGAGATTTTTTAATAAAATTAAATGTTACTACAATGTTCCAAAACACATTCTGAACTTTATTTTATGCACCTAAAGTTTTCAGTTTTGAGATTTCATTTCATTTGATCATTTCTTATTTAAAATTACTCATTTAAAGCATTTGAAATCCAATAGTACCAATAATAACTACTAGATCTATTCCATTTTTTTCAACTAAATTTTCTTTCTATTTCAAGAGTAAAATAACATATTTATATCTACTTCTATATTTTATTTTTCTTAATACAAAATGCAACAATTCCTTATCTCATATTTGTTTTCTCTTTCATCTTCACTACAGCTTCATATATCAAAAATGACTATAATGACTTTATTTTACATTCGAGTTTACTATGCACACATTTTTAACATATTACAACTTCTATATTTCTCCTTTCTCTTTTACAATTAAACAACTTCATAATGAAGTTAAGCTTCATTTTTCCATTGAAATGGCTCATATCATTTAACACAAAGAAACTACTTTTCTCACAATACAACCAAGATTTCAAATAAAGAGAATTACTTTCTTTGATATTTCTCAAAACTAACTCCATAATACAATTTTTTTGCACAATACAACTTCTAACTAAACTTATACACAATATATCCATTTTAATTATTTCTCTTAAATAATATAGAATATTGGAATGCAACATTTCTCCATGAAATTATTACAAATTCTTCCACTCAAGGTGGGAAATAATACAAGAATGTAAGCAAAAGAAAGTACATTAATACAAGTTTCTCCACTCTAAGTGGGAACAACACAAACGAAGTTTCACAAGGTCTCCAAAAAAACTCCAAGCTTCACAACTCCAACAAGATAGCTCCTCCAAGATTTGTTTGATTCACAACAAAATGGGGGGAGAGGCAACGCTCTCCACCAAACCAATATATCCTTGATGAAGAGGAGAAGTCGTCCTCTCAATTGGCCCCCGAGCCCCAACCACATTACAATGGGAGATAATTCCAACACATGGCAACAACAAGCTTCCACAACACAAACAATTATTTCACAACCATTTCAACCACATTCAAATCAACAACAACACAAGAAAGAAGAACAACAAAGCAACAAAACAAGGCTTAGAATCAAAGCCAAAGAGCAAGACCTATGGGGAGGCCATTTATGCCTCCCAATGGGAATGGGTGCCCACCTAAAGCCTTAAATGCATATCTCAAATCCCCTACATACTCTTATGCCTCCCTTAATTACCTCTCGCATACTCTTTTTCCTCCCTCAATCTCTTATGCCTCCATCATAAAAGAAACAAGTAAGAAATGCAAGCATTCCTTATCCAAGGTGGGGCACCCAACCCAAAATCCCTCCAAACAAGAAAGTAAACTCTTATGCCTCCCTACAAGAAATCTCCCCATAGTCTCCTCCTACTCAAAACTTAGGCAATCTACCCACACCCAACAAGAATTCCAAAGAAAACAATACTCAACACAAGCACATAAACACAAAATAAAGCATAACATAAGCAAGGTAAAGCTCCTACCTTTCCATAGTAGAGCTTGTTCCAAGAGTAAATCTCCAAGCTCCTCAAAACCAAGCAAGCATCCACAAGCTCCAACAATCCACAAGCACTCCCAAAAATCCTCTAACTCTCCAAAATGCAAGAGCACAAAATGATCAAGTAACCCCCAAACAAGCAAAAGAGCTCCAATAAATAGAAAAGGGAGAGAGGAGGATGAGGTGGCTCCATGTAGGATGCCACATCACTCATCCTCAACTCCACCTAAGAAGTCAAACCTCAACCCCAATGCACCATAAATTGGTGGGTGAGAGGAATGACAAGTTACTTACACACACCATTTAAGCCCACACCCCCTAAGGACAAAATTAATTACTTGAAAGAAAGTGCAATAAACATTTCACCTTTTTATCTTCCCAAAACACCTAATGGGGTCTAATTTGACCCCCAACCCATAGGTAGGGTTGGTATGGAAATTTAAGAGGTGTGGGACAATTTTAACTTGTCCCACAAGCCTTCAAAATTGGCCTTTAAGGCCAAATTCGAGTTTCCCATGAAGGGTAGAGTGTACAACACTCAAGATCTCAAGCATTCAACACACAACACAAAATCCAAGAGCAAATCAAGTCTAATAAATGAACTTATTTTGGTCACATCTTTAATTAGTTTAGGACAAGATTTATTAACTTTAATAAGACACTTAGACCCACTAAGATAAAGGGGAAAAACATACATCAAAATCTAAATAATTAAAACAAGTAAATTACATCACTCAAAGGAACACATACTAACATTAATAAAAGAGAAACTAAAACAAAAGACAACACATGACCCCTTGGTCACAATTTTCCCCTAACCAAATAATTCTAACACACACACAATTACATGTTGCCATGGTGACCCTAGTTGAATTCATCTAGAATTCCAATGTGGTTGGTCTCCAATCCCCAATGTTTGTTGTGAATAAATTTACCTACAAAATACAAAAATACCTCCTTCGGCCTCGTGGCCACATTAAAACATCCATGCCAAAATATGCAATATAAATCTAAAATCATCTATATACGAATTAATATCATCTAGGAAATTACGAATCATTTTAAAAAATAGCAACATTTCTATCCAATGTTCATTCATGTCAAAATGATCACAACATTAATTCAATTATCAAAGCCTACTCATGGTGACGAAAGTATATCACATGTCAGAAATATATATATAAATAACCATGTCCACAACATATCAACATCAATATAAAATGTCTCTAACAATCCACATGCATCATATATGAATCGAAATCAACAACAATGTCCAGTATCTCTAACATCTAGTATCATGCTAAATCAAAAAGCTACAAAAATGTCCATAAGTGTAGTCAACAGTATCAAAATCAAAGAAAAGGTGTCGAAGGGAAGTGGGCACTACATCCCCCTCCCCTTAGAATCGAATTCCTCCTAGAATTCATTGGAACATGTGTGGGATTGAACTCGAAGCAATGTAGAATCCTCCCATGTAGCTACAGTCTCACCATATTTGTCCCATTGGACCTGAACCTAGTCAATATCTCTATCATGAAGGCCCAAGGTCCTACTCTCTATAATGCGGATGGGATCCACCATTACTTTCCCTTGATCTTTCACCTGTAATGTGGTCCAATCTAGCATGTGAACAGGATCATAAATATATCTCCTAAGCACGAAATGTGAAACACATCATGGACGTGAGACAAGCTAGGTAGCAACACTAGACGATAGGCCAAGGGACCGATGCACTCTAAGATCTCAAAGGGACCCAAAACCTAGGAGAAATCTTAGAACCTTTTCCATAATGGATAGGGCTCTTATGTGGTCTGACACGAAGGAACACCTTCGTGCCCACCTCATAACTATGATCTGTCCTATGTTGGTCCGCATACTTCTTCTACCTATCCTACGCCTCCTGCAATCTTTGTCTAATCAAAACAACCTATTGCTCCATGTCCTGCAATAAGGTTGGCCCAAGAGAAACCCTATCCTCTAACTTGTCCCAACTAAGAGGTGTCCTACACTCTCTACCATATAATGCCTGAAAAGGAGCCATGCCTATCGAACTCTGGAAACTAT
This sequence comes from Taxus wallichiana var. yunnanensis, assembly GCA_018340775.1. Classification (NCBI taxonomy): domain Eukaryota; kingdom Viridiplantae; phylum Streptophyta; class Pinopsida; order Cupressales; family Taxaceae; genus Taxus; species Taxus wallichiana. Next base: position 313,390,021 of record CM031233.1, read on the forward strand.
TATTGTAGGAAAACTCCACCAAGTACAAATACTCCTCCCATCTCGACTAGTGATCCATAATGTACATCCTAAGCATGTCCTCCAAGATCTGATTCACCCACTCAGTCTATCCATCTATCCTAGGGTGATATGTCATGCTAAAATTGATCCTCGTCCTAAGAGTATGGTGCAAGGTGGTCCAGAAATGGGAAGTGTACAAAGGATTACGGTTGTAAATGATCTTCTCGTGGAATCACATGTAATCTCGACAATCTCATCAAGATATACCGTGCCACCTTGCACTAGCTATGTAGGTGGTCTTCACCGAGAAAAATGATCCACTTTCATCAATTTATCCATTGTGACCATGATGGTGTCATGGTGGTATCTTGACGTCGGTAACCCCACAATGAAGTCCATGGAAATGGTGTCCCATTTCCACTCGGTATAGCATGAGGAAAGAGAAGGCTAGTTGGATGCTGATGCTTGGCCTTCACCCTCTAACACTCTAAACAGTGTGACACAAACTGAGCCACATCTCTCTGAATTACTCTCTAATGGTACAATTGTCTCAAAGAAGCATGCATCTTCTTTACCCCGGGATGGGCTGAATAAGGTGCACGATGAGCCTCTATCAAAATGTCTTATCTCAAGTCTCCATCTCTAGGAACATATATCTGACCTCTATGTCTAAGAAGACCATCATCCTCTAATGAAAATCCATCAAATCTCCCCTCAAGGGGCCTCTCGAGAGACTTAATCTATGCTTTGGTTGCAAGGTAGAATCTGTCATGAGGAAGTCTGCTAAAAATCTGCTCAGTAAATCAGTAACTCTTTGAAGTAATCATAGCCACATGCCTCTCGTCTTCTCAAGGTGTCTTCAACCACATTCTCCTTCCCCTTCACATGTTCTATCTCCATGTCATACTCACAAAAGCAACTCCATCCAACTCCGCTTGACGAGCATTGAGATTGGGCTACATGAAGAGGTGGGGAAGACTCAAGTGATCGAGTCTAAGTGTAAATCTCTGCAAAGAAGGAAATGTCTCCACTGGACTAAGGCATGCACAACTGCTACAAGCTCAAGATCATGAGTTGGATAATTGATCTCATAATCCTTGAGTTTGCGAGACTCAAAAGAAACTACTCTACCCTCCTGCATCAAAACACCTCCAAGTCCTGTCAAAGAAGCATCTGTGTAAACGTAGAACTCACCCTAAGGATCTGGAACTACTAGAATAGGTGATGTTGTGAGGCATTCCTTCAATTTCCTAAAGGCCTGCTTACATCTATCTGACCAAAAAAACTTCTTTCCTTTCTACTAAAGTGAAGTGATGGGGTGTGCAATCTGAGAAAAGTCCTGAATAAATATCCTATAATATCCCGCCAAACCCATGAATTTGCGCACCTCAGTCATAATGGTGGGTTCTAGCCAATCCATAATAGCTTGAATCTTGGAAGGATCAACTACGATACCTTCCCTAGAAATGATGTGGCCTAAATATTGCACCTTTGTCTAAAAGAACACACACTTCTCCAGGTTCCCATAAAGATGCTGCTCACAAAGACACTGAAGAACCTGGAAAAGGTTATCCTTGTGCTCCTCACATGTATGTGAGTAAATCAGAATGTCATCAAGGAAGATGAGCATGAAGTGATATAAAAAATCCTAAATACCCCATTCATCAAGCTCATGAACACTACGGGGGCATTTGTCAGACCAAAAGATACCACTATGAACTCGTAGTGACCATATCAAATATGGAAGGTGGTCTTATGAATATATGCCTCCGTAATCCTTAACTTATGATACCCGACTTAAGATCTATGTTGGAGAAAATTGTGGCTCCCTTCATCTGATCAAATAAATCATCAATACATAGAAGGGGGTAAATATTCTTGATCATTACTTTGTTCAATGGGTTGTAATCAATAACCCGCAGAGATCCATCCTTTTTTCACAAAGATCACTGATGCACCATAAGGGGATACACTAGGATGGATTAGGCCTTTCTCCAGAAGGCCCTCAAGCTATAACTTGAGCTCACATAGCTCAAAAGTAGTCATCCGATAAGGTGCTCATGAGATAGGCTTTGTGCCCGGAACCAGATCTATGTGGAAATATATCTCATGTGGGGAGGTAACCCTGGTAGCTCCCCTAGAAAAATATCAGCAAACTCTCTCAAAATGTGATGGTCATCAAGGGATGGTCCACTAGACTCATCCTCAAATCTGTCACTAACCGTAATAGCATACATCTGACAACCTCGTCACACACACCGCTTAAGCTGCATAACGAGATGGTGCAAATATAAATGTGCCTCCTAACCCCTGCTATCACTGACTCCACTCCTAGATCATCTATACAAGAAATAGTCTTATGGTAACAATCCACTCTAGCTCTGTGTGCAGACAACCAGTCCATGCCCAAGATGACACCATAGGAACCCAATGGAAGGATTCGAAGATCCGAAGTAGTGGTGAAGGGTCCCAAATCCACTACACACTCCTTAACTAAGGAGTCTATAGAAATTTTGGCTCCAAAAGCCATCTCAACATCCCAACTACGACCCTACCTAACTGCCACTAGCCTACAACACTCTACTAAGGATGGTGCAATAAAATAATCAGAAGATCTAGAATCAAACAATATAGAGGCGGAAATACCACCAATACTACATGTCATCTCTATCATGGTACTCTGGTGTTCAGCTTGGTGGTTCTCGACCACTGCATAGATCCGATGACTCGTGCCATATCTCCAATAGTAGGCTCTGAGATCTGCATCTTACCCTTGTTGCTAGGGTTCTATGGGCACTCTTTTCAATGGTTTCCAAAGAACACCACAACCATAAGCTACCTATTCCTCTCTAGTGAGATGCAGCTCCAGTCGGTACTCTAGAGGCTCTAAGCCGTGGATCCCGACGACCCATCTTGGACTCGCTAAGGTCTCTGCTTGACGAGCTCCTACTGACTGCACTCTCGGTACACCATGTGTCCTGATGGGACCCCTAGGAGGAGGCCCCATACTCCACCCTCTCTGTACATCAAATCTCTAAGGAGGTCTATAAGGTGGGTGGGTCTCTGCATTGTTTGAGGTGACTTAAGGTGGCTCAAGGAAGAATGTCCCGAACTCTATCTGCCACAAGGAGGAGGAACTGACCCCCTCAATCTACTATCCTACATCTACTAGATACGTCTCTAAACTCTGTCTCTAGCCTACTACATCTTCCCCATGTCTCCTCTATAATATAGGCCTTCTCCATGACCTTTGCTAATGTCTATGGGTAGTGAATGTGCACCGCACCACCCAAATCCAAATTCAAGCCCCGAATGAACATGTGAATCCATACCTTCTCATCATACATGTAGTCAACATACTGGAGTAGGTCCATAAATCGACTCTCATACTTGGCTATGGTCATAGATGCCTAACGGAGGTCGTGAAACTCATCTATCCACTACTGAATAAACCTCCTAGGAAAATACTTGCTCTTAAAATGCTCCTCAAAAAGCTCCTAGGTAACTTTCTCCGAGTCAACATGGAGCTTTTTCTCCTTGGTCCTCCACTAGACTCCTACTCCATCCCTCAGAAAGATGGATCGCAACATGAGCTTTCATGTTGTTAGTACAAGGGTAGAGCTTGAAGCATCTGCTCAAGCTCACCAATCAAGCCTTTTCCTACAAAAAAATCTTGTATCTCTAGAATAATGAGTTGTTCGTAGCTTTAGAATCTCCTTGATATTGTCTACAGCTGATGAATGAAGAGCCCTAGGCCTCTCTACATGCTCCTCCCTCTGTCTAGGGCTCCGAGATCTATCCTTATGTCCTGAAATCTTGTCTCTATGCCCTCTCTGTGGTGACTCTTCCCTAGGTGACTCCATGTGGAAGTTCTCTTCCCCATGCTCCTCATTGTATCGAGGAGATGCCCTAGCCTCAATTGATGGCTCCATATCCTATCTAGTAAGTCATCCTCTTAGGGACCCTCCATGTATAGCGGCATTGACATCTTGAAGCATCTGTAAAATCTAAGGAAGGATGGCCACTACATCCTGATCTAACAGTGGTATACCTAGGTCTATATGAAAAGACCCCTCATCTGGTCTGTGCCTCCTACACAGACCAAGGTGAGAGTTAGTTCATCATTTTGGTTTTGTTTCAATTTTCTAAATTTTTACAATTTATTAGATATCAGGTGGTTTTCTATATTAAAAGAACAATTTTGCACTAGATTAAAATTTCATGTCTCGTGTTCTCTAGTGTGTGCCTAAGGGTCCAAGCTTTGAAACCTCACTCTAATACCAAGTGTAACGCATATCAAAAACAATGTTCTAGGAACTAGCTACAACCTAACACTTAACCCGAAAATTGTGACTAATTTTTTTTTGTTACAAGATAAAGGTAAGAGGATAAAACAAGTTACAAGGATGTTAATCCCCTAGGGTACAACAACTAACTAACACCACTAAACTCCACTTCTCAATTAAAGAACCAGGTCTAGATAAAGGTTAACATAATCTCAATTTATCTCTAAGGTCCATAATCAATTATTCATTAGGAAGGTACCATAGATTAATTTACATAGCTAAATGTTTTCTTCTCTTTAGTTAATGTTCAATCCTAAAAGGTTAACCTTATATTAATTTATTTAAATTTATTATCCTATTAACTTAGAGTCCTTTCCATTGACTCTAAGGCTTGCTAAGAACTAATAAAGGTTTAGCACTCTAAGGCAAATAAATGGCCCCATTCCCCATTTACACATATAATAAGGTTTTTAAAACAACATTTATAAAAATCATTCTCACCTAACAAAATTAGGGTTAATCCTCCACCCTTAGATCAAATAAATTTTTACCACAAGATCCTAGGGTTCCAACTAACCCTAAAAATCCTTATGAGTTTTTATTAAAACCTTTCCTTTGTTCATTTCCCCTCATTTGGTCTATTTGTTTTGTTAAAAATTGCAGGTTGGAGAAGAGGAAGCCATGGGAGCAAAGGAGGAAGAACTATGGAGGATCATACATGGAGATCTAGTTTAGATTAGTTTAGTGGTAGTTTTATCAATGTAATCTATTTCATTTAAGGATTGGGAGGGGTTTCCTCTACCAATATGGTTTTATTTCAAGCTTTTGTATTTGGGTTTTTAATTTTGGGGCAAACCCTACCCCCATTGTTATAAATGAAGAGAAATTTTTTTAATCTTCCATTTCTATGTTTTATTTATAAAATCCATGGGATTACTCATTTTTTTCTTGCTGTTGGTTATTATTAGTTAATTTTTACAACTTAAAATTTAGTATAAACCAGTTAAAGTTTTAGTGCAGGCGCGGATCTGAGGAGTTTTTTCGTAAGTGATAGAACTGCCGCCCAAAGTAGACCGGAGGTCCTGGGACCACAGCCCTACCTAGGTGACAAACTATGGACCATAGCCCTCTCTGATCAGCAGTTTTGAGACCTCCACTTTAGCTTTGAGTAGAGGTTATGGGACCGTTGCTCTGCGCACAGGTGGCGGTCCTGTTTCCTAGAAATAAAACCTAAAATCTGAGATTTTTACAAAAATTAAAAGTTACTACAATGTTTCAAAACACATTCTAACTTGATTTTATGCACCTAAAGTTTCTAGTTTTGATATTTCATTCCATTTGATCATTTCTTAGTTAAAATTACTCATTTAAAGCATTTGAAATCTAATAGTAACAATAATAACTACTAGATCTATTCCATTTTGTTCAACTAAATTTTCTTTCTATTTCAAGAGTAAAATAACATATTTATATCTACTTCTACATTGTTATTTTCTTAATACAAAATGCAAAAATTCCCTATCTCAAATTTGTTGTCTCTTTCATCTTCACTACAACTTCATATATCAAAAATGACTATAACAACTTTATTTTACATTCAAGTTTACTATGCACACATTTTAACATATTACAACTTCTATATTTCTCCTTTCTCTTTTACAATTAAACAACTTCATAATGAAGTTAAGCTTCCTTTTTCCATTGAAATGGCTCATATCATTTAACACAAAGAAACTACTTTTCTCACAATACAACCAAGATTTCAAATAAAGAGAATTACTTTCTTTGCTATTTCTCAAAACTAACTCCACAATACAAATCTTTTTTTTCTTCTTTTTCACAATGCAACTTCCAACTAAACTTTTACACAATATATCCATTTTGATTCTTTCTCTTACATAATATACAATATTGGAATGTAACCTTTCTCCATGAAATTATTACAAATTCTTCCACTCAAGGTGGGAAATAATACAAGAATGTAAGCAAAAGAAAATACATTAATACAAGTTTCTCCACTCTAAGTGGGAACAACAAAAAGGAAGTTTCACAAGGTCTCCAAAAAACTCCAAGCTTCACAACTTCAACAAGATAGCTCCTCCAAGATTTGTTTGATTCACAACAAAATGGGGGAGAGGCAATGCTCTCCACCTAACCAAGATATCCAATGAAGAGGAGAATTCATCCTCTCAATTGGCCCCGAGTCCCAACCACATTACAATGAGAGATAATTCCAACACATGGCAAAAACAAGATTCCACCACACAAACACATATTTCAAAACCATTTTAACCACATTTAAATCAACAAAAACCCAAGAAAGAACAACAACAAAACAACAAAACAAGGCTTAAAATGAAAGCCAAAGGAGCAAGACCTATGGGGAGGCCACTTATGCCTCCCAATGGGAATGGGTGCCCACCTTAAATCCTCCAATGCATATCTCAAATCCCCTACATACTCTTATGCCTCCCTCAAGTACCCCTTATACCTCCCACATACTCTTATGCCTCCCTCAATCTCTTATGCCTCCCTCATAAAAGAAACAAGTAAGAAATTCAAGCATTCCTTATCTAAGGTGGGGCACCCAACCCAAACTCCCTCCAAACAAGAAAGTAAACTCTTATGCCTCCCTATAATAAATCTCCCCATAGTCTCATTCTATTTAAAACTTAGGTAATCTACCAACACCCAACAAACATTCCAAAGAAAACAATATTCAACACAAACACATAAACACAAAATAAAGCATAACATAAGCAAGGTAAAGCTCTTACCTTTCCATAATAGAGCTTGTTCCAAGAGTATATTTCCAAACTCCTCAAAACCAAGCAAGCATCCACAAGCTCCAACAATCCACAAGCACTCCCAAAATCCTCTAACTCTCCAAAATGCAAGAGCACAAAATGATCAAGTAACCCCCAAACAAGAAAAAGAGCTTCAATAAATAGAAAAGGGAGAGAGGAGGATGAGGTGGCTCCATGTAGGATGCCACATCACTCATCCTCAACTCCACCTAAGAAGTCAAACCTCAACCCCAATGCACCATAAATTGGTGGGTGAGAGGAATGACAAGTTACTTACACACACCATCTAAGCCCACACCCCCTAAGGACAAAATTAATTACTAGAAAGAAAGTGCAATAAACATTTCACCTTTTTATCTTCCCAAAACACCTAATGGGGTCTAATTTTGACCCCCCAACCCATAGGTAGGGTTGGTATGGAAATTTAAGAGGTGTGGGACAAGTTTAACTTGTCCCACAAGCCTTCAAAATTGGCCCTTAAGGCCAAATTCAAGTTTCCCATGAAGGGTAGAGTGTACAACACTCAAGATCTCAAGCATTCAACACACAACACAAAATCCAAGAGCAAATCAAGTCTAATAAATGAACTTCTTTTGGTCACATCTTTAATTAGTTTAGGACAAGATTTATTAACTTTAATAAGACACTTAGACCCACTAAGATAAAGGGGAAAACATACATCAAAATCTAAATAATTAAAACAAGTAAATTACATCACTCAAAGGAACACATACTAACATTAATAAAAGGGAAACTAAAACAAAAGACAACACATGACCCCTTGGTCACAATTTTCCCCTAACCAAATAATTCTAACACACACACTATTACATGTTGCCATGGTGACCCTTGTTGAATTCATCTAGAATTCCAATGTGGTTGGTCTCCAATCCCCCAATGTTTGTTGTGAATAAATTTACTTGCAAAACACAAAAATACCTCCTTCGGCCTCGTGGCCGCATTAAAACATCCATGCCAAAATATGCAATATAAATCTAAAATCATCTATATACGAATTAATATCATCTAGGAAATTACGAATCATTTACAAATTTCTAGCAACATTTCTATCCAACATTTCATCCATGTCAAAATGATCACAACATTAATTCAATTATCAAAGCCTACTCATGGTGACGAAATATATATATATATATATATATATATATATATATATATATATATATATATATATATATATATATAACCATGTCACAAGATATCAACATCAATATAAAATGTCTCTAACAATCCACATGCATCATATATGAATCAAAATCAACAATAGTCCAATATCTCTAACATCTAGTATCATGCTAAATCAAAAAGCTACAACAATGTCCATAAGTGTAGTCGATAATATCAAAATCAAAGCAAAAGGTGTCGAAGGGAAGTGGGCACTACATTATCGGTATCCTAACTTGTTTGTTGTGGTTATTCACTTATTTAGCTTATAACTTGTCTTTCATATGCATAATATGTGGTTAATAATTAAATTCCTATTTAGAAGGCAGAAATTTATATATTTATAATTTTTATATAGATTTTGTAATGTCGTATCTTACGTCGTATCCGGGTTCATAAAAAATTTGTTTTTTCTAGGTATCAAATACTCCGTACTGCTCTCGTAGCCAAAATGTTTTGGTTACTTAGAACAAATCTAAAAGCGTGATACAAAATATGAAACAAGGACAGAAGTTGATTCACATAATAACTTATTTGGATGTAGACCATAACGCATGTAGAAGAGTATTGTTCTTGAAATAGGTATTTAGGCTTAACCTCTATAAAAGAAGCTACTATTTAACCTCTATAAAAGAAGCTCTTTGTTTACAGAATGCTTCCATTCCTGGAATAGAGTTGCTTCTATCCTTTCATTCCTTTGAGAAACAGATAAGGGTTAGGGATAGGATGAATACCTATTGAATGTTGAGAGGGCGTGCACGTACCATAGAGAGAGATCAGATCGATTGCAAAGAACTCCTTTTTTCTGGGAAGGACTACTTGTAAGTAAGAATACAAGACCACCAGATTCTAATTAGACAATAAATGAGGGAACTACCTTGGGCCCAGGAAATATTAGACTTCCTTTCGAAGGTGGTCAGTTCCCCTGCTAATATGAATTAACACAAATTCTAACAAAGAAGTTATTGCAAAATTACAATTTAATTACTTTGTTAAAACAATAAAGAAAAGGCTAGTCTTGGTTTTGAATCACAGTGACCGATGCCGGTCACTATCACCGGTACCGGTTTCTGATAACCGATATCGGTAGGGGCAGTGATTTAGGGGCTTTAGTGAAGGTTGGCTATAAGATGGCTATGGTGTTTATAAGGCTGGTAAATGATTGGGGATAGGTAATGGGGTGATGGAGAAGACTCAGAGAGTATGGGGGCTATTCTTGGGGGCAATGTAGGGGTAGAGGAATGACAGTTAGGTGGAGGGTGTTACCGGGTAGTAGATCTAGGAATAGACTTATAATTGTTGTGATTCAGAAGTCCAAGAAATGTTATTAAAAGAACATACAAGATACTACTTACTAATTCCTGATGAAGATACAGGTCCAAGGACTGTGATGACGAAGGCAGGGTTTAGGTAGGATGATCTGACAATCCAAGATGAGCTATTTTCTCTCCCAATGCTTGGATGAGTGTCACTGGGCTCTGGTTACTCAGTTGCAGTCTTGGGCTTGATGTCCTTCTCTGCAAACTCCTCTCTTTCCTTCACTTGTCTCTGCTCGGCCAAGTGAATTCTGGATCCTTCCAATGACTTCTGATATTCCGATCAATGAAAATCCAGCCTTGTTTTTGGTTGGGGGAGGTCATTTACAGGGAACCGATGGCGGTTACGTAACCGATAGTGGTCGAGTAGGAACCGATGTCGGTTAAGTCAAAGTGGGCTATTTTTAGTAAAATAGCCAACTTTCCCTCCTTTTCTCCCGAGGAATTAGTTGTGGGCTTGGTCATGTCATTATTAGGTTGATTTTGGTGCGGGTGAGGAGTAATTAGTCATGGGTGTGGATGTAGACCAAGTTATAGGTCTTAATTAGGTTAGTTTAGGGTTAGGGCTAGGTCATGATGAGGTGGCGAAATGTGGTGGCAGGTTTGGAGATGTGGATTTATTAAATATAAGGTAATTAATAAATAATTGTGCAAGGTTTAGGTGGTGAGGCTAGGTTGTGAAATGGGATGCGGGGCACGGGGGGTCGTAAGACACAAATTTGGTGTCTACACTACGTTGAAAAATCAATCTATGGAACCATCAACTAGAAGATATTCAAATCTAAACCATAAGATTAACAAACTTAACTCTATGCATATAGGTAATTAAAACGTAATAGCCTACCAGATCTAAATTTAAAAAAGAACCCTTGTACATTAATCAAATCAAGCATGAAATCGCCTCATTGAATCGGGCGAGCAACTAAAGCCCTCAATCCTTAGAATTTACTTCAAGATCTATAGAAATGATACAAACAAATAAGCTGAAAAATGTTTCAAAATAACAATAAAAACAACTGGATAAATACAAGGACAGATCCTATAAAACATTGTAGCTTGGGCAATTTTCCCTTCCTCTGCTCCACTCATTAGAATCTTGTAATCTTCCAAATTAAATATATGAAGGAAAGTTGTGTGACAACCGCTTAAAAATGCCCCCTAAAAGATAAAAGAATTGAATGACCGAAAATTTGAAGCCCGGCCTAAGGCCTAAATTCACAATTAGAAGGTGGTGTTTATAAGAATTTATGGTTTCACCTAATAGTGGAACCGATAAACTACCGTCCCTTCTACAAATAAATAAATAAAAAGTGTTTCACCAAACAATCAATTCAAAGCACAAAGCATAGTGGATAACTGGACTTAATTTTGAATTACACCTTCATGTTACAGGTTTTTCTAATCGAACCAATTAAAAAAATAGAGCATGGTAAGAAAAACTTAACCAATTCAAAAAGCAGTCGGGAAGAAAATAATATTTTGGATATTTTTACCAAAAATTCAATTAATCAAAAAGCACAATGTAACTACGGACAACTAGACTTACATTCGAATTATACCTTCATCCAAGAAAGAAGTCATGCCACTGGTAAGAAAAACAGAACCAATTCAAAAATAGAGTATGGAAAACTAATACTAATGAGTTTCTCTATCATCAGCTTTCCCGTATCCTTCCGTAACCTAAGTACATGACAAATATAACATTGTCTCTTCTACAATGGCAAATTGAAACAAATTTCTTTCATCAAATTATCAGTAAAGCACATTGGAAAACATAGACCACCGGAATGCACCTTGAATGATAGGAAACAATCAAGTCACAAATAACCGAATTATTAGACACACACAAGTGGAACTATAGACAACTAGATTCCCTTTAAAATATACTTCAAAGCTAAGAAAGCAATGAACTCACGGGTAAATGTGACTTATGGTGTAATATTGTAGTATGTTTATTACGAGTAAGTTATAATAAATACATCCATATATAGCATAAACACTAAATATATTATTGTCAATTTTCCTCATCCGAATATATGTTCAGGCCGATAATATTTATAGTGAACACACCATATGCCACAAATAAAACACTATCATTAACGAGCTGCACAAAACGTTCGATTATCCATTAAACCGACAATTGACGGCGGCTTCATCCATTTGGTTAAAACTCCCTTAACCAACAAGATCTAAAGGTTGAATTAATCACAAAGAACTGAATTCTCCAAATTTACATCAAAGTCTATAAAAAGAAATCATTAAAAACAAAGAAAAATTATTTGAAGATTACCAAATTTTATTCTATAGAGTGATGGGAAAAATCTTAAACCCTTACGAATAATCTGCACTTCGTGGGGAAACTATTTTAGCACTAGGAGTTCAAATAAACTCACCACAACATGCCGCCTTTTCTCAATACTACCTTCCTTCACATTTCTCTACGACTAGCACTTTGTAGTTTTTCTGAGACAAAATAGACACACACACGAAAAATAAAGATAAACCAACCACATAGGAAAATGCGACAAAATATTCTCGAATCACAAAAACAACCCATCCCCAAAAAAAATGCGAGATGAAGCCGCTCAAACCACCAAAAATAAAATAGAGATAAAACAACTCAAAACATGCAAAAACATAACATGGCCATGCTACAAAGAAATGGTAGAACATCGAACACCGAAAGCAAACAGAAATAATGTAATTACGTCGAAGACGTTATCTCTATGGGAAAAGGCTTTGCAGAGACATTCATGGGACTGTGTCAAATTTGACGGCCTAAATGACGGTTTTGCTATTTTTAACAATTTTGCTTTTGCTATTTTTAACAATTTTATTTTTGCTTTTCTAACAATTTTGCTTTTATTTTATAGCTTTTGCATACATTAACCTTTGCTTTTGCTATTTTTAACAATTTTGTTTTTCTAACAATTTTACTTTTCTGATTTTGCATGTTGCTTTGACTTTACTTTTAATGTGAAGGTTTTGACATTTTTATTTTTTTAATTTTTTAAAAGATATTTTTAGCTTTTCCGTTTTTAACAATTGCATGGTGAATGTTGTGTATATATATAGTCTGCAGAATATTGTTCTCAAGATTGTTTTCTAACAATTTAGTGGATTGGACACGTAACCCTTAGATCTGTAGTAGTACATGGTACTTGACTAAATTGTTGTCTGAGCAACAAAAGTTGGGGTCGTTTGTGCAGATTCTTCCCATCTACAGCCATCTTCTAAATCAAGGTAAGTTTAATTTCTTTAAACCCTGTGCTAATTGCTTAAAGGCTTCAACAGGTCAACACCAGTGATATAGATTTTGTTGCCCAAGTTATTAGGGATGTCGTCTGATAGGGACTTTGCTCATATTTGAATTAAAACCATCCTCCCTGTGTTATTTCTCCAACAGGTCGATAATCTCCACGAGCTCTTTAGTTAGCAACCCAGTCTTCCTCATGATCCACACCTGCGAGCCCGTCTTCATCCCATGCCGCAATGCTTAGTTCATTTCCCTTGCCCTATGTGAATTTGGCTCGTCGAGCCAGTCATGAACTCGTCATTTTGCATGAGCTCACTATCATCTTCGATGCACTGGGCGTGTTTAAGCCCTTCAAGCTTACCTGTTTTGCTTAGTGGTCAAGTTGGCCACGACCTTCCTTTACGTGAGTCCATGTTCGATTTCATGGTTGGCTCGTTTGGATTATGGCTTAATCATCTCCTCATGGCTCCTCAACATTGGTCTCATACCTTTCTTCGACCATGGCTCGCCACTATACGAGTTCTTGACTCATTCGTCTCTTATATCTCCTCGAGCTCCATTTGTGCCAGAGCTCACTGCAAGTGATTGATGGACTCGCCTCTTACAACTCAACTCGACAATTCTGACGAGCTCTCCACCAAGCTCTCCTTACGAACCGATGACTTATGATGCCAAATATTGTGTGTGCGAGCTCCATGTTTATGCTGCTAACTCACTGTGCAAGCCTCTTTTCCTCCCGGTGGCTCGTTGAGCTCAATCCCTACATTTAGCTCTTGATCGCTGCGACCTTTCCATGTTATCATGGGCTCACCGAGCTCTTGCATTGTCCATAGCTCGATATCACGAGCTTCTTTGTGAACCTGCCTCATTGGCTTGCTTCGTGATTTCTATCCTCCTCGCATCTCATCATCATCATAGCTCGCTAGGTGAGTTCCTTTATTACAAGCTCACGGTTCCATCCTTTTGTGCCAAGTTCAGTGTGCATTTATCGAGCTCATTAGAAAAACCTATCTTCTAGTTCCATCCCAGGTTATTAGCTGATTGAAAGTGATGGGAAAATTAAGTACCTCCCTTCGAGAAACGATGATACACTAAACATACACAATCAAACTATGATATCCGGGCACGCCTGCCTAAAAACAACCGCTCGAGACCAAGAACAACCTAGGTTTAGTTAGGAAAAGTTAAGGATTTTTTTTTAATGTTCCCAACAAAACTCTAGATTCCATTAAAACACTTATCAAACATCCTACAAAACACTAGGAGAGATAAATTCATCCCTAGCGCACATATATTATCTTCTTACGGGGTGCGTAGAAGAAATTTCCCTGAGAGCGGAAGAGAGGCGCGGAAATAAACTCTTTTTCTACCAAGCATGTAAGACGGGTGCGAAAGAGACTCATTCTCTCCCGGGTGCACAAGATGGGAGTGGAAGAGACTCATTTTCTCATGGGTGCGCAAGGGATTCATTTTCTCATGGGCGCGCAAGATGGGTGTGCAAGAGGCTTTTCCTCTTCTGCGAAACTTCGAAGGCCATAACTTTTGATAGGGAACTCCGTTTTTGGAAAACAAGGACTTTTTGGAAATCTCTCAATGTCCTTTTACATAAAAATGTTAATAATTTAAATTAGATAAATTTTTAAGGGTCAATTTTGAGAAAACGCTCTGCAGGCTTATAAAATAAAAAATGGTAACATTCGACTTATAAATTTTGTTCAATTTGACCTCCTTCCTTTCTCAACATGCCAAACAGACATGGAGGGTTGCTCTTAGATGAATTTAGGATGGATTGCAAGGGTCAATTGTTTGATTGAAGATCAATTCGAAATTTCCATCCTTTGGCAGCAAAATGACTATAGTTTTTCCTTTGTTCGATTTGAAGGGTTCCTTAACAATTTCTTAAGTGGTTTAGTTTGTTTGGGGTCATTTTAATCATATTAAGTTCAATTCAATGTTTCATTTTATTTTTCATTATTGCAATAGGGGTCGTTCTATGCATTTTGAATAAAATAATTACCAGTTTGATAAGTTGTCTAATAGAGCTCTACAACTTCAAATTCGAATTGATCTATTTGCATTTACTAAGCTTAAACTATGAATTCATTCCAAAAAAATCTAACATACTAAGTTTATTTAAATAAAAATGTACAAAAGCCAAAAGATACAATTCTGATTTCCAAATCATACTTTTCAAAAGAACAGAGTAATGTATTTTCTTCATACGTATTTCTTTCTTTCAAACAGAAATTCCTCAACATATTTAAACACAGATTTTAAACAGCAGTAACTCCATTTGTGGAAAATAATACAAATTCTATTAATTCAAAAATGATATCTTTACAACTTTCTTCTTTCATTTCATTCCCAAGGACAAAATACAAATCTTTCTTTTTCTTTCATTCAAAAATAGAAAACAGAGTGCATCTCTTTCACATTTCAAATTATAACTTTCATAGCCAATACAAAACCTCTTTCCATCACAAAATATATTACATTGTCATCCACTTCAAGTGGGAAGAAGGTTTTACAAATAGAATTCTCACAAGGGACTGTCAAAACTGTCTTTTTTCCTTTGCTCCAGAACAGCAACATGAAGATCCTCCATTTTCAATTTTGATCACAACAAAGGCAGGGGAAAGGCAACGCTCTCCACCCAACCAAGACATCCAATGAAAGGAGAAGTCATCCTTCCTCATTGGCCCCTGAGCCCCAACCACAATGCAATAAAAATGTGTTTCAACTCATGGAAACAACAGCTTCCACAAACACACAAGCAATCTCACATTTAAAAACACAGTCCAAAATAGAATGTAGTTTGCAACCACATTAAAGCATAACAAACAAGACTTTGGCTTCATTATGCAAGCCAAAGGAGTAAGAAACTATGGGGGATGCTACTTATGCCTCCCCCAAATACCCCTTATTCCTCACATTTCCTTATGCCTCCCTAACCTCTTCGGCACCCCATAACGAGTAAAGAAATGCAAGCTATTTCTTTTACAAGGTGGAACCCAAATCCCAACTCCCTCCACACTTATACCTCCCTAAAACACTTATGCCTCCCTCAAGAGTACCCCATAGTCTTCTCCTACACCATCCCTAATCCATCTACCCAACCAACCAAAAATAAAACAACACATTCAACCATTTTACATATGCATAAAATAAAAGGAGAGCATTTCAAGAGCCAAGCTCCTACCTCTCCATGATGGAGTTTGTTCCAAGGTTCCAAAACAACAAGATTTCCAATGCAAAACAGTCCAAGATCAACAATCCACAAGCATGCAACAATCTCCAATCTTCTCCAAAAGCAAGAGCTCTCAAAACCAAAATAAGTCTCCCAAAATGAAGTGATAAAAGTGAAGCAACCCAAAACAAGCTAAGTAATTTTAATAAATAGAAGAGGGAAGAGAAGAGGATGAGGTGGATCCATTAGGAATGTCACATCACACATCCTCAACCCAACACAAAAGTCAAATTCATTCTCCAATGCATAGTAAATAGGTGGGTGAATAATATGACAGATTTACTTACACACTCAAATCAAACCCACACCCTAAAGGACTAAATTTTAAACATGTAAGAAAAGTGCAATAAAAAAACATTCAACTTGACTTATAAAAATGCATAAAGAAGGTCTAAATTTAACCTTCCAACCATAGACAATGTTGGTATACAAATTTAAGAGGCATGGGACAAGTTTAACTTGTCCCACAAGTCTCCAAAATCAGCCTCCAAGGACTAATGAAGTGTTTCTTACTCCAAAATCAACTTACATATCTCTTACACATCACTTACACATGTCTTACAACATTTTAATTCAAGGCCAACAACTCTATTAATTACCTTCTTGTGACATATTTTAATTAACTAACTTTACAACATGATTACTCACAATATTAACACACCATTTAATAAATAATGAAAGGGGTCAATGCACCACAAAATAAACACATGCAAACATTAACAAAGGGACCAAATAAAAGAAAATACATAAAATCCCTTGGTCACATTTAAAGGTGATCCCCCATGGGAATCCCTAACACAATCAAACACACACAAACAAATACAGTTGTCATGGTGACCTTGTTGAATTCATCTAGAATTCCAAAGTGGTTGGTCTCCATCCCCGATGTTTGTTGTGATATTTTAAACCTGCAAAATACAAATACCTCCTTTGGCCTCATGGCCGCATCAGAACATCCAAATGAATATAATATACTTCCAAAGTCATCAATATATATATATATATATGAATCACAACAATCATCAAGACAATCAACAATATCACTTACAATTTCATCAACAACTATATCATCATCAATCTTTAATTCAATTTTCATTTTCTAGGTCTACTCAAAATATCCAATTATCACAAGTCTGAACAACATCTATAATATAACCATGTCAAACAGTATATCAACAGTATTATATAAAATGTCTCCAATAACACCATGTATCAGATATGAACCAAGTCAACAATAATCCAAGCTCTAACATCATACTAAATCAAAACTATAATAATGTCCATAATATATTCAACACTGTCAAGATCAGTATCAAAAGGTGTCAAAGGGAAGTGAGCACTACAATATCCATATGCAGAGAAAATGTCGATTGCTAATCGGTACTTTCCCGCCATGCAGTTCTGAAGTATATTACAAAATATGCTTCAAAATCATAAAGCAATGTTCAAAAACATATCACCAAATGCTATCCAAATTTTCAAGAGATGTTGATGTGGATTCACCAGACGCATTACGATCCGTAAAATACTCACAGAGAGTATTGTTGAACATGACATAAGCACACAAGAAATATGCCACATGCTGCAAACATTGCCACTTGTTATGTGCAACCGTTCGTTTGTATCATTAAATGTTGGCCAAAAAAACTTGAGACGTGTCCTTTAAATTGACGCAGATGTACAAGAAATTACCACTTTCATGGATTCATATGGAATTCACCCTACAACCATGGAACACCTACCACTTATTCAGGTTGCTCAAGATTGGAGCTACAATAGGAACCATAAAGGAGATAAATGGAAACTACGGTTGACTAAAGCAATTGTTTGGGTCCACTCGAGATTTGTGGAGGTCCCAACTCAGGATTCAACACTATATGACCTTTTCTATTCGTCAGAACTCCTTTTATACAAGCCTTTCAGAAATACTACCTCCAAATTTGGCTCAAGTCCACATGACACCAATGAAAATTGGGACATGTTCAAACACAACTTCTGAGACCATGGCATGTTTTACGCACAACCGTTGACACATGACATGGTACAAATGTTAGTTACGAATCTAAGGAAAATGTAGTATTCAACATGAACCATTACAAGAATTGTAGGTCTTTACACACTTCATCCTGGGAAACAACATGGGTCTTGTGACCTTGAAATTTTGGGAAACGAGATTTTGACATACACAATAATTGGAACATACATGGTGTTATGCATGATTTGCATATAACTAGTTCATCATTCATCAAGAGAGAAAAGGAAGACACAAATAACCACAGCATACAAGCCACACCACCATCTACCACACTACCTTTGTCTTTAGAACAACTATCTTTTGATACCATACTACAACATTCAGCAAACAAAACACTTATACCTCTATTAAGATTGATAATTCAAGGAACAACTTTAGCACAGAAAATCATTATTGATAAATAAAATCCAGAATTCATTTACAACAACATCAACCACATCTCCCTTGCCTCTCCTTTTGCTCACCCCTACCAGTGTTTTAGAATTCAACATCTCCACACCCACAATCCATGCAACCCTCCGTATTCCAATCAAATTTGCTAGGAAAAATTGGCGTAGGCTATGCAAGGCTTTCCCACACTTAAAAACATCTGAATTTGGAAACGGATCAATCATCCTCCTCGCAACCTCAAGAAATTATCATTGGTTATGGGCAATCCTCTTTATGAAATTAAATCCTATGGAGTCATCCTTTGGAAGGGATTTCATTCTTCCATGACATTACAAACTATTTTTTGGCAACAAGGAATAAGCGATGCACAAGTTTCATTCTGGAATTCACTACTCAACATGCGATATTCAACCCCTCTTATTGAGGATTGGGAATGCCTAATGTCTCACATAAAAAAACACCTAACTTAGCAAGAGCTCAAAATTTTAAGGGTACACCACATATGTTTGCAAAAATGACCTCATAGAC
Organism: Taxus wallichiana var. yunnanensis; assembly: GCA_018340775.1. Classification (NCBI taxonomy): domain Eukaryota; kingdom Viridiplantae; phylum Streptophyta; class Pinopsida; order Cupressales; family Taxaceae; genus Taxus; species Taxus wallichiana. The sequence goes on from CM031233.1 coordinate 313,409,071, forward strand.
TCCCACAACCTTTAGATGTTGAAAGCATTGAACGTTCCGATTGCCCGATCCATTACCTAAAGTCACAAGCGAGTTGGACCAAAAATGTTGACGATGATCAGTTGGAGCATAAATTTCTGTTGTGCAAACAACAAAAATCATGCTTATTACAAATTTATGGGTTGATGCGAGGCCTCGTAAATTTTTCGTAGGAAAAATCACCGACATTGTCTATGACACATCAATGCCACCACCAACATTACCTTTATTTTTTGTTGTCAAATTTGATAAAGGCAATGGTCCATGTTGGGATCCCTCCAAATTTTATGCATTTCTTTTAATTTAGATGATGCTTTAAGAAATAGTTGGTAGTTGAAGCAAAAGGGTGCAGAGAAATTGAAACCATGGTTTTATGGTCCATATCGGGTAGTTTGTCGAGTTGGGGTAGTTGCATATGAGCTAGAGCTACCAGAGCACAGTAAGATACATAATGTCTTCCATGTTTCATGCCTTAAGAAGGCACTCGGATAGCATATTGTACCATCTACAGAGTTTCCACCACTAGATGAGGAGGGGAAGTTGGTGTTAGAACCAGAATCCATTATTGAAGAGAGACAAAGGGGGCTTAGGAGTAGAGTGATCACCGAGTATTTGGTGTGATGGAAGGGATTGCCACTTGAGGATGCTACTTGGGAGGGAGAGAAAATTTTGCAGCATCCTAATTTACATTTTCTTGAGGACAAGAAAAATTTGGGAAGGGAGGACTGTAATGTCCCCTTTCCCGTGCCAAATTCGTAAGGTCCAATTTGAGTCCAATCCTTGGTCATATCTAAGGGGCTTTGGATCTTTGGGAGCTATTAGGTTTGAATATCTAGTCCATTTTGTTATAATTCTTCATTGACATATACAAAAACGTGTTTTGGAAGGACTAGATGTTACTTTTTTCCATTAGGAAGGGGCCACATGGTACTAATGTTCTAATTTTATGTTGGGGGTCACTTTTGGACCATGGCGACTTTAAAAGGAAAAGTAACTTAAGTTACTTTTATTTTATTCGCCCTTCCAAGGGAAAAATACTACTAGGGTTTATTGGGGCTCTTTTTCCTTGGAGAATTTATATAAGGAGTTGGGGAAAAAGGAAAGGCATTCTTGCATACCTAATTATCTTCTTTCATGTGCAACTGATGTTGCAAATCTATAGCTTATGGATTGAAATCCTATAGGAACCCTAGCTTTGGTGGTGAGAGATCCATCCCTAGCTAGTAGGGAATTCTTCGGTGGTGAAAGATCTACCCTAGCTTGTCATTTTAAAGCTATTATAAGGGTTGATTTACAGAGATATTTTTAGAGGTTTTTAGAGTTAGGGTTTTAGGGTTTTGAGATAATTTGTGAAGATAATCGGTGGGTTTTCATATCAGACTTACTAAGCAATAAAAAAATGGTTTGGCAACATTTCCTAAGTATTTCAAAGGGTTTTTTACCATCTACCAAAAAGGGTGAGTTGTTTTGAAGATTACAACCTTTATTTGGAGGGTTTCCAATTGGCCATTTTCAAATCGAGGCTTGGAATATCATCTTCTCGCATTTGTAAATGTTATTTCCAAAGTTTTTATTAGTGTAAATTCACAAAGCACCCCAAATGATTTATGGATATACTTTTCTAAAGAAAAGTCATTTGGTGTGATTGCATAACATTGAGCTTTCCCAAAGTGTGGGACCTTTGCAAATGGGGAAAGCTCTCTAGAGAAGGTTGGTTCCTCTTCCTAAACTACACCGCCACAAGCTATTCCAGTGCGAGGCAAGCTAATCTAACCTAATCTAACTTCCAAGGAGACAAGGAGAGGAAGAAAACAAGGAAAAATAGAGCCTACACACCAAAGAAGGAAAGTGTTGATTATCTATCAAAACTTCCATGGAACAAGAAGAGGTGAACAATGGAAAGGATGGCCAAGTGCATCACGGAAAAATATGGATTTCACATAGAAAATGTTCCAAAACTCCATGAACATAGCTCCAAAACCTACAATGAACATCCAAACATGCACAAATACCCTGTAATGCAGAGAGGTAAGGAAAACAACAAAGAAAATGAGCCAAGGATGGACAAATGCATCACGAAACACGTTTTTTATTGCTTCGAATTTACACAGTGCATCATTTCATGAGTAAGAGGAAAAATTCCATTATAGAGCAGGAGAGGAGGTTCAAACTCCATTTTCAACCCCGAGGAAGAAAAGAAGGGAGAGGCAGAGAAGAAGGATAAACAACCCTTTACAAATGAGCCAAAACCGGCTTTTTCACTCGAACGAATGAAGAAAATGAGAAAACGCGGCAAATCGATTTTAAAACTCCTACCACCAAAAATATCATTTAATTAGCTGCAAAATGATGGGTTTCCATGAACAATTCCATACTTCATCGTACATTGCTTCGCAGAGCAAGAAAAAGAGGCCCATACTTCATTAATTTTGGCGGTTGGGGTGCGTTTTCTATAATTTTTCCATGACGTGAGACATTTTTCTATTTTTATCCCACAAAACTCCATCAAAATTTAAAATTTAAGTGTCCATCGTGTAGATAATTTCAACATATTTCCATTGATACCAAAATCACAAAATTTTGAGCTCAAGTGCGAAAGATGTGCCCTTATGAAGATTTGGGCGAAAAATGGAAAAATTAGGGCAAAAATCGGGTCGGCAAGCCAAAACTTGAACTTTTTCCCTTTTCACAAAATTGGGAAATTTTCCCAAAATTCTCCACGGCCCTGCCGCTCTGAGACACATGGCATCGCTTGATTAACCGTGGGTCTCAAAATCACATTCTACCCATTTTGCCCGCAAGGGCAAATTTTTCCAAGGTCTTCCGCCGGTGAATTCCCTCTACGCTGATGTGGACACATGGCACCCTGTGATTGGCCGTGGGGATGTAGTTCTATTTTTTCCTTTGAAACATTTTGACCAAAAGCCAAAAACTTGAAGTTCTCTCCAATGCTGTTGCTCCACCTTGACACGTGGTGCATCTTGATTGGTTGCGGGCCTCAAACAATTTATTTTACTCTGTAGGCTTGTGGGAGTGCAAATGACTTTTGCACTTTTAGCCCAAAAAGTGCTAAGTTCTCAATTTCTTCCTCCACTCTACCGGCCTGAGCCTCTTTGGCACAAAACTCTTCCAAGCTCTGTGGGCCCACCTTAGGAAAATTTCCCCTCCAAACTCTGCCGAGCCATAAGTCAAAAAATATGAGTTAGGAGGACTTCTTTACCTTTCTGGGGAGGGGAAGAAAAATCCTATCTTATGAAGCCATTTCTAGAATCTTTTGAGTGCTAGCAATGTGTGAAAATTGAATTTGAAGCACAAGGAAGGAAATAATGAAGGCAAGTTAGCCAAAATAAGCAAGGGCTCATTTTGGATAGCGCTTTCATAGTTTTTGCACTTGTATTTGGGAAGATATGAATTTTTGAAGTTTTCCAACTATTTAGGGCATGCTATAATTTTCTGGCAACGTTATATTGCTTGAAACATTCCAAAAATAGTTTTCTTATGTTCTTTATAATATTAGCAAGCTCTCTTTAAATTTTCAAGTGATTTCAGTGGATATTTGGGAGTTATTAATTTTCTTGATTTGTTACCTAAGCTCGGAATAAATCTGCAAAAATCAGTATTTTATTTGGCTGCAAATTTTCAATATTTTGTGTTATTTAAGTGGTATCCCATAAGGGATATTTCAATGGTATCAGAGAAGTTGTTTCTCCAGCCTATTGGGATTGAAAGATGGGAGACAAAGATAGTGAGGATATAGGTGTAGATTTGATGAAACAATTGTTCACCAACATGGTAAAACAACATGAGACTACCAATCTCTATTTGAGCTAGCTCACTGAGAGATTAGCACATGACAGGATTGATGCTCATACGAAAAGAGGAGAAAATAGAAATATGGGACAACATGGTCAAAGAGGTGAGGGTGGACATTCAGGGAAGCGGTCTCCCCATTCTTCTACCAAGCCTTTGGGGTTTCACAAACCTTCTTTCTTGAAGGATCCAAAGTTTCACAGGTATGGCAACCAGTGGATATTGTAGATGAGGAGTCTTGTTGGGAAAACTAGACCTTGAGTGATGGATTTCATGACAACATGCCATTCTAGGAATATTGCAAAATGAAGATTGGCAGTAGGCCTAGGAGAGATCATCGGTATAAGTACCAGAGTTGCAAAGGAGATTGGGACAGATTTCTATTCCACACTTGACAGTTCTAAGAAGTGTACTACACAATCTTGGGTTCAGAAGTTGAATACATATTTTGTCTTGAATCCTATGCATGAGGAAGATGCAATTAAGAATTCAAGCTTACATCTTGAGGGAGATGCTCATGATTGGTGGCATCATGGGTTGATTACACAAGGACACATATACATCATGAATTATGCAAAGTTCACACAGAGGCTGGTGAGCAGATTTGATAGGAGGGAACCCGACAAGTATTTTAGAGAGTTGACTCATTTGAGGTAGACTGGTACCTTGGATCAATATATCATAGATTTTAAGAGACTATCGATCATGGTACCTGATGTTACAGAGATGAGGTTGATTTCCCTATTCACAGTAGGTTTGACAAACACTCTTGTTGGATTTGTGAAGGCATTTGAGCCTTCTTCTTTGCATGAGGCTATTAGGAGAGCTCGTGACTTGGATTTATCCACTCCTAAGTCGACGTTTCCACCTTGAGTATAGCCTAAGGTTTTCCCTTCTAGATCTAATGGTTCACAGCCAAAGTTTCCTCTACCTAGGTAAGATACAGCCAAGAGACCATTCGTATCTAGAGAGAACAAATATGAATTGAGGTGAAAGAAACTATGTTTCGATTGCCGCACATCTTGGGTTCCAGAATATGATTGTAAGGGTAGAGGGAAGGCCCAATTCATAGAGGTCTTTGAGGAGAGTGATGGTGACGAGGATTTGGACACACAGGGATTAGAGGATGATGATGATGAGGAATTACATAGTGTGGGTGTTGAGCGGGATAGCGAGACTTTTCCTAGTAGACTATCACCACTTTATCTAGTACCCCAAGGTACAAGGCATTCGAGTTAGGAGAGTTTTGCAGGGACAACGAGTAGTGGTACTCATGGATATTAGGGCAACCCACAACTTTATTAATGCCTCATTGGTTGATAGGTGAGGGTTACTGAGGCAGAGGAGTTTGACAAATTCAACGTGGTTGTAGCCAATGGAGATTCTATGATATGCACACAACGGGTTCCCCAATTGAGCATCACGATGGGTAACTATACAGTTACTGATGATTTCTATATTATTGGTATTGGAGAGACCAACATAGTTCTTGGAGTACAGTGGCTCCATTCCCTTGGTGAGTTTTAGACTAACTTCCAGACAATGGAGCTGAAGTTTAAGTCTGAAGGGAGGAATGTGATCTTGAGGGGATTATCTTCAGAGGCACCTCGAGTTGTTATGGCCAAGAGGATCAAGAGGATTTATAGGCACAATGGGGTGGATTGGGCAGTACATTGTTTGGTTTCAACCAAGAAATCATAGGATGGACAACAGGAGTATCATGTGGATTTACAGGGCTTATTGGACAGACATAGTGTAGTTTTTGGTGACATACCTCCAGGCATACCTCTAGATAGGGGATTTGAGCATGTGATTGAGCTTGAGGATGCTATACCGGTGGTTACTTCTCCTTATTGTCACCCTAAATGGTTTAAGGATGAGATCGAGAAGACTATACATGAGCTCATTGATATGGGGCATATTAGACCGAGTTCCAGCCCTTTTGCTTCTTCGGTGGTATTAGTGAAGAAGAAGTATGGGACCATGTGGATGTGTATCGACTACCGTGACTTGAATAAGAAGACAATAAAGAACAAGTATCATGTACCACACATTGATGATTTATTTGACGAGCTACATGATGCAATATATTTTTGAAAATAGATTTGCAACTGGATATCATCATAACAAATTCGGGAGCAGGATGTGCATAAGATAGCTTTCAAATGCCAATACAGTCACTTTGAGTTCTTGGTGATGCCCTTTAGATTGTCTAATGCTCCAACTACATTCCAGTCTTGCATGAATCATGTGTTCAACCACCACCTGTGGAAGTTTGTATTGGTTTTCTTTGATGATATTTTAGTCTACAGCAGGACTTGGGAGGACCATATCAGGCACCTTGGTGAGATATTGGGGATATTAGAAGCTAATTCGCTATATGTGAAAGCTTCTAAGTGTGAGTTTGGCATGACCGAACTTCTATACTTGGGATATGTGATTGGTGGGTGTACAGTGAAGGTGGATAGAGAGAAGATACGGAAATTTTGGATTGGCCGCCACCTAGGACATTGACACATTTGAGAGGATTCATGGGGTTGTGCACATACTACAAGAGGTTCGTGAAGAATTTATTTCAGTTTACTACTCCATTGAATGATTTGACCAAGAAGGGGGCTTTTGCTTAGTCAAAGGTAGCACAACAGGTTTTTGATCACCTCAAGGAGGTGATGAGTTCATGTCTCGTTCTCACATTACTAGATTTCTCCCGCCCATTCATTCTAGAGTGTGATGCATCAGGAGAGGGTGTTGGGGTAGTTCTCATGCAGGATAGGCATCCCATTTCCTATGAGAGTTAGAAATTGAAACCCGTGGAGAGAGGGTATTCAATTTATGACAAGGAGATGTTAGCCATTATGCATGCTTTGGCAAAATTCAGATAGTACCTTGTGGGCAGAAAATTCATGGTTCATACAGATCACAACAGTTTGAGGTTCTTCTTAGGACAAAAGGAGCTCAACGATTACCAACAAAGATGGGTGAACAAGGTACAAACATATGACTTCGACATAGAGTACACTAGAGGTAAGAATAATATTGTTGCTAACACTTTATCTAGGAGGCCTTACCTCACTTCTATGCTTAGTTTTATGTCTAAGATTTCAGTGGATTGAAAGGCTCATATACTTGTTGAGTATTCCAAAAATTAGTTTGCATGTGAGATCATGGATGGTATTATATAGGATGACCGATACAGAGTAGTGGATGATCTCATTTTCTACAAGGATAGGATTTTCCTTGTACCAAGATCCAAAATGAAGGAGAAGATCCTTCGAGCAGTACATGATACACCACTAGTTTGGGCATCTTATCTTGGGTATTTCAAAACATAAAAGTTTATCATGAAGATATTTTAATGGAAGGGGATGAAGGATGATGTCCTTAATCATGTCGAGAGTGTATGGTTTTCCAAAGAAAACCAAATCCTAGCAATCTTTTCTAGCAGAAGATTACTTCACCTCTTCCCATTCCTAAACGAAATAGAAAAGAATATCTGGAATTTATCATAGGGATTTCCTTGGTGCATGGGCATAGTTGCATTTATGTTGTAGTTGATCGGTTAACTAAGTATTCTCATTTCTTTTCCCTATCCAAGGGGCATGAGGCGGTGGATGTGGCCTAGATCTTCTATGCGGGTATTTTTAGGCTACATGGGTTGCCTAAAAATATTGTTAGTGACAGGGACAAGATCTTTGTGAGCACCTTTTGGCAAGATATCTTCAGACTAGCATGTACGGATTTGACTCCTAGTACTAGATACCACCCACAAACAGATGGGCAAATGGAGATAGTCAATAAGTGGATAGAGGGCTACTTGCGGAGTTATGTATCAAGACATCATCGGGAATGGATTAGATGGTTACACATGGGTGAGTATTGCTACAATACCACCTATCATATGAGCATAGGTATGACTCCTTTCCAAGCCTTGTATGGGTATGACGCTATGACATTTATGGATTTGGTATTACCAGATAGCCGAGCTCCCAAATCTCAAGATTGGTTACAGGAGAACTAGGATATTCTGAAGGCTCTCAGAGAGAACCTTCAGAAGGCATAGAATTAACAGAAGGTATATGCAGATCAACATAGGATAGAGAGGTATTTTGAGGTTGGGGATCTAGTATTCCTACGTTTGTAGCCATATAGGAAGTCCTCACTGAAGCAGAAGGGTGCAGAGAAATTAAAACCACAGTTTTATGGTCCGTACCAGGTAGTTTATCGAGTTAGGGTAGTTACATATGAGCTAGATCTACCGAAGCATGGTAAAATACATAATGTATTCCATGTTTCATGCCTTAAGAAGGCACTCGGATAGTATATTGTACCATCTATAGATTTTCCGCCACTAGATGAGGGGAAGTTGGTGTTAGAACAAGAATCCATTATTGAAGAGAGATAGAGGGGGCTTAGGAGTAGAGTGATCATTGAGTATTTGGTGTGATGGAAGGGATTGCCACTTGAGGATGCTACTTGGGAGGGAGAGAAGATTTTGTAGCATCCTAATTTGTATTTTCTTGAGGACAAGAAAAATTTGGGAAGGGAGGACTGTAATGTCCCCTTTCCTATGCCAAAGGCCTAAGGGCCAATTCAAGTCCAAGCCTTGGTCATACCCAAGGGGCTTTGGACACTGGGAGCTATTGGGTATGAATATCTAGTCCATTTTGTTATAATTCTTCATTGACATATGCAAAAAGGTGTTTTGGAAGGACTAGATGTTACGTTTTGTTGTTAGGAAGGGGCCACATGGTACTAATGTTCTAATTTTTCATTAGGGGGTCACTTTTTGACCATGGCAACTTAAAATGGGAAAATTAACTTAAGTTACTTTTATTTTATTCGCCCTTCCAAGGGAAAAATACTACTAGGGTTTATTGGGGCTCTTTTTCCTTAGAGAAGTTATATAAGGAGTTGGGGGAAAAAGGAAAATGAGTCTTGCATGCCTAATTATCTCCTTTCATGTGCAACTGTTGTTTGCAAATCTATAACTTGTGGAGTAAAATCCCATAGAAACCCTAGCTTCAGTGGTGCGAGATTCATCCCTAGCTAGCAGGGCATTTTTCGGTAGTGAAAGATCTACCCTAACTTGTAATTTTGGAGTTGTTTTCAGGGCTGATTTACAAAGATATTTTTAGATGTTTTTAGAGATAGGGTTTTGAGGGTTTTTAAGATAATTTGTGAAGATAATTAGTGGGTTTTCAGATCAGACTTACGACAACAATAAAGAAAGGGTTTGGCATCATTTCCTGAGGATTTCAAAGGGGTTTTGACCATTTACCAAAAAGAGTGACTTGTTTTGGAGATTACAACCTTTATTTGGAGGGTTTCCAATTGGCTATTTTCATATCTGAGGGTTGGAATATCATCTTCTACATTGTAAATGTTATTTCCAAAGTTTCATAGTTTTTGCACTTGTATTCAAGAAGATATGAATTTTAGAAGTTTTCCAGCTGTTTAGGGCACGCTGTAATTTTCTGGCAGTATTATATTGTCTGAAAATTTCCAAAAATAGTTTTCTTATGTTATTTATAATATTATCAATCTCTCTTTAAATTTTCAAGTGATTTGAGTTGATATTTTGGGAGTTATTAATTTTCTTCAATTCGCTGCCCTAACTGGTAAAAATCTGCAAAAATCAGTATTTTATTTGGCTGCAAATTTTCAATATTTTGTGTTATTTAAGTGGTATCCCACAAGGGATATTTTATGCTATTAAATTAAGATATGGTACAAATTTTATAGTACTGTGTGTGAACAGATCTTCCGCCACCTATTTTCTAGTTTTCATGCTCCTCTTATCCCAACGAATGCATTCCTTTTGTTTTACATGATTCTTCCACAAAAAAGTTCAACAGATGTATTAATTTTGTTTTATATGAACATTCCATTTCTATTGGAAGAAATTCAAAATGGGTGCATTGCTTTTAATTTAGATGACACTTCCAAAATAATTACAACAGATTTATTATTTTTATGGCATTTAACTCTCTAATTTAGCGCTTTTATTTTATTTAAATTTTTGTCGATAATTCTCAAGTACGGATATGAAGCACTCCATTTGAACACCTAAGTGCTTAGAACCTATATATATGTGAGAACCAGCAAGACCCTATGTTTATATGATACGGTTAGACACCCTCTAGTCCATATCCCACGATGCTTACCTATATTTACATATGATTTCTATTGATGGGGTCAAATTTTCTTTTTAATATTATCTAGATTAAGTATACACAATATATGTGATGTAATTCCCACTTCAAACTACCACTTGAGACCAAGAAACAAACTAGGATTAGCTTAGGAAAATTATGGAATAATTTTATTTTTTTACTATAGTGTTTGCAAGGAGGGTTACAAGATCACAGTTAGCACAAACCAGATAAGGATTAACAAGAAATACTGACTTGCAACAATTACTCCAAGAAACTAATAACAACAAGGCACAAGGTCAAAACAAGAAGTTAAATTCATCACTTAGGTTAGGAGAGTGAAATCCCTCTCATCTCTGCCCAAACAGGCTTACAGGGTTCAACTTGATTTTTCACATATTTAGAACCATCAAAACTTTCCTAAATCATGCCCATTGGATAGGAAATTCTCTCACCTTTCCAACCATATAAATAAGTCCTCCTAACTCCTTATAAATCTCAAGTTATGGCCCAGACGGAGTTTTGGGGAGAAATTTTCCTTTGGGAGTCCGCGGGCTTAGGGAGAAATTTTTTCCCTTGAGCGGATTGGGGAGGAAGGACACATGTCACTTCCTAATTGGTGCAAGGAGAAGTGGACTGGTGGAGCAATTTTGAATTTGGAACATTTTAGGCCAAGATCCCAAGGGCAAATTTCGTCGCGCGCCTCCGCCAAGGGGAAACCCATGCCACGTGTCACGCGCCTAATGGTCGCAGGGGTCATGCGGACCAACAAAGAAAAAGGGGAAATTGAGATTTTATGAGTTAAAATCTCAAAGGAGAGAAGATCTCTACACTCCCGCCGATGTCCAATTTTCCACGTGTCAACATGTGATTGGATGGGGGTCGGCGGGTCGCGGGGAAAAATTGGGAATTTTTCCCAAGGTCAAAAACCAAATTTTTGAAGGAAAATTTGCCATCATACCTCCGACCTCACTCAAAATTCCATATGGTGTCCTATGATTGGACACGGTCAATGGAGTGGCGGAGAGATTTAAGGTTTTGTGCCAAACAAATTTTAATGTCAAAAGAATTGCGTGGGCCCACGCGTCTGCTAGGACATGTGTCAAAGCATCACATTTGCTGCGGAGGTGTGGGCCGTGGAGGAAAAAGGGAAATTTTTCCAAAGGATTTAAATGGTTAAGTTTTCAATTTTATTCCACGTGCCCACCAAGCCACATGTCATCACGTGATTGGTGAGGGGACACAGGATTGCGGGAAAAATGGGAAAATTTTCCCAAAGTCAAATTTCCAAAAAGGTTAAGTTTTCAAATGAGTCCGCCCTCCGAAAGTGCCACGTGGCAACATCTGATTGGTTGTAAGGGTGGCGGGGCCGTAGAATTTTTGGGGAAATTTTTCCAAAGGTTAAAATATATATATATATATATATATATATATATTTTATATATAATATTTATATATATATATATATATATATATATATATATATATATATATATAGTTAGATTAATTTTTAGATGGCCATTTTGAAGTAAAACTTCAAATGGCCATAACTTTTGATAGAAAAGTCAGTTTTGGGAAAACAAGGACTTTCTGGAAATCTCTCGAGTCCTATTTGTACATAAATCATAAATTTTAAATTTTTATGAAGTTTAAAAGGTTAATTTTATGAAATCGATCTGCAGGTTTTTAACATGTGAACTGGCAGTTTTACAACTTATAAATTTTGATAAAATTGGAACTCCTCCTTCACTCAACATGTCAAACAGACATGGAGGATCATTCTAGGGATGTTTTAGAGTGTTTTAGTGAATTCAATTTGTTCATTTATACAAATTTGAATTTTTCTGACAGTTGATGGGAAAAACGACCGTGCAAGCTCCGATTCGAAATTCCTTGAGTTTTAGAGATTCATTCTTGACTGTTTTATTGAATTTGGGTTCCTTAAGTCTTCCTAAGTATAAATTTTAAATTTTTGTAACTTATTGTTGAGTATAAGTCTGAACTACTCATTTTAATTAAAATGTGCAATCTTAGATTTAAATTTTAAAAATAGTGAGTTGTTCCTTTTAAATTGATTTAGCAATTTGTCTTTTGAATGTGCATATGATTATAACTTAGTCAAATAAAATACTTAGTAGATCATCCATTCAATTCTAAATAAAAATGCATCTCTGATTTCAATTTTAATCTACAATTTTGCAATTAATATAACACTATCTTTCATTTCCACACATTCTTCCTTTTCTTCTCAAACAATAGTCAATTTTCAACAATAATTTCAAATCAATTATGCAGTACACTTTTACATCTTTCCTTTCTATTTGATTTCAAAATACATTACATACAAATTTAAAAGAACCAATGCCATCCTTTATTGATAATTCAAATAACTTTACAACTGATCTCCTTTCCAATTTGAATTCAAATACAGTTTACAAGATACATATACATTCTTCTCATTTCTTTACAAAATAGAGATTTGATACAACTCTCTACATTTCTCAATTCAAATTCAAACATCTACTATCAATACAATAACTTCACATTACAACATTTATACACTCATCCACTCGAAGTGGGAAAGGTTACATTGAATTTTGCTCCAAAGGGAAAAGACTTGTCAAACTGTAATTTCTTCTCCAAACAGAAGCATGCTTGTTTCTTCTTCTTTGCAACTTTGATCACAACAAAGAAGGGGGAAAGGAAATGCTCTCCACCCAACCAAGACATCCAATGGGAAAGGAGAAGCCATCCTTCCCCATTGGCCCCAGCCCCAACCATATTGAAATGGAGCATGAATATCAACACATGGCAACAAGGCTTCTATCACAAACAAGCAACATTCACATTTGCATACAAAAAACAAAAATCACAGTTCAAAATAAGACAACAGTTCCCAACTGCATTTGAAACAATTCATACAACACATAGGCTTGATCAAGCAAGCCAACAAGAGCAAGGACTATGGGGAACTCCTTATGCCTCCCAATTTGGAATTGGGCATCCACCAAATGCATACCGCCAATAATCATATCAACCCCATAAACCTTATATCTCCCAACCCCTCCTTATGCCCCCAAGTTTATCCCTTATGCCCCCCATAGTAAGAAATGCAAGCAATTTCTTTTCCAATGTGGATCCCAAAACCAAAACTCCCTCCTCAATAAGACAAAGTGCCATTGGAAATCCCTTATGCCCCCCATATAAAATCCCCATAGCCTTCTCCTACACCATGCCCTAAGCATTCTACCCAACCAGCCAAGAATGCAAACACAAACACCATTTAAGCATGCATGCAAGAGAAGGAAAGACAATTAAAATACAGCTCCAGATCCTACCTCTCCATACTGAAGTTTGTTCCAAGCTCACAAGATTTCCACAATGTCAAAGTGCAATCCAAAACCAGCAAGTATGTGCATACAAAAAGACTCCAAGCTCTTCCTCAAACAAGCTCCAAAAAAATGCGCCCCAAGAGGAAATGACAAAGTTTCAACAACCACTAAATGAGCAAGAAGCTTGACTTTTATAAAAGGAAAAGAGAGAGGATGATGTGGATCCAAGTGGGATGCCACATCATTTTTCCTCATCCCAAAGAGGAAATCAACATCAACCAACAAATCACAATAAATAAAAATGACAAAATGACTTCCACACTTCAAAACAACCCACACTCCAAAAAGGACTGCATTAAAAATATGTAAGGGAAGTGCAATTAAAACTTACAAATGTCATTTCAAAATGCATTATAAATGCCTATATTTAACCTCCAAACCATAGGCATGGTTGGTGGATCATTTTAAGAGGTGTGGGACAAGTTTAACTTGTCCCACAAGCCTCCAAATTTGGCCTCCAAGGTCAAATTCGAATTTCATAAAAGATGGAGTGTTTGACCTTCCAAAATCAACCTTACATACTCTTACATATTTCTTACACATCCTTACAAATTAACTTACACACTCTTCCAACATTATTATTTAAACTCAACAACTTTATTAATTACATTCCATGTCCCAATTAAATTTAAATAAAGTTTAACTATGTGACTCTCACATTAAATCCATCACATTTAAATTAATTAAAAAGAAAGAACATATTACAAATAAAAATACATACAACAATAATAAAAGGGAACACATAAATAAAACACATATCCCATGGTCACATATAATGGAAATCCCCCATGGGAATTCCTAGCAAAACACAACACACACAAACAATACAGTTGCCATGGTGACCTTGTTGAATTCACCCGGAATTTCAATATGGTTAGTCTCTAGTCCCCGACATTGTTGTGATTTTTAACCTACAAAATGCAAATACCTCCTTCGGCCTCATGGCCGCATCAGACATCCAAAATGATATAAACAATATTTCAAAATCATCTAAACACACAAATCACAACAATATCATTAATTCAACATTATCATTTTTAATTAAATAAATCAACTATATCATCATCAAAATTCTACCATACTAGATCTACTCAAATATCCAATATCATAAGTCCAAATCAACATCTATAATATGTCCATGTCACAACAGTATATCATCAACCACATATAGAAATGTCTCTAGTAATCATCAATCATAATAACTGAATCCAGATCAATACTAGTCCATGATCTAACATCTAACCATCATACTAAAACAAAACATAATAGTGTCCATAATATGATCAATAGTATCAAAATCGTATCTAAAAGATTTAAAGGGAAGTGGGCACTACATGTGAATTATAAAAACAATTTTAAAATTTCTTTTAGAAAGTAATTTTAAGATCTTTTTAAAAGTGTTGGTAGGTACAATAATCTTACTCTTGTTCGACATGCATATAATTTACATTACATTGAAGTATACAACCATTATATTTAAAGGCATCAATACTAGCAATCGCATGTGTACAATGCAATGTGAACATCAAAAGGTATATGTTATTTTGTTTAGAGGGATAGTTATTACTTTTGTAACTTTGATGTTGATAATGAGTGTGATTGATTTGTAAGTGTAGAAATATAGATGAACCATTTTATTTAAAGGTTCTATCTACATTTCAAACTTGTTTCATAAAAAGAGAAATTAAGTGCTTGTAATCTTCATACATACTCTTTTATCAACCAGCCAATTTATCTGAAAAATAAGTCTCTATAGTTTAAAAATACATCTTAAAGTACTATGGTTTACAAAGAAAATGGTTTAAAAGAGTTGTTTTAGAATCCAAAATCAAGGTATTCAAATAAGTCTTCCTGTAACATCTATTGTGGTTGTATTTAGAGGATATTCAGACCACAATCTAGGATATTGTAGCATGATTGTAGCTTTGGAGATTGTACATGTCAAAAACTTATCAATCAGATCCGTGATTATCTTAAATTCACATTGAAAAATGGCATACTATGGTTCATAAACCACACTTATTTTCTAAATTCAAACAAACATGTCGCAATTCTCCAACGAAGCAGAACATATAGGATTCTGTAAAACTTATTACAATGTAAGGCGATCATTTTATTTGAAAGGCTTAAAAAAGGTACAAAGATACGTCGTAGAATGTGATAGTTTTCAACGACACAAGAATGAAAATGTCCCATCTCTAGGATTAATATAATCCAGACACCCCTCAACAAAATTTGGAAAAGTTAAAATGTATCTATGGATTTTAGATGTGGTCTCCCGTTATTTGATGGTTATGATCAAATCTATGTGGTGGTTGAATGTTTGCATAAATATGCCCATTTTATTGGAATGAGAAAAACCAAAGTTGGTAAGAACTTACATTGACAATGTGTAAAAATTCCATGGTTTTCCAAAGGTGACTGTAAGCAACCAAGAATGTCTTTTCACCAGCAATTTTTGGAAGAGCTATACAAGCAAGTGGAGATTCCAATAGCCATGTGCTCTAAATATCACCCTCAAACAAATGCTCAAACTGAGATCATTAATAAGTGTATAGAAGGTTACTTGTGCTACTTTGTTTTTGATAGGCAAAATTAGTGGCATAAGTGGTTATCTCTGCAAAAAGGTGGTATAATACAACCTACCACATGTCTACTGAGATGACGCCTTCAAATAGCTGGGCTCATTAAGAAACTCAAATTGAGGGATTTTAAAATCGCAGCTCACATAAAATTACCCCACTATTTCTCTATTCTTTGTTTCCCTATATAAGAAACTTAAACAAATTCATAAATAAACTTGTTAGGTGACTTCTAGTTCTAAACCGAGATCATCAATCAACTACCTCCCATACAATATCAGTTGGTTGAATTCCATTATTAAGAACCCTTAATTAGGAAATAAGAGATTGAAGGACAATGGTAGTTGACTCCCTAAATGTATCAAAGCAGTTAAATGTGGCTAAAATTTCATTGCCTTCCCCTTTAGCTATTAACCATTACAAACCATAGAAAGTGAAAATTATCAAGCAATGAAGAAAAGGAGATCCAACCTTGTTAATATTCAATAGGAAGTAAAATGTCAGGAACACCTTAAATCCTGCTAACCAACTACAACCGATAAGATCTCTGGTTTGATTTTTCAATGTGCTCGTGTATTAAGGACATTAGATCATAACAAAACACCAACTATAGAATTATTATGTGTTAGCCTTGAAATGCTTCCAACTATTAATAGAACTACGTATTGATCATAATACTTGTCTATATCAACCACACATCATATTTGCAGGTAAGAAATAATTCATTTATATCAACATGTAATTACACTCATTACAATAGCAGAGAGTCATGTTTCATCGGTTCAAATTGATCCACTTCACAACAAAGAATCTTCATTCTGTAGACCAAACTCTTTGATCTTCCTTGTAAATCATGCAAAACCGACTTTTGCATTATTTTGTTAAAGCCTGTTGAAAGTTGTAAACCCCTCAATTTGATTTTGAGGGAATACAAATTTGTCTTCTCTTCCTAGTTACAAAAAAATTGAGCATATGGACCCAAACTAAAATCATGACAATTTCACAGTAATTGTTAATATCCAGTACAATCCCCCAGAGGATGCATATCATTTGATCACATACCACTTCTACAACCTGATACAGAAGACCAAAAGTGGATGAAATCCTCCGGATAACAACTGTCTTCACCTCCAGTATTCCAAAGGAAGTGCGCATAGCTCCTTGCATGAAAAGGATTCCTAGGAATCTGTAGCAATAACATCTAAAAATGCTTCTTCTGCAGCAGGAGGGTCACCCCAAGCCAACCACAAAAAGTGTGCATACTGCACAATAACTTCGGCATCAGATGGATCAACTTTCATAGCTCTCTGAAAATAGTCTTCATTTCTGTTATAGAAGTCAACAATTAGATACTTTTGTATGCTCTATGTAAACAAAGATAAGTCGAGGATGAAAAACACACTCATGCTATTGGGTTCTAGGCTCAAATTGTATATGTATTTTTATCGTCCCATATATCCCAGAGGGTTTTTCCATAATATATAAAGCTTTCATTGTAATTTCCCACCCGATAAGGAAGAACTGCATCCAAATTCATATGCAATCAAAATTTCAAATACAATTTTCTCTCTTCCTAATCAAATACAATTGTTCTTTGAAAAGATTGTAAGAGAATAGAAAACTACTTGTCATAATCCCGAGTCACAAGATGTAGAAATTGAGCATAGTTTGAAATCGAAGAGGATTTTCAGAATCTACACTAATGGTTTGTATAATTGTCAGGCTCAAGCTTCACTATAATGGGGGAAACAAATCTCTGCATCGTTTCATGATCAATAGCTTCTTCTTCGATCACATTGCACCGATTTCTCTTCAAAATCCGCACTACAACACTAGGTTTGGTTTCACATTTAGTTATATTTTTGTATAAGTTTATAATGGCTATGGTTTTTTTCCTTTTTGTTTGTCCACTATTGTGTCTACCTGGAAAGCTATTACAATGGCCTTTTCCCATTTTTAGTGCAGAAAATTTATGTGTTCTCTCAACAAGATAACTCTTTGTTCTTGTCAAGATATAATCATTGGATGCTTATGAAGGTATTTGAATTGACTGTTGATACTTTAAATCCTTAATTGAAGCTTAAAATGGTTGTGGAATGCCTATACCTGTCTTGATTATTTTCGAGTCTGTAACTATAGATTAATACTAGTCTTAGCATGCCTAAAGAGGCGATAGGATCCAATAAACATTAATTCTCCATATAATCTAAAAATATTGTATGTACCACTCACATATGTAGGATATTTTTTATGCCTTTACCTATTCGTGGATAATTTCTTTTAGCTTGTTCTCGTGGTTCTTTTAGCTCTTGATTCATAAAATCTAAAATCTTAATATTCACTTTCTTTACTCATCGTGTAGGATGTCCCACAGAATTCCATTTACCATGTAATCATAAAACAATAGGTTTCAAGTGGAGAAAGCGAATATCCATGCAGACTCACAAGATTCCTATGCTTGATGCTTCCAACTGTTTCGAGCTCAACACAAGCTTTGTGGGTAGATTTTAGATTTATTTATTTTATGTGATTTATTTGTTTGCGTTTGGTTGTAATAGTTATGTGTCTTGGGGTTACCAATCTCTAACTATAAATTCTGAAACCCGAGTGATACATTAAAATCCATCCCGGATGTGGCTCCTTTTGTTTTTCAGTTTCTCCTCTTACAATTATTTTCACCAAGAGCGTAGAGCCTTATTTTCATCTATTATTAGTTGTTAATAGTGTATGAAATTGATTTGCTTCTAAAAACCATGTCAAATATTGTGTTCTAGGACTAGAAGAAAATAATATGTAAATATCCTGCAGATTCTCCTCTTACTGTGAGTCAAACTAATAAACACAGCCAAATAGCACATGTATTTCATTATAGAAAACATAGATGGGATTCTAGGTATAAGATGAAAAATTATGCAGCAGTAAAATGAAAAATCCGTTCAACAACAAGTCAAGATTTGTTAAATTTTTAGAAACAAGATGCCATGAAAAGAAAAAACTTGTGTGTTCTTTTATGCAGGATAAGAATTTATAGATTTCCACGCGTAAGCATCTGAATGCATATGTATAGAATCAAGTGCATTGCATGAGCATAATCTTTACTTCCAAACACGGCTGATTCAGGACATGAGCATCATCTTTACTTCCAAATACAGTTGATTGATGGTGTATATATCGACGTGTATCAATCACTGTGAGTGGAAAAAGCTGAAGTAAATAAACGGGACTTTCTTTACAGAGACCGGGATTCAAATCCTAGACAGAAATGTTTATATGTCAATTTGAGTAAGATACTGCACCCAATTCTAGGTGAGGTATACCTCGATAGAGTAGAACGGGTGCATGTCCTTACATATGTCTGGAATCAACTGGATCGTATGAGAATTGCCTTTACTTCCAAACACAGTTGAATGGGTGAAAAACATTCCAACACAGTTATCAAATTTAGCACATTTGGACACGTATGTGAAATCAACCATGTCACATGAGCATCATCTTTACTTCCAAACACAGATGATTAGAGACAGATGTATTAAAAAGTATCAATCACTGAGAACGCTGAACTATTACAACCAAACGCAAACACTGAAATCACATAAAATAAATAAATCTAAAATCTAAAATCTACCCACAAAGCTTGCGTGAAGTTGGAACTGAGCTCGAAACAGTTGGAAGCATCAAGCATAGGAATCTTGTGAGTCTGCATGGATATTTGAAACAGAACCTCATTGACCAAGAACCAAAGTTGTAGAACTGGTCATAACAAAGAAATCACATAAAATAAATAAATCTAAAATCTAAAATCTACCACAAAGCTTGTGTGAAGTTGGAACTGAACACAAAACAGTTGGAAGCATCAAGCATAGGAATCTTTTGAGTCTGCATGGATATTTGAAACAGAACCTCATTGACCAAAAACCAAAGTTGTAGAACTAGTCATAAGAGGAGGCTAAGAATATAGTTCTCTGCGACATATAAGTATAAACAGAATTTAAATGCATACCTACATAATTCAATTTAACGCAGGAATTGACTAGAGAGCCTAAAGAATGAAAGTATAGTGTTAGTGACCAAAGTATTTAAAGGTTAATGCATGCAAAAGCTATAAAATAAAATTTAGAAATAGTAAACCCAAAGCAACATGCAAAATCAAAAAGTAAAATTATTAAAAATAGCGAAAGCAAAATGGTTAAAAATAGAAAAAACAAAATTGTTAAAAATAGCAAAATTGTCATTTAAGCCATCAAATTTGACACAGTCCCATTAATGTCCATAAAAGCCTTTTCTCATAGGGGTAATGCCTTTGGTGTAATGACATTGTTTAAAGGAAAACAATAATAAGGAAAATTATTTTTGTGGAATTTATTTTTGCATATCTAAAACAAAAACAAAGTAGGTCCATCACTTTGTATTATTGCAAAAAGTAATAGTATTATACATGCATAAAATCGTAGAATAGAAACATATCTTTCACTCAACTCACAACCCATAAATATATTAATAAATAGCTATATTGTGACATGTAATTAATAACTTGTACATGATGACAATGCCCCATTTTGTGAGCATTGCATACGATATTAAAATACAAGTTACACTTATTCTTGAGAGTATTGTATCTATCATTTACGAGAAGACCATAGGATTAGATGATCGATATTAAACCTTCAAAGATGTTGTTATTTCTCTCTATATATCTATTGGTTTCTTTTCTTATTTATATTTGTGATTGGGAAATATAGTGTTACAAATCAAGTTTTTCTTACTCGATATAGCGTATGCACTCAATTCTTCAACTAACCATTCTTGATAAGGAAAATTAGCGGTATGGCCCATCAATTCTCAATAGGCCACCTTAGATCTCAATGCTTCACAATTTTAGGGGGAACTAAATTTTCCATTGAGAAAACTAAAAATGTCAATTTTGTAAAGTGTTCGAATAAATTTCAATCTTATATGTTGTATGGATCATGTAGAATTCCAGGATATACTAGACACATCGCAATAACAATTATAAGAAAATAATTTCTAATAGTAAATTTTACCTTCACCTTGTCAATATTAAGTATTCTATTATTTGTTATGTGCATATTAGTAAAACTATCATTAAAGTCCATACAACAATTTCTATCGTCATCACCCATGTAGAAATAAAAAGATTAGTTACATAAATATTGAACAACACGTCATAGAAAAAGAAAATGATGGATAAAAATAGGATAGAGTGATAAAATGAAATACATGGTACATTTCATATCAAATGGGATTCATTCATAATCCTAGAGAAAAGGTAGCAATACCATTTTTTTGGTAATTAGATTAGTGATGATTGGCATTCGTGTTTGTATCTTTATCATTTATCATAGGTTTCAGGATTTTTTGATTGAATGTTGGAATATTGACTTTATCCACTACGTGTGTTAAATATTTTGCAACATATATAGAGGTTAAATCAAGAATGATATTCCATAACTATTAACATATAGAATAGAAGTTTCAGTCGAAATTGACATATGACTAAGATAAATTACAATGATCTATGGAAACCACTATATGTCACTCCAAAATGGTACATTGTTACCTATGATTGCATCCTCGGGAAATTTTACATCGATCTGCTTCACATGCTTATAAAACTAATTTTAATAAAAAACATAAGTAAATATAACAAAGGTTGATGAGTGAAGTAGAAAACTAAAAATAGGATCATTAAAAACCTTTTCTAGAAATTTAAGAGAGATGATATCTCCTTTACATCCCTTTGATTCTCAAACATATGCATTAACTTAAGATGTTGTTTTCTAAAACAACCTCTCAACATTCGATCTTGTTTAATTTTATACTTATGGATATTGTATAAAGTTAGTAAAATGTGCACGTATTAGTAAAATGTGCACGTAGGTGTCTATTTATAGTCAATGCATGAACAAGAATTTGTAAAGCCTTTACCCTAAAAACAATTTCGATTATGTTTTTTTGTCGATTTCATAACCGTTTGTAAAGTGTTGGACTAACCATGTGGTCTAATTGATTTTGTGAATAGCTAACAATATGATGGTATTAGGAATCGGTAATATGTTCTTGAGTGTATCTAGTAGATGGGAGTTACAATAGATATAGAGAATTTCATGATTATTATAGAATGTGAATTGGATTATTGATGATTGTAAATTATTTACTAGAGTAGAATTAAAATGTTAAGTGATCTCAAATAATTGATAGAAATTCATAAAATCGATGATAATGATTTAGTTACATTATACAATGATGTAAATTTATAAATATGTGTGTGTGTTGTATTGTTTGATGTATGTTGAGGATTGTATGATGGATGTTTTATATGCATTGATTCCCATGACATATTGATACGGCCTTGAGGCCAAAAGGGTATTTTGTTTGTGTTCGTAGGGACATTATATCATATACATCGAAAGCGGATAGGGGACCAACCACGAAAGGATGTCGGGTGTTATGTAACATGGCCAAATTTGACAACTTGTGTATAGTGATATGTTGTGTTGTTGCATGATTTGTTAGGAGATTCCCATAATGGGGTAACCTTATTGATGTGGCCATGAGTGTAATGTGTTTCCTTTCTTTTAATTTTGTTTTTTTTTTGTTGTGCATGTGTTTAATTATTTGGGGAAATATTGTTACTTTATTAACACTTGCTAATGTATCTTAATTAACTAATTTATCTTAAATTTAAATTAAGAGGAAGATATGACATGTGGGAAATAAATTGGGTAGATAGTCCTTGTTTTGGTGCATGATGTGAATTTAATTAAATGCATTTAGGTGGTGTGTACTCCACCATCCTTCCCAAATTCTAATTTGGCCTTGTTGGCCACTTTTGGAGACTTGAGGGACAAGTTAACCTTGTCCCTCACATCTCAAACTTTCCTACCAACCCTACTTATGAAGTATGGGACATATTTTGACCATTTTAATGCATTTTTGAGTGTAAAAAGGGTAAATAATTGCACTTGTTACTTACCACATTTAAGTTTGTCCTTGATAAGCATGGTGTGCAAGTTGGAGTGTCATGTGGGCATGTCATAAGTCTTACATGTGCATTTAATTTCTTTGGGTTTTGGTGTTTGACTTGTGTGTTGGAATGGAGGGATGATGAAGTGGCATCCTACATGGAGCCACCTCATCATTCTCACATCCCTTTTCTATTTATTGGATGATTTTGATGGATTTTGGGTTACTTGCCTCATTTTTGCTTCTCTTGCATTTTTGAAAAATGGTCTTGGTTTGCATACTTGGAGTTTTCTTTTGGAGTTGCATATTGGATTGAGCTTGGTGTGAAGGATGAAAATCTTGTTGAGAAATGAAATTGGAAGCTTGATGGAGAGGTAGGCTCTCCTCTTATTGTATTTTTGTATTAATGTATTTTGATGTAGAAATTGTGTTTGTTTGAATATTGTATGAGTGTTGTGGTTATGTTTGATTGTGAATGGGTAGTTTGCCTTAAGTTGGGTGTGGGAGATGGATTTATGGGACCATTGGGGAGGGAAAAGGGAGATGTGAGGCATGCATTGTGGAGGGAGTGTGAGTTTGAGTTCCACCTATGGGGAGTGAAAAGGATAACATGGATATATTTTACATACTTGCAAGTGTAGAAATAAGGATTTGATTATGTTTTGAGTTGTGCACATGGAGGCTTTTAGGTGGAACTCCTACATCACTTGGGAGACAAAAGGAGGTGGTTCCCATATTTCATTGCTCCTTGTTGGCTTGTTGTTTTCAAGCCTTTGTGGTTGTAGGGAAAGATGTATTATTGTTTGAGAATAGTGTTGAGTGCATTATTGATTGTGTTATTTGAATGTGATATTTTTGTGGAGTGTTTGTTGTGGAAGTCTTTTGTGAAAGTTTTCAAATGTTACATAATACCCCTTATCGTTCTTTGCTTGGGGCTTGGGGGCCAATAAGTGGATGGTCTCTCCTCTTATTGGATTATAGGTTGGGTGGAGAGCGTCGCCTATACCCCTTTTTTTTATGGTGATTCAAAATTTGAAGAGATGAAAAGAGTGCAAAATTGAAGCTATGAAGTTGGATTATGATATTGATATGAAGACTTGTGTGTTTGAGCCTATGGAAAAATTATTATGTTGTAAATTTTGCCTTGTTGTTTCCACTTAGAATGGAAGGTCAAGTAACTCTTGGTTTCACTTAAAGTGGAAGGTGGTAGTTTCTTGTAAATTTATTTATCGACCTTGTATTATTATAGTTGAAAAAAGGGACTTGAAGTAGCATTAAAATTGGAATGAACTTCTTCCAAATTTGGACTTTTATTTAAAAATTGTATTATGATTTCAATTTGAAAGGAATGGTGTTCTTATGTGTAAAGTGAATGTGGTTGATTGGAAATTTTAAAATGTTGAGAAGTTGTGATGTTATGTTAATATAAAATAGATTGTATGAAAAAAGGGGGTTCTACAAGTAGTTTACTTGAGAACGAAATAAAATATGCATTTAAATTGTTGTAGGAAAATGAAAGAAATATTAGCTCACAAAAATGATTATATATAAAATTATATAAATTACATTACCCTTATGGTTGACCAAAAAAGACTTGAATTAGTAGATTGTCTAAACTAGACCACAAAAAAATATAATTATAGAAGCATATATATTTATATCAATTTGTATATAAATTTATATGCTTATATAAATTGTAATTTTATACCTTGAGGAAATTATTTATATATTATATTATTTAAACAAAACTAAATAAAATGTAGATATATAAATATTTTTATTTATATAAATTATATATGTAAATATGTATATTTAGATAAATTCTAATTATATATATATAAATATAAATGTATGTTACTTCATTAAAAAAATCATTAATGAAACATAAATTAGTCGGGTGTGCATTATGGGTAAAATAAATTTTATAATGTAAACAATAATAATAATAATATAAAAAAATATGATTATACATTTATATAAATTTATGTAAATAATTATATACTCATATAAATTTATTAATGGATCTCTTCATCTTGAAGCCATTAATGGATGGTAAAGTGGACATTTACCCTTCAACTAGAGGTTTCTTCATTGTTGTCTTTGATATTACCTCTGATAGAGATTTAATTTTTGATAGATTGTGGGATTTTCAATCCCACTTTCGCTCATGAAGCCATGGTTTCCCCTTTTTAATCTTGTAACTAAAACTTTCCAAATCAGACCTATTTGGATTCGTTTTCCATATCTACCTCTTCAGTTTTGGGACGAGAAATGTTTAATCTCCATTGGGGACACTGGGTAAAACCCTGGCTATTGACACAAAAACGACCTTGTATGAGTATACTATGTATGCTCGCATTTTAGTTGACATGAACACTTCAATGGAGTTTCTTGCTTCTGTTGATCTTATGGTTGAGGAAAAATATGGACTCAAAACTTGGACTATGAAGGTTTCCCCTTCAGATGCAGAACTTATTTTTCTCTTGGACATTTAGTTGTGGATTGCAAGTATGGGAAGAAACATGCAAGTAGACACACTTCTTGGTGGAAGAATGTTGATCCAAGTCTTTTGGTTGTTGTGAGATCCTCCTGATTTTTCATCTAAGGGGGATCTGCGAATGAGGATGTTGTGGTTTTAGTGGATGAGGTGGTTACCCCTTTTCTACCCCTGTAGAGAAGGCTCCTACCCCTAGCTCTGAGGTTGGGACTTTATCCCTTCCTCTTGGTTATCAGGAGGAAAACAATAATATTGAAATTTGCATTCCGGTTCACACAATTGAAAATGTAAATCCAAACTCCGGTGATGGTTGGTCTACTGTGAATAGAAGGAAGAATGAAACAATGAATTCCTTAAAATGCATCTTAAATACCATGGGAAGGGGTCCCAGGGATGATTTTTTCCTTTTTTTCTGTTGTTTTTTTACCTTCATGCTGTATTTGGTAGAGCGCACATAATTCGGTGTTCCTCATCGATATATCTTTTTCTCCTTTATTGTACAGGGAAGGGTCCCCTTAACCCTCTTTTACCAATAGTCAACACACACACACACACACACACACACACACACACACACTCATAAATTATAGTTATTATATATTATTATTGAATAAATTTTAATATTGGAAAGATTATATATAGATTGCAAATATTGGAAGATCTTTTATAAAGCAAAGTATATATGATATATAAATCAAAATTCAAATGTTATTATTAAATGATTAAATTGAAAGCGGCCTATATATATTGATTTCTATATATTTAAAAACACGTTGAATAATGTTGGGCCGCCATAATTTATGGTTGTGGGTTTATTTTAAATAAACAAAAAAATAATAATATTGGTGGGGGCACTACTCCCACCCAAAAATATTAAACCCTACTAAAATGCCACAAGTCAAGACCACCGTAGTATAAAGTGTTGTGTATAATATTAATTCGGCCGGACTTTTATAATGGCATGATAGAAGTTAATATATATTCAAGTGTATTATATATAAATCAAGCCATTTATCTTTAACCTTTGTATTATATATAAAAATAAGTAAAATAGTTTTTGTGTGTGTGTGTGTGTCATAGGGGTTCACTAAGTAAAAGTATGGTATAACATGTGCGTTCAAGGGTATTAAAGAATACCCTTAATTTTAGTTTTAACCTCTAATTATTCAATTGATAATACCCCTCTATTATATAATTAGAATAAAAATACCCCTATTTTTCCCATGTACCTTACTTACCCATTTTTCTATTACAATTTTATTTACCCCTTTTTATTTATACCCTAATATATCAAACAAAAAATATATCATGTTTCCCACTCAATTATTATTTTCTTAATGTACATTTTCTCTAGAAAGAGAGTTTGAATCCATTTAAGACCTATTACCAATTACCTTAATGTCAAGCTTTAACCATTTATCAATATTTCTTCAAATAACTAATATGGTGAAATAAAATCATTTGTGTTATGAATACGCAATCCTAGTTTTCTACCATCCTTATATTTCTTGTTTAAGAATATCCTAATTCATATTTCCTTATTCAAAGGAGATTATAATATAACTTTATGACCACAAAGATTTTGTAATTTTACGGTATATATATTTTAAAAACTAGGGTTGAAATTTTTAGTCTTATATTAAAATTAACCATGAATCTTCTCTAACCTATCCCCAATACCTAATTCAAAATATTAATAAAATAAATCTTTTCACCCCTACCTTCTATCGATATATTGACTTTGTTTTTATCAATTTTAATTACCTCAATATGAATGCATGTGTTAGGATATTACATTACTAATGAATCCCCGTGGTGTGTGTACACACACATTGAAACTCAAACACAATGTGTATACCTCCTTGTAATAAAAATAAATTAACAATACCCACAATACAAATGGGGAGATCTCTCAATTTAGCACAAAATCATAAAAAAAAATGTGTTGGAGTTGAGAAAATCCATCCTCACTTTCATGGCCTCTATGGCCTCCATGCTCCCAAAGTGAAAATGAATGAGTTTAGGGTAAAAGAAAGAATAAGAAGGAACTCATAAGGAAATTTAGGGAAATCTAGATCCAATGGCCCAAATAGATCAAATCTAATGGTTGAAAATAAACCCTACATCACTTAAGTGGGTGGTATTTTGTGGGAATGGGATTTAATTAAAATGCATGGGTTAATTGGTTGAATGGGGCCACTTAGTGGCTAGGTCAAATTGTGACCTCTTGTGGTATAATATTAATTTAACATTGTGCTTGGTATTTAAATAATGAACAAAAGAGTTTTTTTTTAATAAATATTAGCAGGATATAGTTTATTAAATTAAGGGGGCATGACTATTAAATAATTGTAAAAGATACTCTAATTAAGTAAATGAACTTAATGGGAGACTTTTAAATCTGAATTATTTTGGGGAAATTAATCATTTGGGAAATTAATTAATTATATTTAATTATTAATTTAATTCCCACGTCCACAAATTTTGTAGGAATCTAAATCGAGAAATTATTTAAATTGTAACTAATGTTTACCCTTGTAAATTTCTAAACAAAAAAATTACCATAATTTTCCCTAATAAATTATTAGACTTTGGTGTGGTTTGGACGTCAAAATTGTGAGCATTACACTTGGTATCAAAGTTGTGAGTTCAATGCTTGGACCCTAGGAAAACGTGGGAAAACGAAACCAATTACGATACTTAAACCTAGGGCAATTAAACCTCTAGGATTCAAATAACAATAACAATAATAAAATTTGATTGGATTATTGTATTCACCTAAGTGGGCATATTATTGAACCCGGTTAACGAAATTCTGCTCAATTTGATATTTTTGTGAACTTCTTAAGTGATAGGAACTGGGTTTCCTTGTGAAGATGTTGGTTTTGGGATTCTAGCTCTTGTTATGGAGGTGTGTTGTGTTGACCCCATAGAGACCCCCTTATTAGGAGTGCTAGTTTGTGTGGTGCAATTCTTGTGGATTAGTGTTAGAGGTAGCTTTCAAGGGTCAGTTTGGGGAAAACTAGAGGTTGATTAGTTGTTAGAACGTCCCTTTTTCTTTAGTAGTTAGATGAGTTGTTTTGGGTTGTCGCTTGTAGACTAAATCCCTGTATGGGAGAGTAGATGTCAAGCCATGGTGTCACAATGGATCCAGTTTTGTATATGTGTTCTTATATCTGATCTTGATGTATATTAGCCCCACCGGTGGCCCATGAAGGGATGCAAAGTGGATGTTATGTAAACATTTCATGTGTTTTATATTCGTAAACTTAAATTATTTTATCAAGGACTAACATTTTACTTTATGATTTGATTTAGAAGCTCTAAGTGTCTTCTATTTATTTTCATTTTATTGCAAGATTTTCAAGGATTGCAATGTGGTTACTTAGCCATTTTATTTGATTGCAAATATTTCTTGGATTTTACCTTTTATTGGTGACTCGAGCTCGTTTATCTCATTGGCCACTTGGCTAAATGTTGTCAAGAATGTTACGTGATCCTTTTCTTGTCTATTGATGAGTTGGTTCTAAACTGTTTGTATTATGACCTCTTGTCATATGAGGTACACCCTAGGAGCTTTCATTGTATTCTTAGGTGCTTCAAGTCATGACTTTGGTTTTGGAATGATGGAACCTTATGTGTCTAGGATCATGGAGTGGCTCTTTCATTACTCAACCTTTCTAGGGAGAGAGTTCTCCATGTTGTGTGGTTTAGTTGGCAGTTTTGTTGGTGGTTATGTTCTTTTGCACCTTTGGTAGGAGCTTTGCTCCTCTTCAGAATAGATGTGTAAATTCTCTATGAAATTATGGATTTGGTTAGGAATGGATTAACTCTAGGATAATTATAGGTTTCTTGTGATAGTTTATTTTTTGGACGTGATGGTCCACCGATGGGCATATTGAGTTCTAACGTGGTTCCTTTATTTGATTTTAGAAAAGAGATCGAATGATGGAATGAGTGTATCTTACATAAATATGGTTATACTTAAGCCCCTTCGGGCATTGTGCTTAAATAACTATGTTTTTTTACTCTTGATGAACCATAGATAAACCCACCCTTATCTTGATCTCTTGTATTGTTCAATCTATACCACACTATAATCTATTAGTATTTAGCAATGTTGACATAGATATGGATACCTTGGGGTCCTTTGGTCCTTACTCTTAGATATTTTGGTTTTATAGGTCTTAAGTCTCTTATATTAGTCGTGTTTATGTCTTGCTCTTTCTACTTAATCTATAACTCTTGGCCATAGTGGCCATGTCTAAGTAAATCAATTGATTGTTCTCTTGTATTTGATTTCCTCTTGGTGAGAAATGTGGTGTCCTTGGAGTAAATTTTCCCTTGTCACCTTGTTTCTTGGTGGATGGTATCTTGTGGAAATATGAGTCCTGTTTGGAAAAATCTTTCTTTCATTTTTTTGTGAACCTAATTTGAGTCTAAACCACAAACTTTGTTTTCTTTCCCAAACCGATGTAAACCTCTTAAACTCGTAAAAGAAAATTTGCATCTATAATGAGCTTCTTCATTGTAACTTATTTTGGTACTTGTGGAGACCCACTTGGAGTGCATCGGTGATACATGTAATTCTTTGGTAAACTCTTGTAATCTTGGTATGTTCCATTTTGGTTGATTGATCTCTTGTTCCTATAAAATTAATAATGTGATATGTTTGACTCTTCCTTCTCATTAGAATCTAATTGGTAACACGATTAACCTGAACATAATAAAATTCTAATTGAGGGGTTTGGACTTTGAAACTTAATAAGTAAATTGGAACATTAGGAAAATGGTTCCTTACTCCAACTTGGCATTCTAATAAAAGAAATAAAACTATGTGAAGATAGCAGAGACCTTTTTATAATTTTCCTAGGAGTGAAATGAATAATGTTGTCGCCTTATATAGAATGGTGAGATATCATACCAACATTCGTGGTGTTCCTTAATGATGCAAAATATGTGATATCATAATAAAAGGAATGTATTTAATTAAGAAAACTTATAAGAAATGTGCTTAGTGAGCATAACTATAACTTGTGTTTTATAATTTGGATTATGGAATGAGTAATTTTATTAATTGGGCACAATGTATAAATAAACAACCTTGATTGTATAAATGGCTATTGCATGCCCTAAATTTATAAAGTACATAATCTGAAATGTTTGAACTAATTGAAAGGTTCCCTTGAACTACTATAGGACTATCTAATCTCTTTTGCGGCCTAAGATTTTGGGGTTGTGATATGGCTGAGTACTTTCCATACACCCTTGTTATACCAAACAATAAACATATGTGAAATTGTTATAAAACAAGTTCATGCATGCCAGGTCCTTTTTGATCTCTGTTTAAGTAGCACAAATTTTTATAAGTACATGAAGATTTTATCCCTTGTTAGTATGGATTAATTGATATGATCATTTTCATGGACCTTATATCCCATCATGTCAAAGGTGGTAGCTAATTGAACCTTTAGACCTATCCTCTTACCCTAATTAATGAAACACCTTGTTGATAGTGATGTGTTTTAGTTGCGTTGTACTTCCTTGAACCTAAATGTGTGTGATTTCCCATTTTTGGAGCCTTTCGGGTTGTTGTAACGTTGTTTCCTCTTTTCTCAATGAGTGTATGATTTGTGGTTTAGGAGTGAGTCTATATCTCTAGTTTTAAGAAAGGCACCCTCCTTGTGTTTGGAATAGGTCATTGGTGAACTAGGCTTAGTGGAAAGCTTAGGAAACATATGTTAAGGATATGGAGGAATTTTGGAAGCCTCTTTCCTGTTACGAAACCATGATGTTGTTCCCCTTGTCCTTTAAGGAAGAGAGTGGTACAAGTTTGTCTTCATAAGTTTCTACAAGAATGTCTTGTGTGTTCCTCTCGTAAATTATAGTTGGACCTCTCTTGTTTCCTAGTTCTCCTAGCTCGCTTGAGTGTTCCTATGGATTATAATTTTTTAGCTTTTGAACGTTTTAAGGATCTTGAACTAGGGTAGATTTAAAATTAATTAATGATGTTTTGTTAGACAAAGAGAATGGTATCTCTTGTGTCGATATATTAGTTTCTGGCAAAGATTACTTCTCTTTCTAGTGGAAATATTATCTATGTGTTTGGGGTTTCTAAATCAGGATTAGTGTTTGTGTGTGTAATATTTGAGTACAAATTTAAGTTATAGAAACCTTGTGGCCAAGATCATGCTTAGTATTACCTTGAAAATTTAATTGAGTCCTTTCAAGTTATAAAAGTGCTTCCAATGAATAGTCTTCATCCTTGTAAATACTTTTTCTAATTTAGGTGTTTTCCTTGTTATTAAACCTCGTCTTGTGTGGTCCTAAATTTGCTAGACCTAAGAGTAGGTGTGTTTTCCCTCATGCAAAATTGTGGGTCATGATTGGTAGATGTTAACCTTGTCTAAATAACGAACATTAAAGAGCAACTCAACTTTGTAGTGCCACATTCCCTTTTGACATGATTTAATGATGACAATAATTATATTTAAAATAGAAAATGAAAGAACATAAAATAAATTGTCTCCCTTTTGACATGATTTAATGATGACAATAATTATACTTAAAATAGAAAATGAAAGAACATAAAATAAATTGTCTCCCTTTTGACATGATTTAATGATGACAATAATTATATTTACTAAATAAATCGTATAAAAGTGTATGATAGAAACGCATGAAGGGATGGAGTGAAGAATGAAAAAATGAGGAAGTGAAATGGAGGGAAAGGATGAGCGGTTATCAGGAAGGGGTTCTATGGAGAGGTAGGACACTGTGTTGCAATGTATCGTCTCTATCTTACGATTATTATTCACAGACGGTGCAATATGTCTTTAAAGAGGACAAAGTAAAAAAGGGGAAATTTGAAAAGGTTCCATGTTTGAGACCCAACTGAAATGCATGTATCGCACATCTTCCACAGGTTATCTGTGAATAGTATCGGTTATCTGTGAATTTTATTTGTTTAAAACAAATCCACAACATGGACAAAAAACTCCTTGACATCACAAAAAAATGTGTGAAGTCTCCCAAATGAGGTGATGGGGACGTGCTCTCTAATTGTTTATGTCAAAACTGAATAGTCAAATGTATTTTCCTAGTGGTCCAAGGTCTCATATTTGAAAGCTTCAGATACACTAAAGCAATGAAGCACCCCTAAAAATAAAAATACCATTTCAATCATTTGGTGCTCTTGCTCCTCCTTGCGCCTCTCAATCAAAAAATTTCGAGCAAGAAGATTTTTATGCTCTGTCTCTATTGTCTCAAGTAAGACGGGTACAAGCAGAGTCAGTTTTGTTGCTTTCTCAATGGTTTAGCATATCGGAAGGGATATTCTAAAAGAAGGAACCCATTCTGCAATACAAAAATAGCATAGGGTAAGACATTAAGAGTTTATTAAATAAAGAGTATAGTAACATTTAAACCGGAAAAATAATAGCTTATAAATAAAGAAAGATAACTTCTAAATTGCCACTCCCATCTTCATTCAACATCTTTGTACCAAACCTTTATTCGATGCGGCACCCTCTTAATTATTGTGAATCTAAGCAACAACATATGATGCCACTATCTTGACACACATAATTCAATCTTCTCACCACTATCAAAAGACATGGATTGTTGTTCGCATGCACCACCTTTTTCCTGCTTTCACCGACACCCAATGAAAAGCATCTTCTTTTAGATATGCAATTGTCTAGACTTCCATTTGCTCCACCATCCAATGTCTCTTTGTAAATGTTTCCTGAGATGGTTTTATTTTTATCTCTGGTTTTCTTTCTTAAACACGATCAGAAGCACCAAGAAACTTTTGGGCACATCTATTTTTCCTTGGATGTTTATTCACTCTTGTCTAGTAGCCACGTCTTCATCCAGGTCAAAGTTGTCACTAAGCTCATGTTTGCATAATCTTGCCGATTAACCAAATCAATACTTTTGAGAATTTTTGGTGGCAATAACCTTGTACCTCATTTAAATTAAAAGACTTGATACCCTCATTGTCAAACTGCCTAAAACAGACATATATTTGAGCCAATAATTCATATGGGAATTTTTCCAAGCATTTCTCATAGTGCTCAAGAGTAAGAATTGTAGCTTGTCCATCAACACATTCAATAATGAGAACTTGAGGAAATGGAGCGATAAAAAGTTCCGTTTCATGAGCTAGTGGAGGGGGGATAGTTCTAACCACTTCGTTAGTTTGATGAAACCAAATGGACCCTAATTTTCTTCTCGAGCTTTCTTGTGTTCATACATATCTTCTAAATATGTTGTATGATGAATTTTTCTTCACCATGACATGAAAATAATTTTTAGCACGATAGGCAAATAGAACAAAAATTAGATCTGACCAACTTAAATTTACATCAAACACTACATTGTAGTCAAAAGAATAAAAAGACAAAAAGCATACCAAAGCAGTCTTGAGACCATAATCAAATTTTAAGCCAAATTTCATGTGTAAATTTATGACCTGCATAACTTTAATTGCGATGTAAAATATTATAGCATGATATTCAAAGAAACAGTTCTAGGGAACTTTTTCTTACTGAAATAGTAATGCCACTTCGCTGAAAAGACTCATAATGCCTCACACTTTCTACAAGTCCATGAAGAACCTAGCCATGTAATACCCTTGCTGGTAGCTCTGATCTTCCTTTGAAATTTATCCTGCAAACCATGTCACTGACATCAACAACTTCAAAAGAAAAGAGTAAATAGAAGGACTTCTGTAATCATAAAAGGTATACCATGACAAGAAATGAACGCATGAAAAACCTTAGTTCTTACCTTTGTAATTATGAACATAGCTATCTAGATCATCCGTATCTTCCCCATTTGAAATATCAATGTCTGAAATTCAAGATGATTCGTGTTTGAATTCTGAATATCAAAAACAAAAACATTAAATTTGACTTCCTTGTGCAAACATTTATTAGGAAAGAACTTATAAAAATCCAACCAAAGATCAAACACATCCCAAAATGTGAAACATAAAAATGACATGAATAACCAAGTTACGTACTATATTCTTAAACAGTGAAAAGGCTTAATTAAAGAGTGTAATGGCAATAGAGAAATATGCAACTTTTGGGAAATCCATTAAAAAAAGGATCGATGCATTTAAAGATAAAAGAGGCACAATATAAAATTAACAACTGAAATATTAAAGAGAATGTTAAAGTATTTTGAACATAAAAGTGGAACTATATTTCTCAATTTTAAGGCGTTCATTATCTCTCGCCACCAACAACTACTTTTGAGTACGCCTTCTTCATTGAGATGACGGGCACGTAGGAGGAGACCATGAATTATTTCACGTCCACATTCAGGCACCCCTCAAATCGCGGGGATGCGGCAACGAGGATATCACCTACAAAACACATTTCACTTCAATTCAATAATGTTTGATTTAGGTACTTACACAAATGCATTATGATGTTTCTGTAATTGTCTTCTTGTTAGAAACGTACTTAAGTGATTTACATGCCATCTACAAATATGTGGCGCATCTCATCTAATCTCATCTTTATAAAGACGTTTGGAAAAATTTAAAAAATAGTTACAATTAACCTTCTCCATGTAATGTAAATTTTTAAAAATGTTGTATCAGACTGTGAGTTTCAAAAGGAAAATTTTAATTACACCTCAAAATTAGTTACTCAGTTTTGAGTTATAATTAAACCTCAAAATTAATTCACATGAAAATTGGTCGAATGGAATTTTTTTGGTGAGATAAATTTACTACCCAAAAATATGCTTTCAAATTGCATAAATGGAAATGCTAGATTTATATAGAATACAAGTCCACAACAAAAGAGAACAAAAGAATGCCATTAGAATACAAATATAAAAACATTCTCATATAGAAACTCCTTCCCCAATGTTTTGGTCTTTTCTAAAGTGGGACGTGCCAGTAACTCAGTAAAAAAATTGCATTGTAGGTTAAAGAGAAAATATTACTCCTGGATTGTTGCTCTAAAAAGACACTCAAAATATATAGATACTAAAAAGTGTTGCACAAGAAAAAGTGTTGTTGCTCTAAAAAGACACTCAAAATATATAGATAATAAAAAGTGTTGCACAAGAAAAAGTGGGTCATATGCTACAGTCAAGAGTTGAACAACCTGCATCTCGATTATACTTCCCGATTTCCTCAATGAAGAAAGGACACTAAAAATGACCAGAATGAAAATATAAGAATGAAATAGTTAAACAATCAATAGATCTTTAGAAGCAAAGACGGTTCATTTGGGTGCATCAAAGCTTTTTTTTAAAACGATTCTTTTTTCACATATGCATTCATGATGGCAAGAACATAGCATAACTGTGAAATATGAAGAGAAACTCTTGCTACTCAATCTCACCCGTGCAATGGCCAATACTTGTCAGAGAAAATAGGTCGCAGCCCACTACAAGAACGCCTTACGGCGTAATGACAGCGACCTTGCGTAACTCGCATTCCACGCTTTCCCCATTTTTTAAGCGCACAACTTTAAACTTGGAAATATATCAGATGTCAATACAACGACCAACATTATCGTCTCCCTTCTTATGGTTATTTAGCTATAAATAAAAACACATATAAACCTGGTTGATATAATCGTGTTGCATGAATCGTGCCCCGCACCTTTTCAAACATATTTGATTGAAAATTGCCACTCAAAATAGATTTTAGAAAACATCCACGAGGAATATATACATCTAGTACTATTATGGTCTAATATATACTGTCATCAAAGGCCCAGCAAAAGAATTTCATTCCAGTCTAACAGCGGGGTAATGTAAAGAAATTGATTGTGAAAACTCACTTAACATCAGAAAGACATTCAGATGGAAATTATATTTAGTATTATAAGAAAACACTACATCAACCTCATGTTTGACGGTGGTCAAATCATAAATTGAAAACGAGGGCCGAGGGCAGATTAATTGCTCCAAATGACAATATTCGAAATATAAAATAAGTAGCCAAACATTAATTGCTACATTATACCCATCAAACGTTTTCCCATTACGAAAAGAGGGCGTATCAGTCTCCACAAACTACAGCCGCTGGTAACATTATTTCGAGTATTTTAATCAAAAGGATCAGTTCAAATATTTCTATCTGTAAAAACCTGCATTAAAATGTTGTAACCCTGAAAAATGCGGCTCAAACAAAACAGGCACAGAGGAGCTCAGATCTTTACATTGCTAAGCTGTAAAAATGTTCAGACGAATAACAAAACATGTCAGAGCCCTCAATACTTCTTCTTCTAAGTCACGATACACCATTATAATCAAACGAGAAGAAAAATACAGGTAAATACACTTCATTTAATGGGGAAGAGGAGGTTATATATGAAGATGAGAAAAAACATGTAAAGCACAATACGAGCACGAACGCAATCTTCTCCACCTCCGGTCTCTGCATTTGATCGTATGGAATTATATTTGGCGGTGCAGCAGCCTCCTCCACGAGTGGTGGCAGAAGTAGAGAAGAAATCACATGCAGTTAGCCATCTGTCTATACCATGCAGCGAGAAAAATGAAAACTGTCCACAAAAATCTATAAAAATACCTGAAATTTTGTTATCCCTTGGATTTCAACGAACCTGGGAGAAGGAATGAAATGCATACGATGTCTGACGATTGTCAGAATTCCTAGGTCTATGTTCACTACAAGAACGCCTTCGGCGTAAAAATAGAAAATGAAAGAAAATAAAATAAATTTAAAAGTAGGTAAACTATAAAAGAATTTCGAGGAGGACGGTTGGATGTGTCAGGAGTATGGCATGTAAAAGGAGAGATGACAAGTAATGGCTGCTCAAGGACTTTTCAGTCCTTTCATTCCTCTTGCAAAATAATACAATATTTTACCCACGCTGAAACCCCAGCCAAAGCTGTAAATTTTAGCAGGAATTGGATAGTTGCAACGAGGATGTGAGGGGATGGTGCAAATGGAGCTCCTGTAGTAGCCGTCCTAAAATCATTGCCAATGTGGTCCAAACTAGTCCCGCGAAGGAAGTAATCTGTAAGTGGTTTTTGTAAAAATAATAGAGTATTTTGAGCAATAATACTGCGCTTAGTATAAACGTGGTCAGATATTGTCTTTTGATCCTGGACAGTCATCTTAACTTTCCTGATGTCTGTGATTATTTTGGTTGTGCTTCTTCGAGATAAACATGAAATGGGTATAACAAGTCTAGTCGACTTGACTGTTGAAGAGAGTTTATTAGTTTTTTTACCGCAGCGTACAATATTCATGGGCTCCTTCAGGAGACAGTGACACGTTTCCACAAAGGCACCAAATAGGTCTCAAACGAATCAGTTTATATGTTCCTGGGCACTCCCGGCCTATGCCAAAATGCAGGCTCTGAAATAGGGAATGGGCATCCAACAAAATGTTATATATGGAGAAATTTTTTCAGATGTTGTAGTTGCAAAGGTGTTGATAGACGTGTATGCAATGTGGAACCTTATTCCGGGAAGGTGAACTGTTTGACAGAATGTCTTTTAAAAAAATGTGGTTTTGGTGGACAACATTGACTGCAGGATATGCACAAAATGGGTTCGTTAAAATGGTTTAGAAACTTTCAAGCAAATGCAATTGGCAAGTGTAAATTCAAATCCCACAAATTTTTCCAGCGTCCTCCCAAGTCTATGCCAATTAGGAGCTCTCAAAATTGTACATCCATCAGAGCATAGAGGAAATTTTTCAAATATTATGGTTGCAGATGCACTGATAGGTATGTATGAAAAATGTGGAAGCTCCTGAAGTTTCCTCTATTAAAAAAATGGCCGACAACTCTTTGGGTACCGGGAACTGGAAATGGGTAGTAGAAAAAAAAAAAAAAAAACATAGCATAATGAGAAGTTGAAAGAAGTGAGTGATTTAGTTGGAAGTGTGGCCTTCCACAAGATATTTTCATCTACTGACAGATTGGATTATGTGTTGATGGTGTTGGGGACAGTGGGAGATTTTATGCATGGGGTAGTTGTTCCTGTTTTCTTCATATACGTTGGGAATATTTTTGATACATTGGTGCAGACCCAAATGAATCCTCTATAATGGCTTCTCAGGTTACAAGCATTCTCTTTCTTTGTTTTACTCGGGACTTGTCATCATGGTGTTAGGATGGCTCGAGGTAACATGTTGGATGCAAACAAGGGAAACAATAATCAGCGCGCATGAGAATGTGCTATTTAAAATCCACTTTGAGCCAAGATGTTAGTTATTTTGGTACAAATGGCCATACTGGGAAGATTAGTAGCTGTGGTTTTAATGCCATAGCGGTTGTACAAGATGCTATAAGTGAGAAGGATTTAAAGGTTTTTGATAGTTACAAAACTTGACAAAACACCACATGAGATGGTCGATTTTATGGGAAGTTCATTGGTGTTATGGATCTCTTCATGTTTTGAGGGTTAGTGTATACATGGCCAAATATGTATCTTGAATGGTCCAACATAGAGGATTTTTCGATGCATGTGAACTGTCTGCCAGATTTCCAAAGGAGAGTTAGAGCCTTGTAGAATGCGGGTAAACCCACCTGGAGTACCACTTGCACTAGAGGGACGGGTATTTCTAGGCATGGTCTCTTTACCTTTATCCCTTATAATTTTCATATAATGTTATTATTTATTTGCAATAAAGTAAAAGTATTAAACTATTAGATACTCAAACAATTGGACATTTTAACTAGATGACTAGTGCAATCAATAAAACAACACCTCGTGATTTTTCTACCGACTTACTATTTGACCCTCAACCATTTCGTGATGACAACCTCATGCATTGCTAAACCCAAGGTGTCAAAAAATTGATACTCGTGTCCATTGGTTTTGGTGAGAGCCAGATGAGTTAATTAAAACAACCATTTATGTCTACCTTACAAAGTTAGAAAGACGCATTTCCCAGAGACTGTAAAACAACACTATGAGCCCCGTAAAGGGATGTCAACCTTCGTATGTGTTCCTTGTTATGAATAGAGTCACATCAAGCATTAGCTCAACCTCTTTTGAGCATTGGCGCTCTCTTCACCACCCCTTTTAGAGCCCTGTTGCTCTGTTTCGCACTTTTAGGAAGTTGCTAAAATTGAAAAAGTTGGCTTTCATTTTGAACCACCGTTTGAACCCTGAGAAACAAAATCCCTACCCACCTTCACAAAACTCTAGTATTTTTACTAGAAAATTTCCTGTAACCTTCAGTTTGGGGAAAAACACTCTTCTATATAGTTTTGTGAAGGCATTTTGTAGGCCTCGGACGCTATTCGACTAGGTCAAACAAGCGCAATTACGATCGTCTGTTAATTGTAAATTATTCGCCAATTCTAAATTCCTCCAGTTCTTACATGTAGAAATTCACCGATGATGTTTTTCTCATTGAAAGACAATGATTGAAAGTGGTTTCTTAGCCTCCAAGCCTAAATTAAACGTTTTGCATCTAGCAGAAAACGTAAAAAGAAGTTGAAGGACCTGTCAGGGTAACTTAACCACCATGGAAACTTGTTGATACTTGTAAATAACTATTTTGAAATCTATCTTTAGGTTTATTATGTAAAATTTGACTTTTGGAAAAATAGTGTTTCTCTCTCCTCCATATCTCTCTCTTTCTCTTGGGTTAAGAAATGAAGTGAATCTGAAATGAAATAGACATGTGTCTCTAACACTCTTCTTTCAAATGCAAATTATTATGGCTATAATGTAAATGGGAAACTAAAAACGTTAATTATACTAGATCTAGGTGGATGCCATGCCGGTGATTTATTGCTGATTTCATGCTCGCGTTATTTTGTGGGATGGAAGTAAGATGACGAAAAGTCATGGTGAAATTCATTATTTATTATTGTAATTTTATATATTTTTATTGGAAAATGTATATATGTTTAATGTAATTGCAAAGTAATAGAAAATTTTATATTTGAAATTTGGTAGTATGTATGAGATACTAGTTTTAGGAATGCCTTAGGAAATGTGCATTTAATCATAGGTGTAATTTTGATTCATAGTTATGTATGGTAAAAGGATTGATATATATATGTTAAATGAATTTGAATTTAATATCTTGTAGTGCATTTCCAGTGTGCAATAGATGATTAAATAATTGGTGTTGTGTTTCTTACCTTGAAAATGTAATAAAGGAATCTAACCACAATAGTCAACCCTAGTATAAGATTCATGCATAACTTGTCTTCATGTGTGATCCTTCTTAGCGTAGAAGAAATTGAAACCGTAGAATGAACTTAAAATTTTTTACTCGATGGAACCTCCTAGCTTAGGTAAATAAGATCCCTAGTTTGTGTTATCGTCATGGTTGGTATGTTTAGCTTTATCGTCGTGAACCCGACGGTTAGGAACGACCTGGACAAACTTTATCTGGAGTAAGTAGAAATAACACCTCCTTAGTATCCTAGTCGTCTACCAAGTCTTACGAAGTTAGATCTAGGAATTTTCTTCATCATCGAATGAATTCCTTGTGGGATCCAAACGTCACAAATGGACCTAGTGAATAGTTGTACTTTGACTTAAACTCTTGTTAATGATCTCTCTAGTTCCTCACAACTAAATGTGTTACCTTTTCTAGTGACAATGTAGCATCTTGGTATTTTTCAGAGGCTTTATAGGGTAAATATGTTTTCACACCTTAATCTGATCTATTTAGAGATTAGAGCCCCGAGTGCAAAATGTAATTAAATTA
The DNA here is from genome assembly GCA_018340775.1 of Taxus wallichiana var. yunnanensis. Lineage (NCBI taxonomy): Eukaryota > Viridiplantae > Streptophyta > Pinopsida > Cupressales > Taxaceae > Taxus > Taxus wallichiana. Next base: position 313,450,191 of record CM031233.1, read on the forward strand.
AACCTTAGTTGATTAGGAGGTTAACTTGTGCTTCATCTGTAGATATAATGCTTCCAATCATGTACTTCTTCAAGATGTTAGGCAAGTACTTTCGTAACTCTTTTGTTATAAAGTGATTCCAATTATGAGACCATAGTGTAATGTAAGAGAAAATCATATAAAAGTAAAATTATATTTGAGGCTAGGAATAACGTCACTCTTGGAGTCCTTATAACTCAATTAGAAATTTAGTTGTGTTAAAAACAATATGAATTGCCTTTGGTGAGATCAAACTTTGAGAAAACAAAAGATTTATGTAAATCTAAATAAAGTTTCTTGATGTGGAAATGTTGAATGGATTCAACAAGTTACTGAATTATGTTAATCGTGGTAGGTAAATAAAGATACCGTGATCAAAGAATTTGTATGGGAAAAAGGTATCTTGAACCTAAACCTCCCTTAATCCTAATATTGCTTTCTTGTCATCACGTCAGATTCACTTGTGTAGCAAGGGTAAAATTTTAAACTTTGAATAAATATTTGGGAAGCATAATCTTAACATAAGAATGAGAGAATTAGGAACTTTGTATATATTTTGAAATATGAAAAATAGTTATGTAAGTTTTTTTTTTAAAGTTATGTAAGTTATGGGGATTGTCGTAAGGGATAAAGAGCCAACTTAAATGGTCAAACTGTAAGTTGAATGTGAAATGAATTTAAGAATCTGTAGGTGGAAAAAGTATAAAATTATCCTTGCATAATAATGTTCTTGGAATGTTAATTGTAACTAAGATGTAACCTTGGTAATGATGTGTTGTGGGTTCACCAATCCTTGGGTCCCTTTCTTGTGGTTGGGTCATTGTCAGCATTCGTTCATTGGGAAAAGTGTGGAATTGACAGGTATATGGTTTTTTCATGTGTCTATGTGAGTTGATGACTTATGTAAGTGTTTTATGCGTTGTTGAGTTTCTCTATCTAGAGCCCTTGTGGTGTGGTTTAGTGAGTAATTTTAGTCAAAAAAAATATATTCTGGTATTCTTACTATTGTAATTACATGTGTAAGTTGTGGGTGTTACATAACCTAAGTAGAAGTCATAACCTTTCTTGTTGCAATGTGTTATATCCATGTGCGGTTATGTGGTCATCCTATGTACATGAATTTCTCCCTATTCTTCTTTGACCTTGATTGTTATTCTTGGGATTCCATTGGCAATGTCATGTTTAAATACTTTGTGTTGTAGCTTGGTTAACCACGTAGAGTTACTTTGTAGAATTAAATTCTTGCAACCTTGTTTGGAAGAGGCTTAGTATTTGTGCCTAACAATCTCTCTTCTCCTTGTTGAATAGAGTTGGACCAAACTTGGGATCCGAGAACCTACTTTTGTTTGAAATAAAGAAACCTCGCAGAGAGAATAACTTCTAATAATATGCATTGTTTCCCTACCTCTTATCTATGAATTCCGGGAGGAATTAAAATCTAAGGGGAGGGGGATTTAATGCCCACTCATCTTCGACACTAATTATACTATGATTTTTAACTTCGATTGATTAGAGACAGGGACCTGATTGTTATATCTTAGTTAACATGTTGTTAAGATGTGAGAGACATCACGATTGCTATTGTGTCTAATTGTTACTCTAGACTATATGGATGCATTGTGGACCTTGATGGACATTAAGGATATGATGATAATCTAGAATGGTTACCTTGTTGTATATTGACATTTGGATTCTTGACCTATTGAGTATATTTAGAGTGTTGGACTAACCATGTGGTCTAATTGATTTTGTGAATTGCTAACAATATGATGGTATTAGGAATCAGTAATATGTTCTTGAGTGTATCTAGTAGATGGGGGCTGCAGAGATATAGAGAATTTTATTATTATTGTAGAATATGAATTGAATTATTGATGATTGTAAATTATTTACTAGAGTAGAATTAAAATGTTAAGTGATCTCAAATAATTGATAGAAATTCGTAAAATTGATGATAATGATTTAGTTACGTTATACGACGATGTAAATTGATAAATATATGTGTGTTTTGTATTGCTTGATGTATGCTGAGGATTGTATGATGAATGTTTTATATGCATTGATTCCCATGACATATTGATACGGCCTTGAGGCCAGAAGGGTATTTTTTTGTGTTTGCAGGGACATTATATCATATACATTGAAAGGGGATAGGGAACAACCACGGAAGGATGTCGGGTGTTGTGTAACATGGCCAAATTTGACAACTTGTGTATAATGTTATGTTGTGTTGTTGCATGATTTGTTAAGAGGTTCCCATAAGGGGGTAACCTCATTTATGTAGCCATGGGTGTAATGTGTTTCCTTTCTTTTAATTTTGTTGTTTTATTTGTTGTGCATGTGTTTAATTATTAGGGGAAATATTGTTACTTTATTAACACTTGCTAATGTATCTTAATAAACTAATTTAGCCTAAATTTAAATTAAGAGGGAAGATATGACATGTGGGCAATAAATTGGGTAGATAGTCCTTGTTTTTGTGCATGATGTGAATTTAATTAAATGTATTTGGGCGGTGTGTACTCAACCATCTTTCCCATATTTGAATTTTCCCTTGTTGGCCACTTTTGGAGACTTGAGGGACAAGTTAACCTTGTCCCTCACATCTCAAACTCTCCTACTAACCCTACTTATGAAGTATGGGACATATTTTGACCATTTTAATGCATGTTCGAGTGTAAAAAAGATAAATAATTGCACTTGTTACTTACCACATTTAATTTTTTCCTTGATAAGCATGGTGTGCAATTTGTAGTGTCATTTGGGCATGTCATAAGTCTTACATGTGCATTTAATTGCTTTGTGGTTTGGTGTGTACTCAACCATCCTTCCCATACTCGAATTTTCCCTTGTTGGCCACTTTTGGAGACTTGAGGGACAAGTTAACCTTGTCCCTTACATTTCAAACTCTCCTACTAACGCTACTTATGAACTATGGGACATATTTTGACCATTTTAATGCATGTTTGAGTGTTAAAAAGATAAACAATTGCACTTGTTACTTACCACATTTAATTTTTTCCTTGATAAGCATTGTGTGCAATTTGTAGTGTCATTTGGGCATGTCATAAGTCTTACATATGCATTTAATTGCTTTGGGGTTTGGTGTTTGACTTGTGTGTTGGAATGGAGAGATGATGAAGTGGCATCCTATATGGAGTCACCTCATCATCCTCACATCCCTTTTCTATTTATTGGATGATTTTGATGGATTTTGGGTTACTTTATTCACTTATGCTTCTCTTACAGCTTTGAAAAATGGTCGTAGTTTTTATACTTGGATTTTTATTTTGAAGCTTCATATTGGATTGAGTTTGGTGTGAGTGATGCAAAGCTTGTTGAGAAATGAAATTAGAAGCTTGATGGAGAGGTAGGCTCTCCTCTTATTGTATTTTTGTATTAATGTATTTTGATGTAGAAATTATGTTTGTTTGAATATTGTATGAGTGTTGTGGATATGTTTGATTGTGAATGGGTAGCTTGCCTTAAGTTGGGTGTGGGAAATGGATTTATATGTGACCATTGGGGAGGGAAAAGGGATATGTGAGACATGCATTGTGGATCGAGTGTGAGTTTGAGTTCCGCCTATAGGGAGTGAAAAGGATACATGGATATATTTTACATACTTGTAAGTGTAGAAATAAGGATTTGATTATATTTTGAGTTATATGCACATGCAGACTTTTGGGTGGAACTCCTACATCACTTGGGAGAAAAAATGAGGTGGTGCCCATATTTCATTGCTCCTTGTTGGCTTGTTGTTGTCAAGCCTTTGTGCTGGTTGGGAAAGATGTATTATTGTTTGAGAATATTGTTGAGTGTATTGTTGATTGTGTTATTTGAATGTGATATTTTTGTGGCATTCTTGTTGTTGAAACCTTTTGTGAAAGTTGTCAAATTTTGCAAAATAACCCTTATCATTATTTTCTTGGGGCTCGGGGCCAATAAGGGGATGGCTTCTCCTCTTTTTGGATTATAGTTTGGGCGGAGAGCATTGTCTATACCCCTTTTTTATATGGTGACTCAAAATTTGAAGAGATGAAAAGAGTGCAAAGTTGAAGCTATGAAGTTGGAAGATCTTATTGATATGAAGACTTTTGTTTGAGCTATGGAAGAATTCTTATGTTGTAAATTTTTCCTTGTTGTTTCCACTTAGAGTGGAAGACTGGTAACTCTTGGTTTCCACTTGAGTGGAAGGATGGTAGTTTCTTGTAAATGTATTTATTGATCTTGTATTATTATCGTTGAAGAAAAAAGGACTTGAAGTAGCATTGTAATTGAAATGAAGTTCTTCCAAATTAGGGCTTTTATTTTAAAATTTGTAGTATGATTTCAAATTTAAAAGAATGGTGTTCTTGTGTGGAAAGTGAATGTGGTTCTTTGGAAATTTTAAAATGTTGAGAAGTTGTGATGGTATCTCGAATATGAATCGATTGTATGAAAAAATGGGGGTTCTACAAGTAGTTTACTTGACTACAAAAGAAATATATGCATTTAAATCGTTGTAGGAAAATGTAAGAAATATAATCTCTCAAAAATGATTATATATGAAATTATATAAATTACATTACTTTTATTGTTGACCAAAAAAAAAAACTTGAATTAGTAGATTGTCTAAACTAGAACCAAAAAAATGCAATTATAAAAGCATATATATTTTTATCACTTTGTATAGAAATTTATATGCCTATATAAATTGTAATTTTATACCTTGAGGAAATTATTTATATATTATATTGCGAAAAAAACTTTTAAAAATGTAGATATATAAATATTTATATTTATATAAATTATATATGTAAATATGTATATTTAGATAAATTCTAATTACGTATATAAATATAAATATATGTTACTTTATTAAAAAAATCATTAATAAAACATAAAGTAGTAGGATGTGCATTATGGGTAAAGTAAAGTTTATAATGTAAACAAAAAGAAATAAATAATATAAACAATTATGATTATACATTTATATAAATTTATGTATATAATTATATACTCATATAAATTATAGTTATAAATATATATACATTATTATTGAATAAATCTTAATATTGGAAAGACTATATATAGATTGGAAACAAGTGGAAGGTTTTTATAAAGCAAAGTATATATGATATATAAATCAAAATCCAAATGTTATTATTAAATGATTAAACTGCAAATTGGCTCGCATATATTGATTTCTATATATTTAGAAAAAAAAACATTGAATAATGTTGGGGCTGCCCATAATTTATGGTTGTGGGTTTGTTTTTACGGCATGAGGCGTTCTTGTAGTGGGTTGCGACCTATTTTTCCTGACAAGTTTTGGCCATCGGACGACTCGACCTATTTGTTGCGGTGTCATTGAAATCCAACGGCTGAGGAAGCTCTAGATTTCATTTGTGTGGTAGGTCATTTTTGCCCTAGGCTTCATTGGCATGGCAGATGGAGAGAAAAAGGAGAAACAATGTTCATGGCTGCTTAGAAAACTGTGTTTACTTTCTACGGGGTGGATTTCAGTTTGCAAGGGTTGTTGGAAGATTGCATGGGTCATTAATGCTTACACTTTGCTTCGACGGTTATTGATCATTGCGCTTCGTAGTTGGGGCCGAAATAGCCCTAAAGTAAGCGCCTCTCGTTTGGCAATGGAAGGGTTATGTTGTGCGTGGCAGAAATTTGAGAGGGGGTTTGCATGTTGAGGGTTTTGGGTTTCGTCGCTATATTTTATATTAGTTGTTTGTGGAATCTGGGTTGCTATAAATACATGTTGTTTGCATTCCTGTCGATATATTTTCATGGTGGTTTGGATTCGTGTTGCTATATGTTAGTGGTGTTTTGTATTTGTGTGGTTGTCTGTTCATGGCGGTTGTCTGATAGAGACAACAGTTCACTCAAGCAGCCCCAGGTATTGATCGAAAGTATTTTGCTCATTTATGGCGTAAGTGGATGTCGTTTTCTGCTTTGAAGTAATTTTTGTTGTGGGTTTTTCTCATCCTTGCTTCTGGTGTCCTATGCAGGTGATTTCTATGGGAGGCATATTGTCTGCAGGGGGTATTCAAAGGTATAAATTATTTTATACACCTACAACATTATTTATGAATTTATGGAAGTTACATGTCTAAAATTTTGATGGCTTTACAGTCTACCTCTCATGCTGGTTATTAGTTAGGCCAAGCCGCTTCTTCACTTTAAATGTCTCACCGTATCCCTTATTCTTCTATCATTCTTCGCATCCTTATCTTTTTCTTGTTTTTGTTTGCATCTCAACCTCCATAAAACTTTATTCTTTAATAATACATACACTTTTCTATTATCACTGCTAAATTTTTAATCTTTCATATTCGTTACAAGATTGTAAATAAAACATTCATTAAAACATATATGAAAGAAATGTCTTATTGTATGTAATTAGATCTATAATTTCTAAGACTAATTTCGAAGTTGTTCATTCCTTTGAAAAAAATTATAATCACCTTCTTCGAATTCTCTCTCAAACATGATGTTGATTTGCTTCTTATTTCATTTTATTCCACACATGATCCATATTTTGAAATTTGAATTAATGTCATTACATCCATGGACAAGTTTCATTACATGTCCTTGTCAGCAAGCGCCAAAGTGTATCTAGATATTGAAATTACACTTCTTATCTTCTTTCTTTTAACTTTATATTTTTATTTTGTTGTTTTTTGTCGGCGCTTTACGTTTCTGCCACTTGATATTTTCTTATAAAACTTCGTTGCTTCCATCTCAAGAAACATAACCTTGGACTTCCACTTATTCGAGGACAAATCATAGTGTTTGCTTTTTCATAGCAAAGTGAATAAAAAAATGAGTTTTCCTTATTAATGGGATTTTTTTTTTTTTTTAATTATGGGAAAATAGTTTTTTGAAAGGGACTATACCCTTATACAAAAGTGCTCAACAACAAGATTTTATCCCCAACAACAAAAAAATAATCATGAGGAAAGAACCAACAAAAGCAAACCAGCTGCTACAAAAACAGCGAATAATAAACAACAACATAACAAAGACATACGCTTGCCTAGAATGCGTATTAGACCATTTGCCTAAATGTAGCAATGAAAGCACCCAAAAGACAAGAATCAAACCTTGTCCGATATGGTGGGGGATTTAGATTTGGCATTTCCCTTCTTTTTCCTATCCACCACAGTCCATTCCTGATTTCCCACATCCACTACAGTCGGAAGAAAAACTGCAATGGGTTTGATGGGGATGTGACCCATAGGAAGGGGGGTCGAAATATCCTTAATCACTGAATCAACAACCTGTAAAGAATAGTCTGGAGGCTTCTCTGTATTGGTCTGTGAATCAACCATGATGGGTGAGTTAACTTGCAGAGGGGCACTAGATTCCTTAGCCGGATCTGAGTCAATTGTAAGATGTTCAGGTAGAGAATCCTTCCACCAGGCTGTTTTGGTCTTACGTTTGGAGTGTTCACAATCATCTGTAACATGACCAGTTTGGAAGCAACGCCTACATCTGAAGGCAAGTCTCTCATAGTCTATCCTCTGCACCCAGAGCCTGTCACCAATCTGTAGATTGATTTCTGCTGGTAAGAGTTTGGAGGTATCGAGATTAACCAAGATTCGAGCATAAGTAGTATGTGCTTGAATGGAGGTCTTATCATCAACTGCCACACTTGAGCCTAGAGTATCGCCTATAGCAATGAGACAAGATCTGTTCCAAAGCTGCAGTGGGAGTCCTGGTAAACGAACCCAAATCGGGTAGGTATCAAAAGACTCCTTTAACGGGTCGAAAGACGGATACCATGGTTTGGACATAAGCCCGTGTTCCCCCCAAACCCAATGTTGGCTAAAAATTAAATCCCTATCTTCGGGGTTTCAAAGACAACAATGAAATAAGCTTTAGCACAAGGATAAAGCTCAATCTTACCTTGTATTTTTCTCTCCATCTCTCGGGTTATCCAAACATGAAGCTGAGAAAGCTTAGGCCAAAATTTGTGAAATCTGCATATGAGACCCAGGTGGGAGAGATTTTCCTCCTCCTTAAGAACCTTTAGAAGTAGATCCTCCTCGATTTTCAGCGTCGGGACCTCTTGGGAGGGTTTCAAGAGCTCATTTCTGGCATTCTCCTTCATTTGGAGACCACTGAAGCATAAGATCTGGACCTATTGTCACTGTTTTGTTTGTCCTGGTTCTGGCTGACCCCTGTTTCTCTCCCTCCATCACCAGAGCCACACATAGTCCCTTGCAACCTGCAGTTGCTAGTGTTGAGTTTTAAAGGAGATGATGATTCTTTGTCTGAACCATCTTTACCTGCCCCATGAGAGAGCACCCCTGTTTTGTGACCAAGTAGAGAAACTCCATCTCGGTTTTGCTGAAAAGGGGAGTCTTGGTTAGCATTGAAAGCCATGTCAATCCATGAGGTTGGTGCTTTATTCTCCTCTTCATTTTTGTAGCCACCGCCCTCAGAAACCTCTGGTTTCCCAAAGCCGCCGCCAATGATAGGGACATCATCACGAATTTTAGAGCAGGGCGAATCCTAGCAGCCTTCGTGCCTCCTCCATCCCTATTTGCAGACCGGCGTGGATCAACAAACCCAGGGCTTGCAAACCTGTGTGAAGCCCGCGTAGAAACCATGGAGCTAGGGCACTCGGGCGCGGGCGCGGGCATGGGTGAGATCGGATGTTGTTAACACTTGAAAATCTGATTTTGAATTTTAGAATCCCTTATTAATGGGATTTAAACACTATTACATAGAAAATAAAGTAAAGGAAGAATGCTATACTTGAATTTTTATCCCCAAGAGACTCAAATTCAAAATATACATTTGTTTTATGTATGGACTAAAAATGAATTCTCTATTTGCTCGATGCTTCCATAGTTTTTCTAAATTATTGAACTATTTTTGTTGTGTGTATTGCTCATCCTTGATTTTGGTGTCCTGTGGGTGGTTTTGTGGGAGGCATATTCTCTGCAAGGCATTTAAAGGTATGTGATCTGTGATATCTTTTACATTAATCAATCTAGCACAACCACACACCCTTTAATCTGAATGTTTTTTGTTTTCCCAACTCATATACATTATTATATTGTGGAAAAAGGGATGAATGTATCTGGTTATTTCCTTTTTTAAAACATATTATGAATCCTGAGGAGTCACCATTTGATGGGTTTGTTGTGAACATGGTTGTATACCAATATGGTTTTGTTACCGTCTGCCTATTTTACAAATTGTCAAGGTCATGAGATTTTGGCTTGCTTCTGTATTTTTGTTTGGGTGTTTAATACACTACATGGGTTCTCTGGAGAGATTTAGAAGTACAAAGAGTTATCGGTTTTTGCATTTTCATTATAGTGTAGGGGTTGGATATGAGCATTAAGCTATGCTTTAGATTGTGGAAATAGGCTACAGGGGTCTATGCAGATTCTCACCATCCTCTCTTCATACGCTACGGGGTCATGAGATTTTGTCTTGCTATTGTATTTTTGTTTGGGTTAGTGTTTTTAAATTATGAATTATTGCTAGTTAGAAGGGCTGTTATAGCTTGAACTACAATAGGAAATTCATGATGGATGTTATTTAGAATGTCAAGTCCAAGTCTTCATATGAAGGCTACATATTTTTCTTATCTCTAGATGTGTAGAGAACATTGCATTTCCCTATAATCACATTCTTTAGAACATAAAAGATTAGAAGTTCTGAATTTCATAGTACCTATACTTAGTGAAAGAAAGAAGTGCATCCTAAACCAAATACACAAAATGGAATTTTTTTCTCTTTTCAAATTGTTTAGGTTGGTTAATTGTTAGTTAATTCTATTTTTTAAAAATCCTTAGAATAATGTTTTCAATTATTATACTTGCGGGAAGAAGTATGTTCTATATTGTTTTTGCTTGAATTCTTTTAATTCTGTCAAGAATAATAGTATGAATTTTGTAAAGATTATATAAAGTAACATGTCTTGTACTTTTGTTAAACCTAAATGGACATGTAGGGGCATGTGCCCTACCAAAGTCAGGAATTGGAGTGTGCTGAGAGATTCTATTTCTCTGGGAGGCCACTTCAATATGCCCCATGTAGGGCATTAGAATGCGCTTTGGTAAGGCTATTTAAGCTGCATGTCTTCACTATTTTCAACCTACTTTGCTTGCGGTTAAGGTAGTTAACATTTTATTGTTTCCTCTCAGATTGGACTAATGAAAACATGAAGTCAAATTTGCATTCCCCTATTGGTATTACTGTGACAACACCACAACTGCGTAGGAATGAACAAGTTAAAAGAATTCAGTTTGTAGTGAATGTGTTCCATACTAAACAATAGCGCCCTGAAAAACCACAGATTGCAGAAATTGTGAAAGCACGCCTTCACTTACCGGTGGAATTTTTCATCTATCTTTCAAAATTTTGGACAGTGGATTCATTATCAAAATGGTTTGGGCTGGCATTCAACACAGCTGCTGATGCAGAGAAGTATGATCCCCCTACAAATTGAAGAAGATGGGTGTCTTTGTTAACAAGGGGAAAAGAGAATTTAAAAAGATGATCGTGCCAAGAAAATCCCCTATGTGCAGAAGAAAGATTTTCAGAAAAAAAATGATGTTTCGCATTGGGCATGTTCCTTTTGGCTTCAAAATTTTATATTTATATATATATATATATATATATATATATATATATATATATATATATCATGCTGTAATTAAAGTTTATGTTTTGCATTGTGCATGCTATTTTTGGCTTCGAAAATACTTTATATAAATATCATACTCTAATTACCATTGGTTAGCTTTTTGGCAAGCTGGAAATACACAATGCAAATATTGTGTTGTAGTTTGCGTTTCTTCATAATCTGCTTACTTATATAATATTTCAAATTTGAAGTGAAGTTTTTCAGCATAAATATATTGCTTTTTAAATTACTATAGCCTCCCTCAACTGGAAGTGTATTTGTCATCTCCTCCCTGTTGCTACTGCATGTCTTCAACTATACATGTATATAGTAGTTGTAACTTGTAAGAAAATGCCTGAAATTAGGTGGAAAAAATCATCAAATGTATCTGCTTATCTGGAAAATATTTTAATATGAGGTTTCTTTTTGATATAGACACATTGGTACACACATTTTAATTTGTCTAGATACATATTGCATACTATCAAATGGAATATTAGGTTTTCTACCAATCACTTCACCATACGTGAGGTATACAACTGTACCTTTTGAAATACAGACAATAGACTAAGAATTTCATTTTTTCTTATCTGTAATTTTGATCTGAACAACAAAGATTTAAGAATGGTAGGAAATCATGATCTATATAAAAAATCTCAAAGTAGGTAATGGAATTCTGTGGGTGGACTGAATTCTTCTTCAAGTTGTGATCTTTTATTACTATCTATCAGACAATCTACAAATATGTTGGTGCTTGTAAAGATAAAGGTCTGTTCTGAATGTGAAGTGTCCTTCAAGTAAATGGTTCAAGTAAACATGTGACCTTAAGAATGGTATAAACTGTGTTGTTGAGGTCTTCATTGATCTGTTTGAGCTTGAAAGCACATGAAATGTATTAAAATCTTGAAACCAATGTATTCTACAGTGATCTAGACAACTGTGAGAATGTGTAAAAAACTGATGTTCAAGCTTGAATCAAGAAAATTCTCAATGAGCTGTGAAGATATCTGGAGAACTAGATAGTAGTCTTAATGAGGTGGATGAGGCCAATAATGTATGGAATCGCTATTTTAAGGACAAGGGTTTGTAAGTGTGTCTACATGATAGATGATGAATACATAATTCATTTCCATAGGGATGTCTTTCTTCTCAAAAGATTGTGTACCCTTATCTGCATTTTTTAGATCATTTGGTACTCCCAGACGTGGCAAGAGAAACATCAATTTATCCCACTGCTTTTGTAGTATCTCATATTTGTAAATCATGCTAATAGTTGTGAGGAAATTTAGCTTTTTATGTGTTTTGTGTAGAAACGAGGAGGGACCAGACCATTCTAAATATCATGATTTTATAAGACTCGTGACAAAAACTGAAGTTAGGAGTCATTCCATTAAGAAATCAAAACAGTTGGATGTGTATGAGTGAACTCACTTTTAGAAGCTCCTCTAAGGCTCTTTAATTCTTCTGGTTATGTGTTTCATCATACATATACTGTTTTGCACCAAACCTCATTAATGATTAGATATTTTGGTTTTTTTTATACCAAATTCTTAATTACAATGTAAACTTCCATTTGAGCTATGTCATGGAATATGAAGTTTTAAAAATCCAGAGGCCTTTTCATTGCCCTTATATGCAAAAACTTTTTTCTTCTGCTCTTTTGGTAACTAAACCTCTCACTTGGGTTGATGTATTAAATTTCATGTATCTAGCTAGCTGTGGAAGGATTTTAAACTATTCAGAGATTTCCCATTTGCAGATTTTGAATTTTTTAAGATTTTTGGCTTATTAAAAATGAAACTATAGTAATAAAAGCTAGCATAGATCTATATTAATATGGATCTGAAATGCACAAAGAAGCATCCAAAAGACTAGAGTTGTCAACCCATTTGTAACATGAGTGTGAGAACACAGGGATTGGAAACTCAAGTCTTTTGGAAACATCTTGGCGCATATTAAATCTATATTAAGGTGGATATGTGCTGGTAAGTTTAATAACCATCACGGGTGTCCTTATTTAAATTCATTGTTATCAAGGTCAATAGATTCCTTTGTCGAATGTGCATTATCCTTCTGAGCAAAACAAAAGCAATAACATAGCTGTAAAATGGAGGATCCTGAGTTTCCTATTCTACTCATCAATGCCAATGATTTATGTGCATGTGTCAAACTGCTCCTACAATACCACTCTAAAAAGGACCCCTAATTGCTACACTACACCATTTAAGATCATCAAATAGTTCATCTCTCATACATACCTCCAAATCTCCATTGTATAGGGGTTTCGATACCACAAAAAAGGTCTTGAGTACTTACACATTACACTATTCCTTATCCAGCAGTTGTATTAGTCTCAAGTTTCAAACATCTACATAAGGCACCAAAGGTTGGGAGAACGACTGATATCTTATGAGGCACCAAAGGTTAGGAAGCACGATGGGCTTCGAAAGCAGATTGGAACATTGAGATAAGGGCAAGCTTAGTGGTACTTGTTCTCAGTGATATGGAAATAATTTTCCAACTGCCTATTCTGCTAATGATAGATGCAATTTACAACCTTATTCTGGCCATGAGTTTGTGGATGAAACAAAGGGGAGAAGTGCACTTGACAAAAAAATGTTCACATTGATAGTCAAAAGTAATTTAAGAAGCACGGGGCCCAATTTGAAATAACTGTAAGGGGAAGCCTAAAATTATTCCAAACATGTTTGTAAGAACATTTTTCAGCTACTCTAGCATCAATTATCCTGATGCACAACATGAAGATCACCATTCTGGGAAATCGACATACAACCAAAAAGATGCAGCCATGTTGGTGCTTACGTTGGGTGTACCATTAATGAATTCCACAGAAATGATTTTCATTGTCAAGAAGGCATCAATAATTGTTAATACGATCCAAGCTTTAAATTGGAAGGTTCACATTGTCTGCAAAGAGAGCATCGACTAATATAATACTAAAGTGTCTTTACGTTGAAGGCCAATAAAAATAGTGATGAAGATGTTACAAATTCATTTGGCTGAAAAAGTATTCATTATAGAAGGTTAAAGAGAACTGATGTAATACTAAACTTGCTTCACATAGAAGGCCGGTAAAAGTAACCCTAAAGATTTTACAAAATCATTTATATGGCAAGGTATCGATTATAGGTGGATAAAGAGCCTTCTTGATTATAACCTGGAGAGAGGGCTGCAAGAATGCAGAGTTGAGTGTGTACAACAACTTATCCCTCAAACTGTAGACAAGTAAAGTTATGTGATTGATCAGTGTGGGTTGCTGTAATGCATCAACAATCTGAGCAAACTGGGGATCTACGGAGTAGAGACCTTTCCCTTCATCATAGGTTGGAGATGTTACATTGGTGCGATATTCCTAATTGCATATTAAGTGAACATAGAAATTCCTATATTGTAGTTGGCTTTAGCCTATTTTGTATAGGCTTAGAATAATTAATGGATTGGCTACAAATGCCATCTGATAACAGCTACAGTTGTATGGGTTAACAACTTGCCTAATTATGTAGTCAACAGGAGAAATTATTCATGTATTGTCTTGCTCCTTTTTTCATGTATTTGATATATCATTAGAACATTAGGCACAATGAGTTTTATACATTGAGATGTTTTCTCATTCTCCTCTTCTTACCTCTCTCCATATTGTGTCTATATGTGAGCTATGCCTTGGTTCATTTGTGATCCTGGCTAGACTAGATTACAATACAGTATTAGAGCCATTGAATGTTAGCTTCGTAGCATAGGATTGGTTTTTGATTTTTATTTTTTAAAATATTTTTAATACCGTACAACCTCCGTGGCCCTGTTGCTTGCTGTTTTTACAGTTTTTATTCCAAAAAAATTATTTGGCAGGGGCTGCCCATATGGCTGACTCAACCTGCAATACCGGCATGATTTCCTAAAGGTCGGCTACCCTTTAGTGGGGAAACCTTAGGAGGGGTGCTTTTAATGTGAGGTGTCTTTTCATATTTGTAAAGGGGGTGCTTCTTATTTGAGGGAAGCAGTATTGTAAAAATGGGTTTTTAAAAAGGAATAATTATTGCCCTAGGAGAAAATTATTCTTTTCAAAGCGGGGCTATTTTCATAAAATGACTTGCGACACGGACATTCAAAGGTTGTGCTAGCAACAGATTTCCCTCAATGTGCCTAGGGGCTTCCACCCTCATAGCCCTACTTTTGTAAATAAAAAATAGGCATAAAATATAGTATGTCCTTGTCTATAATGAAGGAAAAATAGAAAAATTCATGGGGGGACCGTGATCTATTTTGTAGCACTTTTATTCCTTTTAGGATATTGTATTGTTGAATACCAGACGGTGGGACCCAGTTTGACAAGCGGTCAAAATCCTCCGCAATAAATTAATTTTGAAGTCTTCTCACCTCTCTCCATCCTATGTTTTTATATGAGTGATGCCTCAGGTAATTTGTGATCATGGCTAGACGAGATTATAATATTATCTGGTTTGTAAGGGTGAATTTTTCTTGAAAAGGGGAAATTTTGTAAGCACAATGTCTTTCGCCATGGAAATTTCAAAGTCCGTGCAAGCTAAAAATTGTGTTTGGCATTAGGGGCATTGTCCCTTGAATCCACCCTGTATTGTTCCCCTTAACCTCATTGGGGGTTATTGCCACCAAACTTCCACTTCGGGGCCCTTTTTTAGTTCAATAACAACAATCCATGGAGCTTTCACTTCTTCGATCTCGTTGTTGAAGAACAAACAATGGTGTGATAGGTGGTCAAATGGCCTCCTCCTCTTGAGGAATATTTTATCTCCCATTTTTTCACATGGAACATCTCTTTTTTATGGTAGAACTCTTGCACTTTTGATTGTGTTGTTGAAGTAATGGATTCCTCCCACTCATGTAGACACTTATAGTGAGTTTATTTTCCTTCTTGCGATATTGATTAGTTTCATTTATGAATTTCGCTTGCACTATCTTCATTTGAGACATCATCGAGGACCCTTTTATGCGCCTCATTAGGGGAGTTTTTATTTTCTTGCAAATAAACACTTTGGTGTGCATGCATGCTTTTATGTTCTTAGTACAATGATAATAAAAAATTTCTTTTGTACATGAGTATCTTATTAGGCACATTGTTGCAATCCATACGAGGATTATAGTATGTCACATCTTTTGATGGCATTCATTGGTGTACTCTTCGTATTTTTGACACCTTCTTTGGCTGATTTGTGTGTCACTTTGGACCTGTTTGACTCCACTTCCCTTGCTTACACTTTTTGTCACTTGTCACATGCTTCGATTCTTCACCATCACATCAAGGGATTATCACAACTTGAAGAACTCGTGCAATAGAAAAACTAAAAAGATTTCAGCCGTAAATCAAACTTATAGCAGACATGAATAAGCATTATAACCGAAGATGAAGTGTTGCTATGACAGAGTACGTAAACACATACATATTTGGTTCGTGGCAATTCCTCAGTATTTTGGCCCCAAGAATACTTTTGCTTCTCGCTTGTTTGTAGGTTTTCTGTTCTGTGCAACACTGTAACAATTTAATGTGACTGTAAATTCTTACAACAAGTATATGTTTGCATGTTATGACTAGGGTCTGACAAGGGGGGAAAGAGGCATTAATATTCCATATACATTATTTGGTAAATGTGTGTCTGTTGTTATACATGTAACATAGAGACAATACACTGGAACACAATGTCCTCCCCCTCCATTGAACCCTTTCTTAATAACCCCTCATCCTTTTCATCTTTTTCACTTCCTCATTTTTTCATTCTTCACTCCATCCCCTTCGATATTTCCATCGTACACTTCACATACGATTTCTACCTATGAAGATGTTAAACAAAAAAATTCCTACAAATGATTCCACGAAAATGATTCAACACGTCGAGTTGAAATTGTCTACCTATTGTTGTTGAAAACCATATTGACATGAGCCAATGCTCCTATTTCTTGTGCCTTGCTATGTAATACATCTACAATAGACCACAAGAACTTCACAATAGGACCGCAACTACACATTGTAGTTCCAGGCATAGTTAATAAATATATTGAATAAAATTTTAGTCCATAAGATTGGAAATAAATTTATGTCTCTAAATTCTTCGTATATGAATTCTATTTATATTTCTATTGGCATAGCTAAGAATGAGTTATTTAAATCTTGAATTGTTCGCATTATCTATACGATTCAATTGTAACAAGTTAACCTATGTTGCATATATCAAAGAACTCTTTTTTTTCATTTCCTTCTTCGCAAACATCAAACATCTTTTTTTTTCACTTCATCACAACAATGCCTCTGTTCCATTGAGAAAGTATGTGTTCTTTCCAACTTATCTCTCTGTGAAGTTTATTTTTTCATAGAATTTCTATATAGTTTATAGTCACCGTAGTAACTTGTTATTTGTAATGTCTTTGCTTTTGATAAAAGAAAAAATATATAACAAGTTAGAAAATGATTGTGATGATTTGATGAAACTGACTGCAACGGAAATATATGACAACACTTGTTGCGTTTCTAGGCATGTATCGTGACCTTCCTATTATATTCATTATCTTATTTTCAGAGTTCACCCACAAATCAATCACGTATTTACAAGTTAAAGTTTATTGCAAAACCTCAATTTCTTGGTTGTGATACATATATTTGCCTTGTGCCATGCTTGAATTTGTATGCATATAGCAAAGTTTGTTTTAATTTTTAAAGAAATCCTGAATGTTTTATTTCTGCATTTTTAAAGTTTATGGCACAAAAAACTCATCTAATATTTGGCAAGTTTTACTCGTAGAAACAATTGTTGCGTTGGTTGTTTCATTGACGATAACAGCTACTACAAAAGTAATTGAAGTGCATCTATTACGTCATTGTCCTAGATTGAGGTAATTTAATTTTTTTGAGCATTTATAACAACATCGACCTGTGCACTATATCATCTATATTGTTCCCTGCCTCAATACATATAATGCAACTCAAAATTTGCAAATCCTGAAAAAAACATTAACGAATTATGTTATTTGCATTTGTTGGTTGCAGTGCTTGCAAAATACATCTTTGATTGGGCCAAACACTACTTCATTTATTCTCAAATCGCTTGCACTTTGCAAAAAGGTAACTTTCAAGGTTATCAAATGTTACATCATTTTCTAAGGTCATCAAAGGTAGTTTATGTTTTCATCCCATTCTGTCATTGAATTATAATGGGCCCCCATATTTCAAATTGCTAGGAAAGCTCAAACTTGCATTTAACAAAATAGAAGTCTTCATTTCTTTTCGATATATATTCCATTAATTTCCATTGCATAACTATAGTGAAGATAAAAGTAATAAATATGTACCAAATAATAATAATATGCACATTGATTAAAATTAAATACTCTAGACAAATAGACTGAAAAGCCATATGACAACATCAAAAAAATGGCACTAGAGAATAAATCAACAAATTTTCAAACAGGATTGCAACATTCACCAAAAGTTAAACAAGTCTTACACATAATGGAGATAAACTTGACTGAAGGAGGTGTATTGAGTATCATTAAAGGATCCCCCCATAATGGCTTGACACTACAACTATTGAACTTGTCACCATTACGATCATCATTGAACTCTGCAGTTCAACACCGAGTGGACCTGTCAGACGGAAATCATATTCAACCTACCTTGCTTCCTCTAAGTTTGCAGGCCATGTCCTCGACAAAATATTGCAGGAAGGGTCCATTGTGCTGCTCCAAAATATGTCTGCAGAATTTGTAATAAAGACTTGTAAGTTACATCTTCATCATTGTTTGAGTTTTGTAAAGTCTTATTTTCTGATTTTGTGATGTTGATTATTCTTTCCTGTGTTATAGGATGGTTCTTATTACTGACATGGACAACATTGTCTCCACTTGGCCAAGGCAAGGAACACATGTTCCCATCCCTAAACATATTTTATGAGGGAAAGAAAATATGTGAATCAATGCCCCTTGCACACACTCATTGTCTCTAAACACACCCTCCATGCGATAGATACACTATTACAAATAGTGAAAAAAATACATAGACATTTCTACTTTGACTTTAACGTCAAGGATCTGGACTATAGAAGGCAGGGATCTTGCTAAAAAAACTCTTAGAGAGTACCGAAATACAGGGGTAGTGGCGTCATCTTTGCCTTTGATTTCGTGGACAAAAAGGCGAGAGAAATAAGAATCACTTCTTTCAATGATGGTGCAAACAAATTCTATGCACAAATAGAAAATGCAGGCCTATACAATATATCTAATGGCAGAGTGGGTAAAGCAAATCGTTCTTACAACCATTTAAACAACGAATTAGAAATTTTCTTACTTCCCTCATCTACTTGTCACTCCTAATTGAACTACAAAATGATGTTCCCCTCCATCACTTCCACTTCAAAGAGATAAAAGATATACCATCCATCCCTACACATGCTCAATGGTGGACTTAATTGGTGTTGTGATGGCCATTTCTCCTTGCTCGATTGTTCATTGCAGAGACAATTCTGAGGCTATAAGGAGAACATTGCTAATGTGAGATATGTCGGCTTCAGTATCTCTGTGACCTTATGGGGCCAACATTTACATGATCTTTGCGAAGAGTTATCAGAGATACTCTCGATTCCAGATTTTCCAGTCTTGGCAATAAAATATGGCCGTGTTTCAGATTTCAATGGCACAATTGTTGACACCATTTCTGCTTCAAAATGCTACGTAAACCCTCGATTTACAAACGTAAGCTCTCCATGATTGGATATCTTTTCCAAATTCACATGTTCCATGCCCATCGATCACCACCACCAACAAAGATGGGCCTCCACAATCTATGGTTGTTAATGCTACTTTGTTACAAATTTTAGAGATGGGAAATCTCGAAACCAATGAGTGGGTGACTATTGAAGCTGAAGTATCGAACATCAACATGGATAATTTCTTCTACATGGCTTGCCCAACAATAGTCAATGAAAAACAATGTAGAAAAAAGGTTCAGGAACAAACAGATGGTAAATGGTTTTGCAAAAAATGCAATATTCATGTTCAAAATTGTAATTACAAGTATGCTCTACGTATGGATTTGAAAGATGCTACAGGGAACTTGAAGGGGTTACTTGCTTTTGATGACACTATGCAGAAATGATAATGGGAATTTCAGCTGCAGACTTGCAATTTCTATGCATTGATAATGATGCCACACATGAGATTTTTGATCATGTCATTGGACATGCTTTCCTCTTCACTCTTTCTCTTAAAAAGGAAACATACAACGGAAAAACCCAGTTAAAATGTGTTATTCTTAAGTCGAAGACAACATGACATATCCTACAAATTCCACCATATGAGTGTTCTACATTTTGTTAATGCACAAATCCTCCCTTCACAACTACACTCTTTTTACATTCCTTTTTCCCGTAGTACCTTTTCCAAGTTCATCTTTTTAAAAAGAATATTGTAACTTGAATATTGTATGTATTCCAACAATATAAAAAACAAATATTATTTGCATAAATCAACTATGGTCATCCACTAAGTTGTAATTCCTCTGCATAGTATTTGTCATATCTCCCTCATATATGATTATGAATGAAATTATTTCATGTTGCTTTTGCTACAAAATCAATCATTTGTTGTCATTGCCCATGTGTACAATTGTATTTATTACTATCTTCTTGACCAAAATTTAATGTTTACATCTTATCATGCATGCACATTTATATTTACGTTTCAATAATTAGTTATACACTAATTACTTATTGCTCATCAAATTTCTTGCAGAAAACTCCAACATTCAATTTCGTAACTTCTAAATGTCTCCTCCTCAAACAAGGGAGCGTAAATGAGCATATTATGCAAGAAACAAGTTGCACATCACTTGAGCAAGCAACATCGTAGATACCACACTCACAGGCTAGCGGGTACCCTCGAACCTCGCTTCCTTCACACCAACCACAAATTCAGGCAACCCCGCCAAGTATTTTTGCTTCCACTTCCTATTCCAGCCCACCTTGCCCCAATCTACATCACATAAATGATTTGGATGCGGTTGTAGTTCCCATCCACAATCTTCCCCATGCTACACCTCGACTTCCACTTCAGCCACCAACATTTATGCATATACTCCCTCGCCTTCTACCACACCCAAAATACCATTGGCACTTCCTTCCTTTAAGCAAGCACAATGATCTTTCCATAAAAGAATAGATACCTTTGCAAAGATGGATACTTGCTCTTTCTGTATGGAAAGCTACCTAGGAATCACCGGGAAAATGAGAGAGCAGAAATACGTATGTAATAGATGTTTGGCCAAGAAAAATGGTCACCACTTCTCTACATGGAACAACATGAATCTAGGCCATCAACCTATGCAATTCTTAAATGCCTTACACAAGTGGAGGAAATGCTTATTACAAGAGTCAATCCAATCTTACAAGTTAGCCAAGTTCATGGGGACAATACAAATACACTGGCCACACTATCAGTTTCCCACAAAACATTGAATCTATTGTTAAATACCTTCCGCGACGTCTAGGCGAAGTGGACATCTTGCTTTTACAAAGAAAAGGGCATAACCAAACAAAGTATGATTTCTATGTCAGCAGATCACGTGTTTGGGATGCACTCCAGTTCAAAATTGCAAATGACCCTTACTACAAAGATGTTATGATTGATTATGACGCCTTGTCCTCTTTACCAATTGAACCAACCAATGTTTCTTCCATCTTGCAAACTGTTGAAATAAATAATCCCCCATCAAGAGGAAATTCCCTTGTATCTGATCCTGACGAATTTACATCACCCAATAGTCAATCCCTTCCATCATCCTTTGTCCCAGTTTTCCCTAATTCAGGTACTTGAAGAGGAAGAAATTCAACGGTTCTTATTTGGTTCAGCAAATGGCTCACCATTATCATTTCCTTGGCCTAAAATCAGCCTTTCCCCAATCAATGAATACAACACAAAAGGCTTGTTTTCCATGGCTTTCCCAACCTTGTTTCCCACAGGTTCAGCCATGTTTAAACAACCTCGCATGAAAGAGGTCCAACTTCATGAATACACACTACACCTACTCCATTACTTTGACAACCACTTTGGAGCGCACCCCAGGTTTAGGTATTTTTTCTCAACCTCATCATGTGTCATCATAGCCAAGCAACAACTTCTGTCTTCATGAGACAAGATATCCTTCAAAACATTCCAACAACTATAAGTGACCTATGACAATGCCTTCAAGCTAATCCAAATGATGCACTCCCACAAAATCTTATGCGGTTTGGCATGGACACTTTGTGGAACTAGTCTTTCTAGTTGAAAAGCAGAGGTGAACTTTCCGATATGGTTGAACAACTAGCAACACCGACTTTGTTCTTCACTTTAAGTGTTGCTGACACCAAATGGCCGGACCTCCATAGTGTGATGCCTAACACTAGCCCTATAGATCCTCGCGAAGCACAAAAATGGAGGAACCATAACATTATCTCCAACCCTCATCGAGTTTCTGCATACTTACACCAAAGATTCATAGTATTCCGTGAAGAGGTCTTGCAAAAATACTTAGGAGCAACATACTACTGGTATAGGTAAAAAATGTCTCTTCCTTTATTTCCTCTTCCACAAAGCTTCCTTATATTTTTTCATCTCTTTCCACGTATGAATGGCAGCATAACCCTTCCTCCTACTTATTCATCTCTTTCCAGGTACAAATGGCAACATAGAGGATCCACACACGTGCATGGGTTCCTTTGGCTTCCAAAAGCCCCAAATGTGGAGACAATTGACTGGAGTAACATGTCTGTATCACCAAGTTAGAGAGTACTTCAAAAAACTTGTTTCCACATGGAATCCCCATTCAATTTCATGTAGATCAGAATACATTCACCGTCCACTCCAAGATGATCCATGCTTATTAAAGACATCTGAAATATTGGCAACCGACCCTCTTTTAGACTTAGAAGAAATTCTAAATCGAGTGCAAAGGCATACCAAATGCTCACTGAACGTACATGCCTACGAAAAAAAAAAAATGGCATGGAATGCAGGTATAAAGCACCTTGGGAACTACTTGAACAATCATCACTAGGAGTCAATGACAACACACAAAGTCCAATACATGCCAACCAGAAATGATGACAGATTGAATATCCACAACCCCCATGTTGTCCATCTAGAGAGCCAATGTTGATTGCCAACCCGTACTCTCTAAGCATGCAGTCCTAAAGTATATTGCTAAATATGCTTCCAAAGCAGAGCAACATTTTGAATCATACCACCAAATGCTCTCAAGAATATCTTGACAATTGATCCCCATCAACCAGCCAAGGTTGCCTTCCGAAAAATGCTTACAGATAGTGTCGTTGATCATGACATAAGCACCCAAGAAACATGTCACATGCTTGTAAAAGTTACCTCTTGTTCTTTGTAGCTCGATCCTTTGTTTCACTGAATGTTGGAAAGAAAATTTTTGCATCGCATCTCTCAAATCAATCATCCAGACTCTGAGCCAAAAAAAATTTCATAGATGCATACATAAAATGCCCTACCCATATGGAATCAATTACACTTATCGAAGCATCCAAAGTTGGTCTCACAACAAGCTACGAGTAGGTGAAAAATGGAAGCAATGATCAACATATGCTATTATGTATGCATCTCCCCAGATTTTATTCCATCCCCAATGACCATTCCCCTTCCTTTGAACTCTTCTGTTGGAGTGAACTTCTTCTCTACAAACCTTTTCACAACATCCCCACAAACATTGGAACCACATCAGAGCAAGTCATTTCCAATTGGCTATTACTTAAAGACTTTTATCATCCTTGGCATGTCAAACATCTCCATATCAAATGATTCCTCTTCCTCTGACGAATCCCCTTCAGATTCTAAAATCTTAGGTCCCACTCCACTTGCATGTTGAATGGGAAATTTTATCCCAATTACATCCAGCTAATTCCATGTGCCTTGACAAGTTCAACATGCTAGGCCTTTGAGACTTTGACTTGCATCACAATTGGATCCAAAATGATGTACCACTTCATTTACATGACGTTTCCCCGTCATTCATCGATATGTCCAAAAACACTACAACAATCCCTTTCCACATGCAAAATTCCACATCCAGCACAACACTTTTCTCTCCAGAACAACACCAGGCTTTTAATACTATAGTCAACCATTACAAGCAAGGAATTATTTCACCCCCTCTAAAAATGATTATACAGGTACTGCAGGCACAAGTAAATCTTATCTCATAAACAAAATCCACAATGCATTATCCTCAACATGCCTATGCAAACAACCATCTCCTCTCCTAGTCATCACACCTACAGGAGTGGCCGCATTCAACATTTCCACATCAACCATACATGCTGTGTTACACATTCCAATAAAAGAAATAAAACCACTCAAAGGCATGTCACTTTCCACTCTCCAACAATCCCTTCAACATGTTCACTACATTCTCATTGACAAATGAGCTTCATAGGCCCAACACTCCTTGCAAAAATTGACTTCCATCTTCGTGAAGCCTTCCCCACTTCAAATCAACCACTTTTGGAAATAGATCCATCATTCTCATTGGTGACCTTGGCTAACTACCCCTGTCAATGACGTTCCACTTTACATCGCCACACCTATGGAACAAACCTATGGTTTAGCTTCACAACATGCATCACACTTACAACAATCTTTAGGCAACAAGGTTCAAATGATGCCCAAATTTCCTTTTCGATAGCTACTACTAAATATCAGAGATGGAATCCCACTCCTCCACGACTAGAAAACACTTATCCAATGAACAAACTCCCAAATATCTTTCCGACATAGCACCTTTCCTTCTAGCTCCACATTTGTTCACAACAAATGACCTTGTCGACCAACACAACCTCAACATGCTAAAATCCCTCAATTCTCCAATCGCACACTCTAATGTTAAAAACAAGACACAACTATTTAGAGGAACATGATGAGGAGCAACTCAAACCAATTATTCTCCTCTATAAGCAACAAAAGGTTATGCTCACCGTAAATTTGTGGGTTGAAGTTGGACTTGTGAATGGCTCCATTGGACCCATTATCGACATTGTCTACGCCCCGTCATCATCCCCTCCAGCTCTTCCACTTTTCATTGTTATCGACTTCAACAAATACAATGGCCCTCCTTGGAATCCACATTTCCCCACCCATGTCCCCGTATACCCCCAATCTCAAGAGGAAACCACAGAGCAACTTCCTTTAAAAATGGCCTGGGCACTTACAATCCATAAATCACAAGGGCTTACTTTACATAAAGCAACTGTGGATATAGGTTCTTCAGAATGACCAGGGCTTACTTTCACCACAATTTCTAGAGTCCCCTCCTTAAAGACCTACGCATTTCACCCCCTTCTCTTTCGAACGCTACTCCAAAATGTCCCTTTCCCAACACCTCCTTCAAAGAAAGGAGGAGGAATCACGACTACAAAATCTTCAATTCACCACATCCGTAACATAATCCACCCCAACCCATCCTCCCCCCCCTCCCACCACATTCATTCACATTGTCATTCCACATTGCTCTGCTTCCGCTCTCAAACACGTAAGTAAACCTTCCAAAAAAATTGGTGTCAATTACAAACTTTTAAAAAATGAGAAAAATTACATTATGCTTTACTTGACAATTGTGCAATGATGACTACAGGTTAAGGTCAACTACTAAAGACAGTAAAGGCTATCAAGAAGTGACTTGCACAACATCAAAATGACAACAATCGCCAACACCTTTCCTTTTTCCTTTTTGTAAATTAGCTTTCTTACAAGTACAAGTTACTCCCGATCTATAAATGATCCACTATGTAAAATACATGTTGTTATGAATGAGAAAGCAATTACTTAACATTGTAAATAGAAAAATGCACAATCCGTCTAAAACAACATAGATTTCATAACTTAATGATTTTCAATACATCATAGAAACCAACATGCACATTAATCAACCCAAAAACCATCTGCATACACTTCATATTGCAATTCCTACCTACGTCATGCTACACACCCGAGCCAAATATAACCCACAAATAAACAAAAAAACATAATAGTGGTGGGGGCACTACTCCCACCCACACAATATTATACCCTACTAAAATGCCATGTCACGTCCACCATAGTATAAAGTGTTGTGTATAATATTACTCCTGATGAAATTTTATAATGGCATGATATAACTTTATATATATCCAGTGTTTATATCAATCTTTCATTTATCTTTAACCTAGTATTATATAAAAAAATTAAAATTTTATACACACACACACATACACACATTAAAACTCAACATGTGTATATACCTTCTTCTAACAAAAATAAATTGGAGTAAAATAATGCCCACAATAAATGGCGAAATCTCTCACTTTAGCATAAAAATAATATATGTTGGAGTTGAGAAAATTCATCCTTAGCTTTCATGGCCTCCATGCTCCCAAACCTGTAAAGGTGAAAATTAATGAGTATACGGTAAAAGAAATAATAAGAAGGAACTCATAAGGAAATCTAGGGAAATCTAGATTCAATGACCCAAATAGATCAAATCTTATGGTTGAAAATAAACCCTACATCACTTAAATGGGTGGTATTTTGTGGGAATGGAATTTAATTAAAATACATGGGTCAATTGGTTGAATGAGGCCACTTAGTGGCTAGGTCAAATTGTGAGCTCTTTTGTTGTATAATATTAATTTAACATTGGGCTTGTATTTAAATAATGAACAAAAGATTTTTTTGTTTAAATAAATATTAAAGCAAGGGTGTAGTTTATTAAATGAAGGGGCATGACTATTAAATAATTGTAAAAGATACTCTAATTAAGTAAATGAATTTAATGGGAGACTTTTAAACCATAAATTATTTTGGGAAATAAATTAATAATATTTAATTATTAATTTAATTCCGACTTCCAAAACTTTGTAGGAATCTAAATCGAGAAATTATTTAAATCGTAACTAATGTTTACCCTTCTAATTTCTAAACAAAAAAAAATTACCTTAATTTTCCTAGTAAATTATTAGACTTTGGTATGGTTTGACGTCAAAATTGTGGGCATTACAACGGGGATTCAAAAATATGGAATTCGATTAATGAAATGAGAGGGGATGATAACAATGTAAAAATACACTAGATGATCATGTTGGAGATGGAGATGTATCTATTCAACAATTGCATTTTCAACAAAGTTAGGAACCGATAAGGCAAGTATAGAGACGATCCACCATCAAAGTATTTGAACCTTCCATTCATATATATATATATATATATATATATATATATATATATATATTCAAGTAATAAGAAAATTATTGAGATAATATATTTTTCCTTATTTATAATTGATGATAAACTTTGAAATACTTCAGATAAGTATAGATATGCAAAGTTTTAATCTTTTAAAATAGTTCAATACTCTGCTTTTGTTGAAACTTGCTTGAATTTGGACTCAAAAAGATATGCAATAGCTCAAATATTAGGTTCTTGAGTATGAAATTTTTTCAACATATTTGAATTTTGTATTTTTATGGATTCTTCTAGTATATTCACCTTTAAACTCAAGTCCCATCAATTCTACATGACAAGCTTTGAAAGCTTCACATATTGTTTTCCTTTGAAAGAGTGATGTTAGAGTGAAAAGGTGAGATAATGAGAAGGATCCACGTATGTATGGTTTATTACACCCTTCTATTATATTATATTTTTGTTAGGTATGTTTCTATACAATGCATGAACCAATAAAATACATCACATTTTTTTGCAATTTCGGACTCTAGATAACTTTTATTAGTCATTTCAAATCACAAACCAATAAGAAATATCCACACTTATATTGTTTTCAAAATGTGAGCTTCTTGGTAGGTATTTTTATTCATTGCAAAGTGCGAGCCAATAATAAATCTCTAAGTTACTTCACAATTTGCAATGTCAGCCCTTTGATAACCTTTCTAGTTTTCAACTAATAACAATACTCCACGCTTTTCCATCTCACACAACCAATCTCGGGTGGGAATTTGTCATAAATAGTCATGAGTGAGCTAATATAATAGCTCCACATTGTTTTGTGGACTATAATGTCATTCCTCAACATGCATTTTGAAGATGTAATGATGCAAAGAATACATGAATGAATAGCTTCAGAGTAGTGTCATTTCTTTGGATAAGTCTTAGTTTATAATATTTATGATATACCTTTCATTTCAATTTGTAAATACCAAATGAATTAAAAATATACACGTAGTTTCAAATATATTAAAACTTATTAGGCCCGATGAGTATAAAGAAACAATAAGGAAGATCCACTTAGTTAAGAACTTTCAAAGATTGTAATTTGTGAAAATCAATTGCTAATGAATATAAAGAATGAAGAAAAGAACATCAAAACTAGAAAACCTTCATAACTTGCAATATAAGCCATGAAAACCATTAACATGTTAGCTAACATTGTGATGAAATTCGAAGAAAAAAATTCATAGAGTAAAAATGCACATTTCCTTCGCAAAACAATATTTCAAGTCATGATAATCATTCGACATGAGATATAGAGGAAGATTAATTTGTTATTAAGAGGAAATTTCATCATGTCTAGCTTCTTTTAAAACTCCTTTTACCATCATTAGTGAATATTCTAACACATTGAATGGATCCATGGATATCTCTCCTTAACTCAATTATCTAAAGAGAGGAAGAAGCTTCTCTTGTTAAAATAGTTAATTTCTCCACATTATGGGAATGAAGAAAACTTGTAGAATACTCCTCTATAGATCGTTTCTTGTAGCGTCTAGTGAAAAGGTGAAATTTGAGATGATGGATTAATTCAAAGTAATCCTATACTACTTTAATCTTAGCTATAACCTCACCTAAAGATTTAGTGTTCGTATGATAATTTTATGTCTACATCCATACATGACCATAGTGCTAAGGATAATTTTTCATCAACTTTTTCATATTTTTTTACATAACCATGAAGGTCTCGCCTTTTATAGATATCAGGTTGAAGATTGGTATAAGGTCAATTTTGTCTTGTAAACCCCGAGGAGTTGGATAAGTATGAAGGAGATATGATCACCGCTTTTGATTACATCACTCGCACCACCACTTATTGCATGATCAAATTGATGTACCACATATATGGCTTCAAATATTTTAGTCACATGTTTGTGTAGTTGACTAGTAGGTAGAAAATAAACTTCATGTTTGACGACATCATAACCTTGATAGTACTAGTAGGTCTCTACAAGTGGTAACTAATAAAATTTAGGATTATGCAAATAAATTCTACACATTTAAAATTTTCACGGCAAATCAACTTATACATGATTGATTAGTAGAAACAAATCTATGAAACTTTACAAAATAATTGAGAAAGTAATATATAGAAAAACAATCACCGAACAATCCTTGACTATTAAGCACTTTCTTTAAAAA
Organism: Taxus wallichiana var. yunnanensis; assembly: GCA_018340775.1. Classification (NCBI taxonomy): domain Eukaryota; kingdom Viridiplantae; phylum Streptophyta; class Pinopsida; order Cupressales; family Taxaceae; genus Taxus; species Taxus wallichiana. The sequence continues at coordinate 313,479,289 of CM031233.1, forward strand.
TATTTTCCTCATAAGAGGGTAAACAATTGTGATACTTCTAAAAATATTCCATCGCCGTGGGCTGAAATAATAGCCGATTAAAAATAGAGAAAATAATAAATTTGTTTGTGAGTGGATAATTATGGGACAAAAATAATAGCTTCCATGAAAAGAAGGCTGATAGATGAGAAGAGTGAAAATTTGAAGCTTAGAGGAGATGTACTATGTTGGAGCAAAAATATCACCTATGTAATTGTTACCCCATTGTTGTAAAGTGAAAGTTGTAATCTTGTAAATTATTCTTTCAAATTGTTGGAAAGAAGATCTATTATATTGTAAGAAAATGAACTTTGAGCATTGAGAAAAGAGTTTATTGTTACTTTGTTGTAATTTTTATTATTGTGAAAGTATGAGTTTATTGCAAGGAAAAAAATAGACACTTTCTCATTTTTATTGTAATATTTAGTATATTGAAATGTTGAAATTATTGAAAGTTCGAAATGTGTATCCATTTTTTAAAAAATAATGTTGTTGTACGTAAAGTATATGTTGTTTTCATTTTTGCATTGTTGGTAAACTTGATTTAAAATGGGAAGGAATAAGTTTCATTCAAGTATATTATGCTTTCATTCTATTCAAATGAATGTGCAAAAAAAATTAATTGATTTGACTTTATAATCAAATTTTACATTTTGTTGCAATGATATTGGCTCAACTATCTCACCAATTTAAATGTATATGATTTTATATAAATTGCACATGCCTTATATTTTTTTATGCAAACAAACTTGGATTCAAAGGTTGTTTAAAATATATTAAAACAAAAAAATTATACAATTTCGAGTATATGTAATCATATAAATTTAGAGATTATCTTATTTACTTGTTCAACCACAAGATTAAAAATTTAATAAAATATTCATTTAATATATATGTGCATCTATCTAGCTATCTATCTATAATTATTTATTTATTTATTTATTTACTTATTACTAAACAAATTTAAAGGTTATAGATTTAATAGTGAACCGCTACATATTATAATATAACAAAGTTTTATATTTATATAAAAAAAGAACTCTTGTGAAAAGGATGGGTCGTGGCCCTATGTTTTTAAATTAAGACAGTGGGTTAGGAGTGGGTGGTGGTGTCCTGCCTAACCCATATTATTTTGAATGTGGGTGGGGTGGGGGTGGCGCCCGTCCCCCCTCTCCCGCTCCCGCCTCCCTCCCCCTCCCCCTATATAAACTCTGTCTTTTTCCAATGGCCACAACCATCAACTCTTTTTTTCAGCACAGTTCTATGTGGGCCAAACCCTTATTAGTGGATTATAGCACATTTAATTTTGTTCTTTAATTAATATATATATATATATATATATATATGAAATCCCCCAATCTTGGTTCTTTGGTAAGATAAACTGCAAGCATATTAATATTTATTTTATTGCTTGAGGGAGACATAAGAGACTTAAGAGAGCTATAAGAGACTTGAGGGAGAAATAAGAGATTTGTGTGGGTGTGATTGATGCTTTGGGAGGTATATGGAGTTGTTCCGTGATTCTTGGGAGGTATATGAATTTTTTTGTGATGCTTTTGGGAGGTATATGGAGTTTTTTTATGTGATGCTTTGAGAGGTATATGGAGTTCTTGTGCGATGCTTTGGGAGGTATATGGAGTTTTTGTGATGTGTGGAGTTGGTGTTATGAGTTATGTGTACTCTTGTGAGTCTTGTTAGGCATTGTGATGTTTGAGGCTTGACATTTTCCCTCGGTTGATATATACTATTGGATTTTGTCTTCGAACTATGTTGGTATAGTCATGGTATTTGGGTCATGTTATACTAGTTGTATTTGTATCAACGCATCATGATTCACTATTTTTTAGTCACATGTGTGTGTTAGATTTATGTGTATGACATAATTGTTGCAAACTCTTTGTTATGTGGACTACTTGTTGTCTTTTCATGGTGGAATTAAAGGTCTTGTGATGTGATATAGTCTTGAAAGTATATAGCAAGATGTCTCGTGGGTCTTTTTGTTGTGTTGAGTTTTGTGTGACATATTGATGTTAGTTACAGTTGGCACCCACAAACATAAGATAATTGAAATTATAAACCATGATTATTAAGAGTTTGAGATTAAGAAGTACTATAAAGGAAAATATTAACTAAGTAATAAGGTAAACTAGAACTACCAATCTTCGCATAACATTAAAATTTAAGATATTGCCAAAATTAGTTTACTTCCTTGTGGTCACATTGTACCAACAATTTGATTTCTTAAAACAACATGTGTCATTTTTGAATTTCTTGCCTACGTACCCTTCAAGCTTCAGTGTTGTGTCACATCGAGGATGATGCTCTTTAAAGGGGAGGGAAATGTAATGCCTCAATTAAATATTAATAAAATGGAATGAAATTTTTAAAAAAGAAGTCTTTTTGCTTGGCGCCATGAGTGGTTGAATTGGAAGAAGAAGATTAAATGAGGGTAGTGGAAGGATTCAATGCTGTTGGTGGGTAGAAATGGGAAGTGGCATGGAGTTTGGGTGGTGTGTGGCAAGAGGGGGAAAATATGGTTTGGTCACGCTTTTCAAACTTTTCATCTTCTTTGCACAATAATGCATGCAACTTATTTGAGATCCAAATGCATTAACCAACATAAACCCAAACTATCTTTGTGAGTTTAGTAGTTTTAGATTATTGCAATGAGGGACAAGATTCTTGGGAGAAACTTTTGGCAAGAGAATCTCCTAGATCATGGGTGTTATTGCTTTGTTTGACCAAATGAAAAAATATATATCAAGACAACTTTTATGGAATATGGATGCGAAAGAGTATGAAGACATGGTTTCCCTTATGAGACAGTCACACTGCTTCACCCATGCAACAAACAAGTCTCTAACCTGATCATTTTTCTTTACCTACGCACTCCTAGCCTGTACCCGAATGCGAGCTTTGGAACATGATACAAATTTCCATCACAACATAAAGATATAGGAATTTTGTCAAACGTTGTAGTTGCAAGTGCTCTAGTAGGTCTGACTGCAAAATGTGGATGCCTATGTAAGGCATGTAATCTGTTCACCTAAATTCCTGAGAGAAACATTGCCTCGTGGACTGTAACAAATACAAGATATACACAAATGGTTTTGTTGAAAAGGCTAAGAAACTTTCAAGAAAATATAATGGGCAGGTGTAAATCCAAATTCCCCATCTTTGTCTACATCCTCCCAATTTGCGCCTTTTAATTGGATGTCTTTTAAAAAAATCTTGATCCTTGTGGTTTTCTACATTGGAGTTTTCCACTTCTCTTCTTCTTGGGCATGAGTTGTGTGCATATTCTTATATATGCTTGGTCTTTTTCCTTTACCTAGCTCGACATGGTTTTATCATTGTGGGCTCTACATTTCTACTCTGTTGGGATGTCATGTGGTATGTTAGCTCGACCTACATTATCATTGTGAGTACCTTGGTTAGCTCTATGAGTTATTTATATTTGGAGAGCCTATATTTGTGGGTCTTTTGCTTGATTTTATTCCTTGAGATCTACACTTGCACATTCTATTAGTGAAAATCATAGCACCCCCAAATGAGTCTATAAATCTACTTTTCTAAGGTAGAATCATTTGGTGTGATCCGCATAACATTGAGTCTTTCTCAAAGGGTAGCACTCTCAAAACAGGAAGACTCTCTAGATTAAAGGATGGTTCCTTATTCCTCTGTTCAGGTGCATGCGCGGATCTTACAGAGCTTTTATCTCTATACTTAGTCTAAAACTTGCCAAGGAGACAAGGGTAAAAGGAGTATAAGAAATAAGAAATGATTAAACTACCGTGATGCACCAAAGGATTGTAGGACACTTGTTTTGTGATAGACAAAAATGAATAAAATGCATTCAATAATCAAGCACGAGATAACCAGGTTAATAAATGAAAGACCAGATGAGAGAAAAGAAGATAGGAAAGGATCTAGAATCAATCACAAAACATGCTTTATTGCTCTGCAGATTGATACAATACATTAATAAACGGCCAAGAGGTGAGAAAGCGTATTGCAATTTTAATGGAAGGTCTAAACTCCACGAGTCCTTGCTAGAAGGAAAGGGGAGCCTGCAAAAGAAAAGAGAATGTCCAACTCTTTACAATGAATCATGCCCCCTTTTTATAGGTTCAATCATAGAGAAGAAAGAGAGAGAGAATCGGGAAAAAAAGGTCGAAGCTCAACCACTACTATTAATGCTTCTAATGAAATTTTACCCTAGATCTATCTTTACCGCATGAATCCTTGATTTTGCACCTTAAAAGAAGAGGAAATAAGTGGAAACAAATCGAATCCGATTTGGTTGTTGAGAAAGATGGATCTTACATTGAAGGCTCGAAGACGTTTCCTCCATTTTCCTTCACCTAACCTCCTCAAAATCAAATTTTCAGGCCTCCATGGTGTGGGTGAGGCCGAGATATTTCTAATGGTGTTAGATTCATGATATTTCGAGCCCTAAGTCAAAAGATATGCCCCTTCAAAGTTTGTATTGGTCTATATAGATGGGCGGGAAAACAATTTGAAAAATGGGTCCCCTTTTTTATATAGGACACGTTGCAGCCATATTAGAGAAAATCGGGCTTACGAGTCCTTAATTTATCTTTTTTCCCTATTGCATAAAAAACACAACACTCAAAAAACTCCCACAGCCCCGAGGCTCGACCTGACACGTGGCTCCTTTTGGTTGGCTGGGAATGTGCTTCTGTCTTTGTCTTTGTGCCTTTTGAATGAAAGGAAAATTTTCACTTTTTCCTTCGACTCCCCACTTTGGCTTTGACTTGGGTTCACATGCTAACTTTTTCCTTGGGCGGAGTTGCGGCCATTTTGCAACTTTTACCCCTTTTGATACAACAAGGGGCAAAAGAACCAACTTTTTCCCGATGGCCCACTTTTCCTTGGGACACGCGGTAGTCTGGCGCTTGTTTGGAAACCTTTTCTTTATTCAATCTTTGAATCAGTGTCATTAAGACACTTGGCAGCCTCTACTCGGCTTGTTTGTGCATTGATTATTCAAATAACTCGGCCTCTGTTGGAATAACATGTGGAGGCACAACATTTGCTTGAAAACCTAGCCTAAAGCTTTCCTTGGAGGAGTTTCGAGTTGACACTTGTTGGTATCCACGGGTCTGTGGACCTTTCAATGGTCCCTCTTATCCTTTTGGGCTCTAGGCTACGTGGCAAGCTCATGCTCATTTGGGTCTGTGCCTTGAGACTAACTCTTGGAGATGTGCCATTAAGACACTTGGAATTCTCTGCTTACACTTTAATACTTAGCCAGCTTTGAGGCCCAACTTGTCTCGCCTTTTGACTCTGTTCTGACCCTTTGCTACGTGGAGGGTTGGCGCAAGTTTGAGTCTCTACCTCTGATTTCCCTCTCGCTTTGTGCCAAGCTAACACTGCACTTCCTTTTATTTGAATACTTTTCAATTCCCGTAATTTCTTGGGGTTTTGGATGCATGGAAGCCTGGCGCAAGTTTGGGCTCCCCTTTTTGGATTCACCTTTAGAGAAGCATCGTTAAGACACGTGGATCCTTCGCATCCTCCTCCATACTTAGTCATTTTTTGGACGTTCCCCGAACTATTTTTGACCCCGAAAACTTTGAATCCTCATCATTTTTTCCCTTCTTTCTCTTGGCCTCTCTGAACACCACCCCTTCTTCTCTGACCCTGCAATTCCATTGTTGAGTCTACCTGTAACTTACATAATGAATTTAAGACATGAAACGGCTTGAAAAAGTTGTTTCTTCTTGCATAGGGCCTTTTAATTTTCCTCAACCCCGCCACTTCATCATTGAGTCCCCCTTGACCCTTCAAATAAATTTAAGATATGGAAACACCCAAAAGAATTGTTTCTTCTATTTCTTCTCATGCATGGTCGAATTTGACTTTCTCGGGCCTTTTTTTCACTTTTTTTGGCTTTGGGACTCGAGATCGTGGTTCTAATCATTTCCTTTCATGTTTTCTTTATGTGTAGGGCTTGTTTTGACCAAATTTTACTGGGGGAGGTAAATTTGGGATAACAATCTGGTGACTCACAGGACATCTACTCGCTATATGAAGAGACAAGTGGCCTTGAAGCATCCATTGGGCATGGAGTTGAGAACGAGGGTCTGATACTAATTATGCCTTTAATTCATGAGCCCAACTGTTTGTTCTCTCAATTTTCATAAGAAATCTCAAAACGAAGGTTTCTGAGAGTAGAAAATTATTTCTACTTGGGGCTTCATCTGTCTCTCTAAATGGACTGCAAAAGAGCAACAAAACAACACCATAACTATATACAAAATTGAAAATCATACGTGCTCCAAGTAGAACATGCAGAGTTTGCAAAGCACTTAGGAGAAAAGCAACCTAAACTACAACAAGACAATGTGCATAACCACTTAGAGGAAAAGAAACTAAACTAATATGCACAAGGTGGGAGCCTTCCCTCTAATAATAGTGTTTAAGATATATTCCATTCACTGGAATCTACAAATCCTTGCCATCTAATGTAGATAATTGAAAAGTATTGCTACTTTTACATTTTGTGACCATATAAGGGCCACTCCAGATGGCATCGAACTCAGAGTGTCTCCCTAGTTTTGCTCGGTCTGCATCCCATTTCAACACTAGGTCTCCTTCCTGAAAGGTCCTTGCTCTAGCCTTCTTGTCAAAGCATATTTTAATTAAGGCCTGATCCTTCTCCATTGTTTGAAGTGCATGCTCTCTGGTTTCTTCTAATTCCATCAACTCTGCATACTTGGCCTCCATTGGTTCAAATTCAAACATCTCTAGCTGTCTCAGGAGTTCTAATGCTAGTAACTCTAGTGATATAGGCAACACTGCCTCTTTACCATAGACAAGCTTGAATGGGGAGCTTCTGTAGATCTTTTGGGTGTTGTCCTATCATCCCACAAGGCTGATTTGAGATTTGTATGCTAGGTCCTTTGGTTTTCATCGAGACTCCTCCTGATGATCCTTAATAGGTTCTTGTTTGTAGACTTAGCTTGACCATTACCTTGAGGGTAATAGTTTGATGAGGTGCTCAAGTAAATCCCATTCTTGACTACCCATTCTGTGACCTTAGAATCTATGAAGGCCAATGTATTATCTAATATGATGGTAGCTGGTACCCCAAATCTGGTCACTAATCCTTCATAGAAATCTAGTGTGCTAGATTCATTTGCCTCTTTGAGTGCCACTGCTTCGGTCCACTTGGTGCAATAATCGATTCTGTCAAAATCCATTTTTGGGCTTGGCTTGAATTCAAATTGATGACTCCAATGAAGTCCAATCCCCATTGCATGAAAGGTTGATCAACTGAAATTGGGTGCAATGGAAGTGTTGCTAAATTATATTTTCCCTAAAAATGAATGCACAATTCTTACACCTTCGATCCATGTGTAGTAGTCACCAAACACCACAGGCCAATAGTATCTCCGCTTTAATGATTTTGAGTGATGTCACCCTTGGGCCAAAATGGCCTCCAATAATCCAACATGGAATTCTTGTAACCCTCCTTTGATCTAATGTGTCCCAATGCATCTTAGCATAACACCATTGATGTCCCTTTTAAACAAGACACCATCAATGAAAACATATGGGATGGCCTGGAGTTTGAAATTCCTTCTTTTTCTTTACTCATCCAATGGGGACACAGGCCCATTCGAAGGAAGTGCACCATGTCTTGAGTCCAACAAGAGGTAGGTACATCAGCATCTTCTTCTTCTTGACTATTCTGTAGGACAAAAATAACCTCTTTTTCACTATTTGCTTCTTCTTGCTGCCCTAAGGCTAGTTGTTCACACAACCCTTTACCACGGACCAGCTTAGTGACCTTGATCTCAATGTCATACTCCATGACATGAGTGATCCATCCTACTCTCTTTTCATTCAAATCCTTACTAAGAAGGAAATATTTAACTCCTGCATGGGAGACTAACAATTGAATCTTATTATTCAAAACCAGATGCTTGAACCTTTTTAGTCCCCTGATCACTACCAAGACCTGCTTTTCAATGAAGGAATATCTTACTTCATAGTGCTCCAGGCTTTGAATTAAAAAGGAAATTGGCTATTCTATTTCTTCTTTGTTCTGCTGAACTAAGATTGCAGAGATAGTGTCACTACCACCAAAGGCATACAATATGAAATCCTTGGAGAAATTTGGATTCACAAGAGTTAGGGCTTGTGATATAGCTTCTTTGATGGCCTCAAATCTTTCCCTTCCTTCAACTATCCATCTGAATGTTAAGCTCTTCTTCAACATCAATGTTATTGGCTTAACAAGGGCAACAAAGTTCGGGACAAACCTTCGAACAAAGTTGATCTTCCCTAAGAATATTTGAAGAGATTTTTGTGACTTGGCAATGGAAATGCTCTTATTGCTGCAACTCTCTCTGGGTCAATTTTGATACCCTCCTTAGACACAATATGGTCTAAAAGCATGCCCTCATGGGCTAAGAATATGCATTTTTAGGGTTCAATGATACTCCAAATCTCCTACATCTTTAAAACAATTGCCTTAGGTGAAAAAGGTGGTTTGCTATGTTTTGGAGAACACAATAATGTCATCTAGATAGATCAGCACTATTTTGTTGATTATCCCTTTGAATGCCATATCCATGGCCCTTTGAAAAGTGGCACCGGCATTAGACAATCCAAATGGAATTTTTCTATAGGCATAGGTGCCCCATTTGGTGGTGAAAGCAGTTTTGAACTGATCATATTCTTTCACCATGATCTGATTGTATCCTAAGTAGCCATCTAAGAGAGAGAATCTCTCTGATCCAGACACCACTTGCAAGATCTGCTCCATTGAAGGGAGTGGGTAATGATCTTTGAGAGAATCTATGTTCAAATCTCGAAAGTCTACACACAATCTAATTTCCCCATTCTTTTTCCTGACTAGGACCAGATTAGCAACCCAACTTGAATGTTTGATTGGAAATATTATATTTGCCTCTATCATCTTACTCAAATCCTTCTTCATCGAGGCTCAATATGTGGATTGATTGGTCTCTACTTTTCCTCGATGGGCTTAGCATCCGGATCTAGTTCAATTGTGTGTTGTGCTAGCTTCGATTGAACCCTCTCGGTCTTCATACAACTCCAAGAAAATACATCAGAAATTCTTGGCAAAGTTGTATGAATTCATCCCTTTCTTGGAGATTAGCCACCTTGCCAATTTGGAGTGCTTTTCCTTCTCCAACTAGGATTGAATCTAAATTTTCTCCTCTGATCTGCATGTTAGCATTATCTTTTCTAAACTGATCATTAGGATTGAATATGGACTCCAATGTCACTAAGCCTTTGGGAAGCTTGTTTGTATGTAGCTGTACTATTTGATTCCCATATTGCTACTCTAATCTGCTTTGATTATTAGCTGAGAATTCAGCTTCTTCTTACAGAAAATTAATGATCTACTGATCATTATCAAACACTTGCTAGTATGTGTTGTTGTTCTGAACTACTGGTCTCACAAACATGTGGATATGTGGCTATCCTTTGTCTCTCTTGATTTTTTCCACCACATCAAATGTTGCTTCACTAACAACAAGTCTACCGACATCTTCATTTTCTTTCCTGGTATAGACACAATGTGAAGGCTTCAAAATCCTCCATGAGATCCCATACTCTACTCTTATAGTTCTTGAGTAGGTCATTCTTGATCCCTAGCTTCCTTGCCCATTGAAACCAGCCACTATCACCAAACACTAAAGCCTCATATTCATGGTAGTTTTATTTGAGCAAGAAAACTGAAATCTGAAGGCTGACTAATACTTCATACCTTTGGGGGACATAATCATAGCTCCTCCTCCAGCTCCTTATCTACTCCTTGATCCATCAAAGAACAATTACCGTACCTCATTATCATCTTTATATTATGGCTTAATTAGGGCAGGACAAGGATGATTCGCTTCATGTAGACAGTAGACACCTATTTCAGATTCTTCTATCTCCTTATAAGGGTCAAAAGCATGTCTCTTGTTGGCCCATTCATCTACATCAAGTCCTGGAATGCATCCTACCTTGGTTTCGCTTCACTAGTGCTTAGGAGGTCTTCTTGATCAAAAGATGAGCAGTTGGCATTGATTGGGCTAGGCACAAAATTCAATATGGTAATCAACAATGGGTTTAGATATGATTGTGGCCTTCGCCCCATACCTTGTTCTAAAGAACATATGTGACCAATCAATAGACAAATAGCCTCCAATTTTGGCTGTGAAGTCCCTAGACAAACACAAAGCAAAATGTGGTGGCAAGTCTATGACTGACACATTCTACAATACAGTCACATTGGGGTAGGCATGTAGAGTGAGGCTTAGATCTTTGATGATTCCAATAGTTGTCACTGCTTTCCCATATAATTGTACTACTCCCCTAGAGATGACTTCATATTGGACACCCAGTTGATCAACTATTTTCTTGGCCATTACAGAACTAATTGCCCTAGAATCAATCATACAATTGTGTACCAAATTTTTCCCAATAATCAATGAAACATAGAAAGGGGGGGGTTTTAGGTTCTTACCATATTGTTCTCCATGGTTCCTCCTAGATTGAGCTAAATTTGTAAGCACCCTCTTTTTTTTTTTGATTAGGGGTTGATTTGAGCTTGACCAATTTTTTATGGCAACAGCAATAGATCCTTCTCATGGAATGGTCAAGTGACTCCCATAGTGAAATGTTCACACTTGTCCTCTTCATCTGCTTGATGATATTGAATGAGCTATCCTTTTTTTCCCTTTCCTGGCACATTCTTTTCTTGCACATGGGTTGACACAACAGGTGCCTGATTGGATTTGGGAGGTTGCTTGGATTGTCTCTGCATATTGTGAGTTACATTTAGAGCACCAAAACCTTGTGGAGTGATGGAAGGTTGAGGGTTACCTGAGTTCAGTGGTTTGCCTTCTCTAATGTTTCTCCTTTTAGACCATCTATTGGAAGCTACACTTTGAGAAGTGGACTAGTTCATCCCACAGAAGTCTTCATCTTGCCAATTGACAAGAATAGTTTCACCTAGAGATGTCTCTTGTTGAGCTCCTTGCTGCTAATCTCCTTCCTAGCTAGGTTCTTGTGGCACCATACTGGTCTGCACCATCAAGGCTTAATTGAGTGCACCATTAAATCACATTGATTGGTTATGTGGCCGATTACATAGAAAGCACCAATCATATTATTGTGTCATGTTGTTCTGTGCTAGAACCAATGCCCTTGATGTTGAGGTTGTATTTGGATCATAAGACCTGAAAGGTCTAGCAGCTTGAGGTTGTCCTTGGTTTTCACTTTGATTTGTAATCTAAGATGGTGGTATATTTTGTTGATACTGAGGTCTAGCCTGATACTAAGTCTTAGGCTAATATGGCCTAGAGCTTTGGGCTTGCTATATCTTGATGGTCACCAACTCATTCCCCAAGTTCTGAAGTTGTTTCATGACTTCCTGAAGTTCTTTTGAGGTATTAGATGATGAGGTGGAGGCTTTAGCTGAGCTTTGACTTTTGGGAGTAGGTACAGGGGCTAATGTGGGTGTTTGGATAACATATGGGCTTCCTAATTGGGGTATAGAGGCATGAATGGCCTATGAGTGAATTTTCGAACTCTGAATAAAATGGTTCTCACCCTGTGGAGAGGCTATAGGCTGCAGTAAGGTTTTACCCCCATTGACTAAATCATCAAAGAAATATCAGAATTTAAAGCCCTAAGAAAGTATAAGAAGTCACCTTCATTAGTGGGCTTTACTTTATTTGGAATCTTATGCCAGTCCACTGAAATTTGAGGTTAAAGTCTCAGTTGGTCATTCATGGCTCTCTTGATTGTTGTGAGTTGCTCTAGAAAAGATAAGTTATCACCTTTCTCCCCAAACTGGTTATGAAGAGTTCTGCATATCTAATTCCAATTCTAGATAGAGCCTACCTCAAGACTCTTGAACCATTGTGAAGCTTTCCCTTTAAGTGAAGAGGTGAGTAGCTTGACTGCAATGTCCATCTCATGAATCTCATGGATTGTATAGACATTTGTAATATCTTGAACATGATCACCAGGAGAATTTTGATTTTCCCAGTGAAAAATGGGATACTCTTTAATGCTGCAATAGGAACTAGATTTTGTGCATTCAAGGTGAGTGGACTACTGCCGGTGAAGTTAACATAAAGATTTGGCTGGGCCATCCTGATTGGTTTGAGCACCCCTCTTGATTGAATGAATGGTCGACCAAGAGGAGGTGTTGATAAAGCTCTGCTTGGTGGAGATAGAGACCTCTAGGTTCTTCTTCCTCTACTCCCTCTGTCTGGGGATAAGTCTAGATAGACAAATAGTCCCTCCTCTCTAGTTCTTGACCATGTTTGTATTCTTCTCATGAACTTGCTTGGACTGCTGAAACCAGTAGATTTGTTTCTTTGGAGTTTTCATATGTAAAATTTTAAGGATTTTTAAAAGCCAGAATCATAGCAAGTGTACATCAATTCCTAATATAATAAGATGGAGACTTCTCTCCCACCGAGCGTGCCAAAATCTGTAGTGAAAAATCAAAGCACCCCCAAATGATTCTATAGATCTACAATTCTAAGGAAGAATCATTTGGTGTGATCCACATAACATTGAGTCTTCCTCAAAGGGTGGGACTCCATAAAATAGGAAGACTCTCCAAATTAAAGGTTGGTTCCTTATTCCTCTATTTAGGTGCGTGTGTGGGAGCTTGCAGAGAGGGTTTATCTCTATACTTAGTCTAAAACTTTACCAAGGAGACAGGGGTAAAGGAGTATAAGAAATAAGAAATGACTAAAATACCGGTGATGCACCAAAGGAATGATGGACACTTGTTTTGTTGATAGACACAAACCGAATAAAATGCGTATAATAATCGAGCACAGATAACTAGGTTAATAAATGAAAGACCAGATGAGAGAAAAGAAAATAGGAAAGGATCTAGAATCGATCACAAAACACGCTTTATTACTCTGTAGATTGATACAATACATTAATAAACGGCCAAGATGTGAGAAAGCGTATTGCAGTTTTAATGGAAGGTCTGAACTCCATGAGTCCCTTGCTAGAAGGAAAGGGGAGCCTACAAAAGACAAGAGAATGTCCAACCCTTTATAATGAATCCTGCCCCCATTTTTATAGGTTCGATCAGAGAGAAGAAAGAGAGAGAGAGAGAAGCAGGAAAAGTAGGTCAAAGCTCAACCACTGCTATTAATGCTTCTAATGAAATCTTCCCCCGATCATCTATCTTTACTTGCATGAATCCTTGATTTGGCACATTGAAAGAAGAGGAAATGGCAGAAATAGATCGAATCTGATTTGGTTGTTGAGATAGATGGATCCTACATTGAAGGCCTGAAGATGTTTCCTCCATTTTCCTTCACCTAACCTCCTCAAAATTAAATTTTCATGCCTCCATGGTGTGGAGGAGGCCGAGATCTTTCTAACGGTATCAGATTCATGATACTTCAAGCCCTGAGTCGAAAGATATGCCCCTTCAAAGTTTGTATCGGGTCCATACAGATGGGTAGGAAAAAAATTTTAAAAATAGGTTCCCTTTTTTATATGGGACACATGGCAGCTAGATTAGAGCAAAATCGGGCTTACATGTCCTCAATTTATCTTTTTCCCTATTGTGCAAAAAATGCAAAACTCAAAAAACTCCCATGCAGCCCCGAGGCTCCACCTAGACATGTGGCTCATTTTGGTTGGCTGGGAATGTGCTTCCATCTTTGTCTTTGTGCCTTTTGAATGAAAGGAAAATTTTCACTTTTTCTCCAACTCCCCACTTCAGCCTTTGACTTGGGTTCACACGCTAAATTTTTCCTTAGGCAGAGTTGTAGGCCATTTTGTAACTTTTACCCCTTTTGATATAACAAGGGGCAAAGAACCAACTTTTCCCCAACGACCCACTTTTCCCTGGGACACATGGTAGTCTAGCACTCATTTGGAAACCTTTTCTTTATTCAATATTTGAATCACCGCCATTAAGAACACTGGCAGTCTCCACCATCCTGTTTTTGCATTGACTATTCAACTAACTCAGCCCGTATTGGAATAACACATGGAGGAATCACGCTTGCTTGAAAACCCGGCCCAAATCTCACCTTTGGAGGAGCGTCGAGTTGAAATTTGTCGGTCTCTATGGGTCTATGGACCTTTCAACGGTCCCTCTTATCCTTTTAGGCTCCTAGCTACATGGCGAGCTCACACTCATTTGGGTCTACACCTTAAGACCAACTCTTGGAGATGCGCCATTAAGACACTTGGCATTCTCCACTTACACTTTTATACTTAGCCAATTTTGAGGCCCACCTTGTCCGCCTTTTGACTCTGTTTTGACCATTTGCTACGTGGAGGGCTAGCGCAAGTTTGAGTCTCTGCCCTGGATTTCCCTCCTAGTTTTGCGCCAAGCTAACACTTGGCACTTCCTTTTAGTTAAAGACTTTTCAACGCCCCGTAATTTCTTGGGGTTTTGGATGCATGGAAGCTTGGTGCAAGTTTGGGCTCCCCCTTTTGGATTCACCTTTGGAGAAGCATCGTTAAGACACGTGGCTCCTTCCACATGCCTCCTCCATACTTAGTCATTTTTTGGACCTTTCCCAAACTATTTTTGAGCCCAAAAAATTTGAATCCTCACCATTTTTTCCTTCTTTCTCTTGGCCTCTCTGCAAAGACTGCACCTTCTTCTCTGGACCCCTGCAATTCCATTGTTGAGTCTACATGTAACTTGCAGAATGAATTTAAGACACGAAACAACTTGAAAAGTTATTTCTTCTTACACAAGGCCTTTTAATTTTCCTCAACCCCACCACTTCATCATTGAGTTCTCCCTTGACCCTTCAAATAGATTTAAGATATGGAAATGCCTAAAAGAACCGTTTCTTCTATTTCTTCTTGTTTAGGGTCAAATTTGACTTTATCAGCCTCTGTTTTCACTTTTTCTTGTTCTAGGACTTGAGCTCGTGGGTCTTTTTTGTTTCCCTTCATGTTTTCTTTATGTGTAGGGCTTGTTCTAACCAAATTTTTGGGGAGGTAAATTTGGGATAATGACTTCCTTGACCTGAAATCGCTTACGGTATTTCTCTCCTTGACTTGAGATGTATCTTTGTTTTATTTGTGCCTTTTGTGAGAGTGGGATATGCTCAGCTTGTTGTGATGAATTTCATCTCTCCGTGTTGTTTCAAACTCGATTCTACTCAAAATCCCATATTTTTCTTTAGCTCGGTCATGGTGACTATGTGGTTTAGCTTCCTGTGATGAAAACCTATCTCATTATGTTCTCCTCTTGAGCTCTTACCTTGTGTTCAACTCATCTTTTCTTAGTGATTTTTGCATAGGTCGAGCTTGAGCTCTTGTTTATTAGCTCGACCTGGCTTTGTTTCAACTAGGCCATGTTGTGAAAAGTGCACTGGGACAACAATGGATCAAGGAAGTAGATTTGTTCTTTAGGAAATGACAGACAAATATAGCCTCATGGAATGCTTCATCTTCTAGATATGCAAAAATGGTTTTATAGAAGAAGCTCTTGAGACTTTCAAGAAAAGGAATTTGGGGAAGTGTTCCAGAGGCACGCAACCGTTTGAGGAAATGGCTTGTGGAGATGCAGAATGGGCTCCACAGCTTTGGCTGATTCATTTCCCCTCAGGCATGGTCTCCTTACCTCCATCTTCTATAATTTTTGTAATTTGTTTCTTCATTTGAATTATATTAGAAACATTAAACTACTAAATAATTTTACAATTGTATATGTAACAAAACTTAAATAGTGTAAAGCAATAAAACCCCACCTTGTGATTTTGAAACTATTTTACCATTTGAACATCAACTATGGTTGCCACCATAACCTCATACGGTGTAACTCGGGTATCCGAATCAAGTGCTCATGTCTGCTAATATTGTCGAGAGTTAGACGATTCGTCAACTAAACACAACCCTTTTCTTTACTTGCAAAGTTGGAAAAACACCACATTTAGAGACTTGCTAAACAACCTTTTGAACCCCGTAAAAGAGAGGTCAAGCACCGTATGTGTTCCTTGATATGAGGAGAGTCACATCAAGCTTTAGATTGACCCCAGTAAATTTTTTTACTCTCTTCGCCGCTCCTCTAGGAGTCTTGTTACCCATTTTTGCACTCTCAAGAAGCTACTAAAACTAAAAATTTGGGTTTCATATCACTCGCTGTTTGAACCCTGAACAACAAAATACTTTCCTCCTTCACAAACCACTAGTATATTTACTAGACAATTTCCTGGGACCTTCAGTTTGGTAAAAACACTCTTCTTGATAGTTTGGAAAAGGCATTTTGTAGGCCTCTAGTCGCAGTTTGACTAGGTCAAAACTGGACCAATTATGACCGGTGGCTCCAAAAACCTGTCACCATTTGAAAACCATTTGTTAGTTCTCGCCTCTATCAACTCATGAATTATCCATATATGGGGGAACTTGTAGGAATTTTCTTGTTGTGTGTTCATCCATCGAATGTTAGTTTTGGACGTGGTTTTCTGAGCCCTCGAGCTAACTTTTGATCATTTGCAACTAGGCCAATTACGATCAATGGTCTTGGAAAATTGGCTGCCAATCATAAACCATTCACCGGTTTTGAATTCCTTCAAGCATTCACAAAGTGAATCCTTAGTGTATAGGAGGACTCATATAAACTTACACATGGTATGTTTTCTCACCGGAAGACAACATTTGAAAGTGGTTTCTTAGCCTCTGAGCCTAAATTGAACACTTTTACAACTAGCAGGAAAAAATAAAAAGAAAGTTGTATGACCCATGTCGGGTTGCCAAACCACCATGGAAACTTTTTGACACTTGTAAATAAATATTTGAAACTCTATCGTGTAACTTGTGTGATATTGAACTTTTGGCAAAATAGTGCTTCTCTCTCTTCCTTATTTCTTTCTTTGTCCTTGGTTAAAAATTAAAAAAAGTGAAGTGAATTGACCTAAATGTGTCTCTAACCTCTCCTTTCGAATGCAAAGTATTATGAGTATGTAAATGGAAACCAAAAACATTAATTATGCTAGATCTAGGTGGATGGCATACCAACAATTTATTGTATATTTCATGCTCACATGGTTTTGCAGGATGGAAGTGAGATGGTGAAAAGGCGTGGTGTAATTCGTTGTTTATTATTGTAATTTATATATGTTACTAAAAATGTATATATGTGTAATGCATTTCCATGCTACAGAAATTAATATTTGAAATTTGGTAATATGTATGAGATGCTAGTTTTAGGAATGCCTTGGGAAATGTGCATTTAATCATGGGTACCATTTTGATTTAGATTTGCATATGGAAAAATTTGGATATGTTAAATGAATTTGAATGTAATATCTTGTAGTGCATTTCTAGTGTGCAATAGTCGATTAATTAATTGGTGTGTTGTGTTCTTTACCTAAAAATGCAATAAAGAAATCTAAGTGAATTAGTCAACCTTAGTACAAAATTTGTGTATAACTAACCCTCTTTGTTATTCTTTTTGCATAGAAAACTGAAACCTTAGAATGAAATTAAACACGTATGCTCGATGACACCTTCTATCTTAACTAATAAGATCCCTTGTTGAGTTACCGCCATAGTCGGTATGTTTAGCGACATTGTCGTAAACTCGACGCTTAGGAATCACATGGTCAAATTATTTTTATTATAAGCAGAACTAAAACTTCCTTAGGATCCTAGTGGACTACCAAGTTTTATGAATTTAGATCTATAAATTAACTTCATGATCGAATGAATTCCTTTTGGGATCCAGACGACACAAATGGAGCTAGTGAAATAGTTGTGCTATGACTTAAACTCTTGTTAATGATCTCTTTAGTTCCTCACAGATAAATGTGTTACCTTGGTTACTAATAACATAACACCTTGGTCTTTCATGAAGGTTGTTTAGCATAAATATTTCCTCTCACCTTAAACTCATATATAGTTGGGGCGTAGATCCTTAGGTGCAATTGGAATTAAACAAAACCTTGGCTGATTAAGGGGTTAACTTGTGGGTGGAGATTTGTACATAACTCTTAGCAAATGAAATTGTATTTAAAATAATTTGACTTAAGAGAAGTGTAGAAACTAAAAAAGGGTCTCGTTACCCCATGTGCCCAGTTGCCCTTTGTACCCTAGTGAGTGGCCCAAAACCAAACAAAGGTAGTAGGTGATATTCCTATGATTGATCTCATGGTGGGATTTAAATGACACAAGTGGATGTCTTAGTTGTAGCATGTGTTTAACACTACAATGTATAAGAGAAAGAAATGGGATGTCTCGTGCTAGGTTACACTCCTTGTAGTAGCGAATCCATTAGTGAAAAGTATGTGTTATTTTGTTTACAATTGTTATAAAACAATGCTAATAATGAGACCATAGTGTGATGTAAGAGTAAAGCATATAAGAGTAAAATAAGATTTGAGGTTAGGAATAATGTCACTCTTAGAGTCCTTCTAACTCAATTAAACATTTTCATGTTTTAGAAATAATTTGAATTTCCTTGGCAAGATAAAACTTTGAGAAAAAAAAAGATATATATAAATCTAAATAAAATTTCTTCATGTGGAAATGTTGAATGGATTCAAAAATTTATTGAACTATATTAACTATGGTAGGGAAATAAATATACCGTGATCGAAGAATGTTTATGGGAAAAAGGTATCTTGAATCTAAATCTCCCTTAAATCCTAGATTTCTTTCTTGATATCACGTTAGATTCACTTTGTAGTGAGGGTAAAATTTAAACATTAAATAAACGTTTGAGAAAACATAAGCTTAACATAAGAATGAGAGAATTAGGAACTTTGTGTGCATTTTGAAATATGGCAAATACTTATGTAAATTATGGAGATTGTCATAACGGATAAAGAGCCAACTTAAATGGTCGAATTGTAAGTTGAATGTGAAATGAATTTAAGAATATGTAGGTAGAAAATGGATAAAATTATCCTTGTATAAAAATGTTCTTGGAATTTTAATCGTAACTAAGATGTAATCATGGTAATGATGTGTTGTGGGTCTGTCAATCCTTGGGTCCCTTTCTTGTGGTTGGTTCATTACTAGTATTCGTTGATTGGGGAAAGTGTGGCATCGGCATATATATGGTGTTGTCATGTGTTTATGTGATTCTATAACTTATTTAAGTGTCTTATGCATTGTTGAGTTTCTCTACTTGGAGCCCTTGTGGTGTTGTGTAGTGAGCAATGTAAGTACAAAAAAATTATCCTGTATTTTTACTATCATTGTATATGTGTGTGTAAAATGTGGGTGTTACGGTAAACATTATATTGGTAATGTTATATTGATTTTACGACAACTATTTGACAAAATGCTCAAAAAAGTATTATTATTAAATCCATAAATAAATTTCTAGATTTTTATATTGTACTATAATTATTTTTAATTTACCGTATAATTGTCTTCTTTTGTTAACATTATTAAAAAATTAGAATATTTTGAAATATACAATTTATTATATCTTTTTCGTATTGATTATATTATTTTGATAGACCTTTTTGCATTTTAAAAATATATCACCTAATATTCTTCCTACTTTGAAATTGTGACCTCTTTCTAAGTTTGATTTTTTTATTACATGATAGGATGACCATTTCACACCATTTGCATATTAGCATTCACCATCCCAACATCAATTCCACTTTTATAAGTACAAAACTAAATTTCTTGAATAAAGCATGAAGAGAATATTTGGTATGTGGCAAGGCTAGAAATGTGTGTTTGAGAGTAATAATATTTCCTTCACACTTTAACTTTGTATTTATTATCAACTTTCCAAATATGTGTGTTATTACATTTATATAGATCCTATTGTTTCTTGATTGTCTCTAAAAGGACAAAGTTATTTATTGTTATTACCTTGTAGAATAATAATAATTATGTGTTCCCGATTTATGTGGTATTATTAAGTGTTTCCTTATTTAGGTGGTATTGGAAAATTTCAGGGATTGTCTGGAAAGACCAAAGTTATGTATTACTATTACCATGTAGAATAATAATAATAATGTATATCTTATTTAGGTGGTATTGGAAAAATGTTTTGCATTTAATAATTAGGTAGGGATGTATAATATTTTTATCACGTCCCTCAATGATATATAAAATTGAAGACAACTAGGGAATGCTTCATGGAATAATATATTCTTTAGGTTTTCTCCCATTTTTAATTTCCCTTAAACAAATTCTACTTCAAATCATTTATTTATTTTAGAATGAATATTTGATTGAATAATATATATTTTAGGTTTTTCTTGTTTTAATTGTCTAGACACAATATATGGACTAAATGTATACATAATTTTTTAATACAAATTAGGATCCTATTGGTACACAATTTAATAGGGAAAATTTAAAAAGGACTAAAAAAATTTAAGTGCAAAATAGGGTTTAAAATTCAAAGCAACAAAGACCTTTGGAATTATACTCACGCTTATGATGTACCATATACACGTAAGGGAGCTAGATATGTAATTATAAAATTTTGAGAATAAAATTGAAAACAAGAAAGAGAGAAACCAATAAAAACACATCAACAAAAAACTATTGATTGTGTGTGTGTGTGTATACATAATTTTAAAATTCAAATTGAAATTATATCGGTGCACAGCAGATTAAGATTATGTGTACATTTCAAGAATCCAAAGGTTGCGTATGTAAATTACATGGATTTCGATCTCGGAAGCATGGCAAACTATTCCGACAACTTGTCCTCAAGTGGAAAAAGCCACCAAGTGGGGAAAGAAATACTTTCTAAATATTTTTAAGCATCTGTGCCAGAAAAACCATATTCGACCACCATACAATATATTCTCGAAACGTCTAAAGTCTTCCACTTGCCCTTCATATTTTATATGATTCCCTATTTCTTTTCACAATGTAGATAAATTTAAAATTGTGGGGACATTATTAAGTAATCGACGTGTTATATTATAGGTTTCACATTTGTTCAACCCGTTATTATTTTTTAATTTTTAACCAATCAAGAGATTATTTTCATAAACAAATATATAATTATCACATTAATAAATATTAATAAACTTGCATGATTTAAAAAAATTAATTGTAAAATTTTATTTATCTTCAATTTGATTGGCCTATAAATTAACATGTTATTTCAGCCTTCACCACTTTTGAGGAAAGTATGATGTCATAACATTTATTATAATTTATTTCCAAAGGATGAGCACACTTAAAATATCATTTTAGAAGAACAACTTGATTGGTGGGTCCAAAATTAAATCACAAGGCCCCTTCAACAAAAGTTGGAGAATATTCTCCCTACAAAATGCAACGCATTCACAAAAATAGCCCATAACAAACACCATAGAGACATGCATATGCATGCATGGGTGGGACCTTTGCATCAGCTGTCACATCATTGGTTTCTTGGTTTTTCAATTTACCCAATTGAAACAAACAACAATACCAAAATTGCAAAAAAACTTATGCATACGGTGCATTTTGTGGGCAAAATAGCCCTCGCTTAGTTAGTTGTGCTTAATGAGAAAATTCAAATTATGTTTAGCCTCTTTTGTCTAAATTTTTGTTTCATTCTAAAATTGTAATTTTGACTAAATTTTATTTTGGTTACAAATTGGATTAGCTAAATTCCAGTTTTCTTGTTATGATTTTTTCTGGATAAATTGTGTTGAGGTTTTCAAATTAACTATCCAATCTCAATGCATTGTTGCTAATACAAAAGATTCTGGATGTAGCAATTTTTGATCTCAATTCCTTGCCATGCAAATTTATGACCTAAATGTGGCGATTTCCTATCTCAATGTGTTCCATGGAAATTAATAACCTAAATGTAAAAATTTATGGTCTCAATTCCTTTTGTGTAAATTGATTGCGTAAATTGTAGCAATTTCTTATCTTAATGCCTTGTTGTGGAATGATTTTCTATATGAAGGAATTTATGGTTTCAATGTCTTGTTGTGGAAATAAGTAACCAACTTTTGGAAGAATTATTTTATCAAGTCCAATTTGACTCGGTGTATTGGTTTTCTAAAGTTTGAGTCTTTTAATTATGTCATGAAAGCACCTGTCATATATTATCCTAATATATCAATATATTTTATCTATTGAATGAGAGAATAGCCTCTTCTAAACTACAAAATTTTACATATCTTTGTTTGATGTTTCTATATCCAAATTTCATCTTTTCTATTCACACTCCTTCATGCAAATCCTTTCAAAAAATGGAAACCATCATACCATAATTGGTCATAAAACTCCCAAGTTCGTGTGGTAGCAGGTGAGCATTACTATAGAGGATGCGCTAAATTTATTTCAAATGGATTAATGGTTTACCATTGTAGACCCTGTAATTTTTATCTTTACTTAAGCTATTCATTGATCCCTCGGTAGATAAACCACCCTGCTAATAATCATGTCATCAATTTTCTTTTTAAACCAAGGGATAATGGCAGAGATAGGATTTGTACTGTGTAATGCATGGCAATAAATGAAGCACGATTTTTCCTTTCATTATAGTTTCCATGATTTAGATCTCCATCCTTCGTGTGCAAATCTGCCCATGAAATTTAACCACCAAGATCATCCCCAACATTTTTATTCCTCTCCTTCACTCCTTATCTAGATCAATATTTTATCTACGATGTCAAGAAGAAAAGACGTAGAAAATCTTGGCATTTTCACTGTTCTTAATGATTTTTCGATGCCCATGTGACTTGCACCCAAATATCTTCCCTGAGAGAATGCCTTCTTCAAAGTTACCTTGAAATAATGATGGGAATGGTAAGCCATACAGCCATAATAAATCCAATCCACAAAGTTCTTTAGAACCTTACCTAAAGAAAAAAACTAGATACTTGAGAATTATACTCAAGGATACATGATCGGTGGCCATATGCCTGCAATGAATCCTCTTTTCATAAGGCATGTTTACTTGGGGAAATGTTATAGTCATCCTCCCCCAGATATTATGTAATGCCCACCCTTATTCGGCACTTATTATACTATGATTTTTATTATTGTTATTGATCAAGACATTAACATTATGATTATTACATTTTGGTTAGTAGGTGATAGACTATATCGACATTGGGATAATCGATATGTTGTGATTCATATTTTGGATTATGATATACTAGTTGACATTGGTGGACAGTTTCATACATGTAGATTTACATCATTCTAATTTTTTACCATCACAATATATTCGTGACGCAATACCTATGTTTGGATGTTCGGACTAGTTTTGTGATCTCATTGATGTTAGTAAAATTGTAAACGATTGATAGAACTTCTAACTTTGATGGTGATTTAGTTAGGTTATATGATGATGTTAATCGATATTTGTGTGTGTGTGTGTTTTTTTTGTGTGTGTGTGTTGTATTGCTTGATGTATGTTGAGGATTGTATGATGGATGCTTTATATGCGTTTATTTCCATGACATATTGATATGGCCTTGAGGCCAGAAAGGTATTATTGTTTGTGAACTACAAGAAAATGATATCACTATACACCAAAAGGGGATAGGGGACCAACCCTAGAAGAATGTTGGGTGTTTGCAACAAGGCCAATTTGACAACTTGTGTTCTATGTATATGTTGTTTAATTATTATGCTTGGTTAGGAGGTTTCCCATGGGGGGTGACCTCATGTGTGTGGCCATGGGTTGTGATGTTTTCCTTTCTTTTAATTTTGTGTATTTTATTTTGTGGTGCATGTATTTAATTATTTGAAAAATCTAGTCACTTTATTAGCACTTGTTAATATATTTTAATTAGCTAATTTAACTTAATTTGTAAACAAAAAGGAAGATGTGACAATGGAGTAATTAATAGGGTAGATGGTCCTTGATTTATGCTTGATGTTGAATTAATTAATTTCATTTTAGAGGTGTGTACTCTCCTTCTTTCTCAATCTCTAATTTTTCCTTATAGACCACTTTTTGAGACTTGTGGGACAAGTTAACCTTGTCCCTTACATCTCAAACTCATCTACCAACCATATTTATGAAGTATGGAGCTAATTTTAGAGTAAATTATGTCACTTTTCTACTTACCACATTTAATGTGTCCTTGGAAGGTATGGAATGCATGTTGGAGTGTACATTTGTGCATGTCCTAGCCTTACTCATTCATTTAATCGCATTGGTCTTTGTTTATTGACTTATTGAGTTGAACGTAGGAATTATGAAGTGGCATCCTGCATGGAGCCACCTCATCATCCTCACCTCCTTTTCTATTTATCGAGTGAATTTGGAGGATTTTGGCTTACTTGTCTCATTTTCTACCCTTACACTTTTGGAATTTGGACTCGATTGCATGCTTCGAGCTTTTTGGGGTTACATTTTGGGATTGTGCTTGGTTTTAAGGAATTTGAAGCTTTTTGAGTGAAGAGTTGGAAGCTTAATGGAGAGGTAGGATCTCAACTTATTGTTGTTTCTTTATTTATGAATATAGATGTGAAATTTGTGTTTGTTTGAGTATATATATGTATGTTGTATGTGAAATGAATTTTGTGTGTGCATGTTTGGTATTTGGGTATATTTTGGCCTTAAGTAAGGTATGGGAGAAATAAAATGACACCACATGGGAGGTAATAGATAATTTTTGAGGGAGTGTGAGTGGGGAATTCCACCTATGGGGAGAGAAAAGGATAAAATTGTTATACTTTGTGTATTTTGCATTGGGAGGGAAAAGGGATATGTTGAGAAGTTGGATGTGCACTTGGAGGTATTTTGGGTGGAAAACCTAACTCATTTGGGAGGTAAAAGGAGGTGGTTCCCATATTTCTTTTCTCCTTTGGCTTGTTGTCAAGCCTATGTGTTTATTGGAAAATTGTAAATCTTATTTGTGTGTGTTTATTTGAATGTGTTGCAAATTTTGGATTGT